>CM047908.1:3572610-4144641 GCA_026229545.1 Pistacia atlantica
ACAACACAACGCTTCGTTTTAGCCTTTATATTATATTTTATGAAACGAAACAAAGTAGATTTCGTCTCTCTGTAAATTTACTTTCCTTCTCCACAGCCACTGACGATTCTTGTTTCTGGAGTTGTCTATAATTATTCCTTTCTTTTAATTCTCTCTTTTATAGTTTTATGGTTTTATCAGTGCGTGGTGGAAGCCTGCGTTGTTGCTTTGTGCTTGTGTCTATCCTGGAGGATAAGTTCAAGTATGTTCTTAACTTCTGTTGAGTTTTCAAGCCATCGAAACGCTCCCTAATTCATTCTCAGATCCAAGAAGTTTAAGACTTTAAGTTGTGTTATCTCTTCTTTGGCGCCTGTTTGTTCTTTCGAGGAAGCTTTTTCGAGGAGACGAGTGATAAGGTCGTTAACTTGAAGAAATCACGCAAAAAGAAGGATATTCATTTCCTTTTTTTTTTTTTTAAATTTATATATGTATGTTTTTCATGATCGGGCTGGAAAAATCTTTGTGATAGTGAAATGAAGTAGATACGAGAAAAATTAAGTGACCGTTATGTGAATATATAACAGGAAGGTCTTAGTTCAATCTAGTGAAGTTTCTACTTTTTGTTATTTTTTATTTTTATTTTTTTGTAGTTTTCGATTTTAAGTTTAGCGCCGGAAAATGAAATGATTTAATTTGGAAATAGCATTGGGATTGTGTTCTAATTGTTTTTAAGTTCTTGTTGATTCTGAGATTTCAATTTTTGATGAGTATTAATAGTGTTGCTCGTTTGACAGGGGAAGTTGAATTTTGTTGCAGATATAGATGGCGACGATCGCAGATATAGGGGTTTCAGCAGCTCTTAATATTCTTAGTGCCTTCATTTTCTTAATAGCATTTGCAATATTGAGAATTCAACCGTTCAATGATAGGGTGTACTTTCCGAAATGGTATCTTAAAGGGTTAAGAGAAAGTCCAACGCATGGGGGGGCACTTGTGCGGAAGTTTGTGAATTTGGATTTTAGATCATATATAAGGTTCTTGAATTGGATGCCGGTTGCATTGAAGATGCCGGAACCTGAGCTTATTGAGCATGCTGGATTGGATTCAGCTGTGTATTTGCGGATTTACTTGTTAGGACTTAAGATTTTTGTTCCTATAGCATTGGTTGCTTGGACTGTTTTGGTGCCAGTTAATTTTACAAATAGCACATTGGACGTAGCAGCCAAACTATCAAATGTGACTTCAAGCAATATCGATAAGTTTTCAATATCAAATATCCCACTAAAATCACAGAGGTGTGCTCTCCTCTCTCTTAAACTTTTCTTTCCTTTCATATCTAGATGTTAATCAACTCTGGAGTCTGGAGGATATTTATACTATCTTGATTGAAATATGATAATTTGCTTTTGAACAAGAATTATGTTTATTTCTGACCTGCAGGTTTTGGGCTCATATTGTGATGGCTTATGCCTTTACCTTTTGGACATGCTATGTGTTGATGAGGGAGTATGAAAAAGTTGCTGCTATGCGGTTGCAGTTTCTTGCAGCAGAAAAACGTCGACCGGATCAATTTACAGTACAATCTGTTCCTTTCCTCAATAAATTAGTTCGAATATATGATTTTTTTATTTTTTTTCAAACAATTTTGAGATTGATGAGATTTATTTGTTATAGTGAAGATTTTTTATTTTAATTGTTTTTTATGATCGAATAGATTTTATTGTTAAGGTGCAAATTCTGTTATTAGTAGTAATAGCTGTTAGTATTCACTTTGAAAGACGGAAGTCACGGAAGTGGGAAACTTTCTACTCTACAAGTTTTTTGTACTCTACCAGAATATCATATGTCAATATTTCTTACCATCTGCTACTGGTATTATGGTTCTATCACTTTGTAATCATAACTGAAAGTTACAAAACGAAAATACTTGATTTAATCGTCAAAGCTCATAAGATATGACAACTGGATCTTCATATATCATGCTTTTATGCCAAACTTGTCTGATGGAATCTTGCTTCACAGGTCCTTGTTAGGAATGTTCCCCCAGACCCAGATGAATCTGTTAGTGAGCTTGTGGAGCATTTCTTTTTGGTGAATCACCCAGATCACTACCTAACACATCAGGTTGAGTTTTGTTGATATCTGATTTCATCGAATCTGATTTATGGTCAGAAGCCATGAGTTATGACACTAAATTATGTACAACACATGTTTAATGAGTGATATTTTTTGGGGACTCACTTCTGATTTGATTCATGGTATATTTTATGTAGGTGGTAATCAACGCGAACAAACTTGCCAAATTGGTGAAGAAGAAGAAAAAGATGCAGAATTGGCTTGAATACTACCAAAATAAATATGAAAGAAATAATTCGAAGAGGCCGGTTATGAAGGTAATATACTTGAGATGTTATTGTCATTGTAATATGTAAAGTTTGCTAGTTTATTTGTATCCTTTTAAGGTTTAACTTTTTGTGATATCAATGTGTATGTTTTCTTTGACCAGACTGGTTTTCTTCGACTTTGTGGAGCAAAAGTGGACGCAATTGATCATCACATATCTGAAATTGAAAAATTGTCAACAGAAGTGAGTATTATTCCTGTAATGTCTTCTATATTTAAATAATTTAGACAGGACAATCTTAGTTGATGCTCTATGCCAAAACTAATCATGGTAGCCTTTTTTATTTTTTATTTTTTAACTTTATCTGGCTTTGCTGTGCTCACTTTTTGTAAATATAACATACTGGTTGCTGTCTCAGTATATTGTTTCTTCAAATATATAGCCCTACCAAGCAACTAGAAAATGCCTGAGTTTGGACCAAATTTAGTTAAACACTGGACAGCATTATAGTAGTCAATCAAACTCAAAACATTTTTCTACCACATTAGAGCGTTTGCCAATCTGTACGAGTTGGTAAACAGTTGACTGTATCCTTTCTTTCCCCTTTTTTTCAAATACTGTGAATGTCTCAGTAAAAATCTAGCCTGTCTCATTATTTTGACCCATGGAAAATGGTTTTTTTCCCTGGTAAGAACAATGGATAGATGGTTTTGTATTTTTCAACAATTACATGTCTTGCTCTTCATATTTAGGAGGGCTGAGCAATCCAATTTAAATTTAAAGCATTGTCATGATGTTCTTTAGGCCTTTCAATCAACATGAATGCTTAGTGCTATCATGTGATGATATTGATACAGTGATTTGCTATTTTATGCTTGGGTCCATATGAATAAATGAGAGGTTTCTGTATTTTATTGGGCTTCTTTTGTTATATTTCCTTTCAACGTCATTACTTGAGGACAAGTTTGATTCAAAGACATTATATTTTGGTGTTGTTCAGATAGCAGAAGAGAGAAAAAGGGTTGTTAATGATCCCAAGTCTATAATGCCAGCAGCATTTGTTTCCTTTAAAACTAGATGGGGTGCAGCTGTGTGTGCACAAACTCAACAAACCAGAGATCCAACTATGTGGTTGACAGAGTGGGCCCCAGAGCCACGTGATGTCTTTTGGAAAAATCTGGCAATTCCATATGTTTCACTCAGTGTTAGAAGGCTGATTATTGGTGTTGCATTCTTTTTCCTCACCTTCTTTTTCATGATACCCATTGCATTTGTACAATCTCTTGCAAGCATTGAGGGAATTGAAAAAGCAGCACCATTTCTGAAACCCATAGTTGAAACGTAAGTTTCTATCATCCTCAAACACTTTTAGTATTCAGATTGCATTACTTTAACCAACTGATGTTATCTTAATTCACTATGATGCAGCAACTTTATTAAATCAGTCATTCAAGGTTTTCTTCCTGGTATTGTATTGAAGCTTTTTCTCATCTTCCTGCCGACGATATTGATGATTATGTCTAAGTTTGAAGGATTTGTATCTCTATCATCTCTAGAAAGAAGATCAGCTTCTAGATATTATCTTTTCAATTTTGTGAACGTCTTCCTTGGGAGCATAATAACTGGATCTGCATTTGAGCAGCTAAATTCTTTTATGAAGCAGTCAGCAAATGAGTATGTTTTTCTTACTGACTACTTATTATCATCTTTGTTTTCTGTCCTCTTATTTTAGAATGCTATTACGTGTCTGTTTCTGTGTCTTGGTGTGGGTTCCAACCTAAAAAATATTCATTTCATCCTTAAGTAAACTAAGTGGTGGATTACTATTGCTGACGAGTGATTGCATAATCAAGTCAGCTAGTGATTTGAGTTGTAATGTCTTCATCCAATTTTTAACGTTCTTCAGTTTTGTGAAGATGAAGCTTAAATCTTTTCTCTTTTGGCAGTATTCCCAAGACAATTGGAGTAGCTATACCAATGAAAGCAACTTTCTTCATAACTTATATAATGGTCGATGGATGGGCTGGTATAGCTGCAGAGATTTTAATGGTGAAACCACTGATTATCTACCACTTGAAGAATTTCTTCTTGGTGAAGACTGAAAAGGACAGGGAGGCGGCAATGGATCCAGGAAGTATTGGTTTCAACACTGGAGAACCTCGTATACAGTTTTATTTTCTGCTAGGCCTTGTCTATGCGACAGTGACTCCTTTTTTGCTCCCTTTCATAATTGTTTTCTTTGCACTGGCCTATGTTGTTTTCCGTCATCAGGTAAGAAGTATTTACCAACATTCCACCTGTGTTTTTAATTTTTAATTAAATGAACTATATGCTACAGCTATTGTTTTCATGCTAGAGTTCTGTTTGTTAATTTTATTTTAAAATGTAGGTCATAAATGTTTACAACCAAGAGTATGAGAGCGGTGCAGCATTCTGGCCTGATGTCCACAAAAGAGTCATTGCGGCATTGGTTATATCACAGTTGCTTCTTATGGGGCTGCTGAGTACAAAGGAAGCTGCTCAAGCAGCACCATTTCTCATTGCTCTTCCTGTACTTACGATATGGTTTCATAGGTTCTGCACCGGCCGTTATGAATCTGCATTTGTTAAATTTCCATTACAGGTTTGTTGGTATTCCCATATTGTAAATTTAATGGTTATTGACCATAAACAGAATTTCAGAATAGTAGCGGTTTTTTTCCTTTTCTAAGCAATCTGGGAATTCTTGTTTCTTCTGGGTTTTAGGAAGCAATGATGAAAGACACTTTAGAACGTGCACGGGAACCAAACATTAACTTGAAAGGTTATCTTCAAAATGCATACATCCATCCCGTCTTCAAAGCTGATGATGAAGATGAAGATGAAGATGAAAAGGATATGCTGTATTGGACTGGGGAAAAGGAAAATGTGTTAGTCCCCACAAAACGCCAGTCCCGTAAAAACACACCCGTGCCCAGCAAAATGAGTGGTGCATCCTCACCAGCTTCCTCATTGCCTGACACTGTTCACGAAAAGTCAGAGCCCTGATTCTGTTTAAGGCTTAATACTTTTCCATACACATTTGAGCTATGCGCAGCGAAGGATGACAACATTGTAATTAAATTGAGAAAGAAGAGCATAGTTTCTTGTATAGACAGAGTGAAAGAAGGGAGAAGCGGCCACTTGAACAGAATTTTAATTTTCCAGCAAGAAGCAAGTTCTGGATTTTTGTGGCAGGCAGTTGAAAGGTACTTCAATGGTGAATACATACTCATATCAGTGAGGAATTATTTAGATTGTGTGAAAAGGTGGATGGTTTATAAAATTTTATTTAATTTGTTTGTAGCATTGCACAGTGTGTTCAATGTATGTAGTTTCCCTCAACATTTCTCAACATAATAAGAAATTTGGCCTTAAAACTTAGTCTTCTTCAATGGTCGAGCAGTCTCAATTTCACTACAGGATTTGCGAATGAATGCTGGCCTGGACCACCTTGAATGGCGGTGAGCCGCATGCGGGGAGACCCCGACAGTTTTTAGGGGGATTTGGTCTAAAGCAAAGATTGGCCTACGCCCACCTGACTAGAGGGATTATCTTATTTTGATCGTTCAAAGGGCGATCGTGGAGTCATTGAATGACGTCCTCCATATGAAATATGGCGACCACAACATGTCGTAGAAGGAGATAATAGCTCTATAGCTTCTTGACTGTGTAATATAAATCAGAACCAAAAAAAAAAAAAAAAAGTTTTATAAAATTGAAATAGCGTAATAGAGGTGGCAATGGATTGTGTCGGCATGGCTTACCAATTTTTTTGGCATGGCCCACCATGGCACAACATGAAAATTTTGTGCCATGCCATTGGCTTAGGATTTGGTAGACACGGTCCATGAAGACCCAACATGACACAACCCATCGAACCATGGGTTATGTCGTAAGCTTTGAGTTTTAGTTGTCTGGCACGACATGACATGACTCACATTTTTGTGGACTGTGGCACAATAGGTTATGAAAATTTTGATCTAATACGATCCATCGTCATCTTCAAGTATATAAATGGCACGGCATGACATGACTCACATTTTTGTGGGTTGTAGCACAGTAAACTATGAAAATTTTGATTTAACATGATCCATCGTCATCTTCAAGTATATAAATTAGTTGGAATATTTTAATTAAAAAAAAAAAAGAATAGTCTTACCATAACACATGTCGGCACTAAAATCAACGGTGTTGAATGTATTATTCGCCTTTTTACCGCCATATCTTTTTCCTCTACTATTGCACTAAAGTAATAATTATCCCAAGTGTGCAGCCGAATTTACCGAAAGTTGATGGCGTATTGGCGTGGCGTACAACTTTCCGTGCTACAAGGATAGACAGGTGTCATTTCTATATAACTAAAACGAGTTAAAAAGCAGAGTGTGAACATTGCCTCCAATTATCCGACGAACTTTTCTTTCTCTACAATAAGCATCGATTCTTATTTGTGGAGTTGTCTTTTTAATTCTCTCTTTTTGTCTTCGCATCAGTGCGTTGTAGATCGTGCTTATCCTCCTGGTGGATATTTAAGTTGAAGAATGTTGTTAGCTTCAGCTGACTTTTCTAGCCATCCAAAAACTTCCTAATTCATCTTCTTTCCACTAAGCTTGAAGAAATCACGCAAATAGTATGAGCTTCATTTTCTTTTAAAATTTATATTTGTTTTCATTTCGTTTTTGTTCTTGATTGATCGAGAAGAGCTTGAATTTCATTTTATTTGTTTTTTAATTCTTTGTAGTGGAAACTTATAGATTGAAATGAACTAGATATGAGAAAAACTGAAGGGATAGTTAATAACGGACTAAATGCTCTGTTTTTTTGTAGAAGTTTAGCGCCAGAAAATGAAAATGCAATAGTATGATTCAAACATTTCAATTTTGATGAACATTGAGCGAAAATAGGGAAATTGATTTTTATTATTATTATTATTTTTTTGTGTGGGAGATATAGATGGCGACGCTTGAAGATATAGCGGTTTCAGCAGCTCTTAACATTCTCACTGCCTTCATTATATTAATAGCATTTGCTATATTAAGAATTCAACCGTTCAATGATAGAGTATACTTTCCGAAATGGTATCTTAAAGGGTTAAGAGATTCAGATAGTCCAACTCACTCGGGTGTTAGAGCATTTGTGCGGAAGTTTGTGAATTTGGATGGTAGATCATATATAAGGTTCTTGAATTGGATGCCGGATGCATTGAAGATGCCGGAACCTGAGCTTATTGATCATGCCGGATTGGATTCAGCTGTCTATTTGCGGATTTACTTGATGGGACTTAAGATTTTTGTTCCTATTGCATTCCTTGCTTGTGCTGTTTTGGCACCGCTCAATTTTACAAACAGCACATTAGGCAAACAAGCCAAGCAATGGAAAGTAACTTCAAGCAATATTGATAAGCTTTCAACTTCAAATATCCCGTTTAAATCAGAGAGGTGTGCTCTCTTCCCTTGCCTTTTTTTACTATCTTGATTGTAATGTGATGAATTGCTCCTGCAAAATAATTGTGTTTATTTCTGAGTTGCAGGTTTTGGGCTCATATTGTGTTTATTTCTGATTGTAGGTTTTCGGCTCATATCGTGTTGGCTTACGTCTTTACCCTTTTGGACATGCTATGTGTTGATGAAGGAGTATGAAAAAGTTACTAGTATGCGGTTGCATTTTCTTGCAACAGAAAGACGTCGGCCCTGATAAATTTACCGTATGATCGTTCCTTTCACAATAAATTAGTTCAAACATATATTTTGTTTTCAAACATTTTTCAGATGATGTGATTTATTTGCTACATTTAAGAAAATTTATTGTTTTAATTATTTTTAACGCTGGAAAGAATTCATTTTTTCGGTGCACGTTTTGTATTAGTAGTTATAGCTGTTAGTATTCACTTTGGAAGAGAGAAGTGGAAAGCTTTACAAGTTTTTTGTATTCTGCTAGGAAATTGTGTGTCAATATTTCTTACCATCTGCAACTGGTATTATGGTTCTATTACTTTGTATGCGTAACTGGAAGTCACAAAAAGTAAAAAAAACTTAATATATTCATCAAAGCTCATTAGATATGACAAATGGATCTTCATATACTATGCTTCTGTGCCAAAGTTGTCTGATATCTAATTGCTTCACAGGTCCTTGTTAGGAATGTTCCCCCAGACCCGGACGAATCTGTCAGTGAGTTTGTGGAGCATTTCTTTTTGGTGAATCACCCAGATCACTACCTAACGCATCAGGTTGAATCTTTTTGATGTCTGATTTTAGTAATGCTACCATGATTTAGGGTCAGAAGTCATGAATTATGGCATGTTTAAAATATTTTGTATTTCAATTAAGTTCTCTGTGTACTACACATGTTTCATGACTGATTTTTTTATTGGGGAATCACTTTAGATTTAATTCATGGTAAACTTTTTATGTAGGTGGTAATCAACGCAAACAAACTTGCCAAATTGGTGAAGAAGAAGAAAAAGATGCAGAATTGGCAGGTATACTACCAAAATAAATATGAAAGAAATAATTCAAAGAGGCCGGTTATGAAGGTAATATTCAATTTGAGATGTTATTATCATTGTAATATGTAAAGTTTGCTAGTTTATATGTATCCTTTTAAGGTTTGACTTTTTGTGATATCAATGTGTATGTTTTCTTTTACCAGACCTGGTTTTCTTGGATTTTGTGGAGAAAAAGTGGACGCAATTGATCGTCACATATCTGAAATTGAAAAATTGTCAACAGAAGTGAGTATTATTCCTGTAATGTCCTCTATATTGGTCTTGTGTTTCATATTTAATTAATTTAGAGAGGACAATCTTAGTTGCTCTATGCTCAAAACTAATCATGTTGGCCTTTTTTTTTTTAACCTTATCTGGCATTGCTGTGCTCACTTTTTGTAAATATAACATACTGGTTGCTGTCTCAGTATATCGTTTATTCAAATATATAGCCCTATCAGGCAACTAGAAAATGCCTGAGTTTGGACAAAATTTAGTTAAACACTGGACTGCTTTACAGTAGTCAATCAAACTCAAACATTTTTCTACCATATTAGAGCCTTAGCAAAAGCTGTACAACACTCTGTCTCACTTGTTCTGTGTCATTGGTGAATCGAGTTGGTAAACAGCTGACTGTATAATTTCTTTCCCTTATTTTTCAACGGCTGAGAATTTTCGGTAAAACTCTGACCTGTCTCATTATTTTGAACCATGGAAAATGGTTTTTGTCCTTGGGGAATAATGGATATATGGGTTCTGCATTTTTCGACAATTATGTGTCTCATTCTTCATATTTCGGAGGGATGATCGTTGCAGTAAATATTTAAAGCATTGTCATAATGTTCTTTAGGCCTATCAATCAACTTTAATATTTAAGTCTATCATGTGATGGAGTTCGATACAGTGTTGTGCTTTTGCATGCTCAGCTTCATGTGAATTAATAAGAGCATTTTATTGGGCTTCTTTTGTTATACCTCCATTCAACATTATTACTTAAGGACAAATTTGATTGAGACATTATTTCGGTGTTGTTCAGATAGCTGATGAGAGAAAAAGGGTTGTTAGTGATCCCCAGTCTATAATGCCGGCAGCATTTGTTTCCTTTAAAACCAGATGGGGTGCAGCTGTATGTGCACAAACTCAACAGACCAGAAATCCAACTATATGGTTGCCTGAGTGGGCTCCAGAGCCTCGTGATGCCTATTGGAAAAACTTGGCAATTCCATATGTTTCACTCAGGATTAGGAAGCTGATTATTGGTGTTGCATTCTTTTTCCTCACATTTTTTTTCATGATCCCCATTGCTTTTGTACAATCTCTTGCAAGCCTTGAGGGAATTGAAAAAGCAGCACCATTTCTGAAACCCTTAGTTGAAACGTAATTTTCTATCATCCTCAAACACTTTTGAGTAGTATTCAGATTGCATTACTCTATATAAATAACTGATATTATCTTAATTTATCATGCAGCAAGCTTATTAAATCAGTCATCCAAGGTTTTCTTCCTGGTCTTGTGTTGAAGCTTTTTCTCATCTTCCTCCAGATGATATTGATGATTATGTCTAAATATGAAGGCTTTGTATCTCTATCATCTCTGGAAAGAAGATCAGCATCTAGATATTATATTTTCAATCTTGTAAACGTTTTTCTTGGGAGCGTAATAACTGGAACTGCATTTGAACAGCTAAATTCGTTTATAAAGCAGTCAGCTAATGAGTATGTAATTCTCTCAGACTAATGATTATCTTCTTTGTTTTTTCTCCTTCTATTTAGTAATGCTAAATAGAAAATGGAGAGAGAGGGAATAAAGAAAAAGGAAAAGAAAAACAAAGAAATTGCATTTGTTGGAATATAGGTGTTGAATTCATCTCATCTATATTGGGACAAGACTTCTGCTATTGTATGGATATTTGTTTTTTCCCATTCCTTAAGTAAATTAAGGGGTGGATTACCCTCTAATAAGTGATAGCATAATCAATTTAGCTATAGATTTGACTTGCAGATGTCTTCATCCAATTTTTTATTGTCTTTCAGTGTTGTGAAGATGAAGCCTTTAAATCTTTTTTTCTTTTGGCAGAATTCCTGAGACAATTGGAGTAGCTATACCAATTAAAGCAACTTTCTTCATAACTTACATAATGGTCGATGGATGGGCTGGTATAGCCTTGGAGATTTTACGGTTGCAACCACTGATAATCTACCACTTGAAGAATTCCTTCTTGGTGAAGACTGAAAGGGACAGGGAGGAGGCAATGGATCCAGGAAGTATGGGTTTCCATACTGGAGAACCTCGTATACAGTTTTATTTTCTGCTAGGCCTTGTCTATGCGACAGTGACTCCTCTTTTGTTCCCTTTCATAATTGTTTTCTTTGCACTGGCCTATGTTGTTTTCCGTCATCAGGTAAGAGGAATATTGTTATTAACAGACAGTTCAATTTACACAACGATTTACTTGTGCATGTGGTCATGTTCATGTTAGGAAGACGGAAATTATTCTCTTCTAAGATTCTTGAAATAATGTTCTGCCAAATTACTGGGGCATGCGAATTTTTAAGTGCTTTTAGAATGTGCTTTGTAATTAAGTATTTACCAACATTCCACCTTTGTTTTCAGAATGTGTTTTTTTATTAAATGAACTATACACTACAACTATTGTTTTCATACTAGAGTTCTGTTTGTTAATTTTATGTTAAAATGTAGATCATAAATGTTTACAACCAACAGTACGAGAGCGGTGCAGCATTCTGGCCTGATGTCCATAAGAGAGTCATTGCAGCATTGGTTATATCACAGCTGCTTCTTATGGGGCTGCTGAGTACAAAGGGAGCTGCTCAATCAACACCATTTCTCATTGCTCTTCCCTATACTTACGATATGGTTTCATAGGTTCTGCACAGGCCGTTACAAATCTGCATTTGTTAAATATCCATTACAGGTTTGTTGGTGCTTACATACTGTAAATTTGATGGTTAATTACTATAAACAGAATTTCAGAATTCTGTTATTCTTTTTCTAAGCAATCTGACCCATTCTAACTTTTCTTTCTCAGGAAGCGATGACGAAAGATAATTTAGAACGGGCAATGGAACCAAACCTTAACTTGAAAGATTATCTTCAAAATGCATACATCCATCCAGTTTTCAAAATGGATGATGAAGATGGAAGCAGGGAAAACGAAAATGTTTTAATCCCCACAAAACGCCAATCCCGTAGAAACACACCAGTACCATCGCGCAGCGAAATTAGTGATGCATCCTCACAATCTCCCTCTTTGCCCGACACTGTTCGCGAAAGCTCAGAGCCTTGATTCTGTTTAAGACTTATACTTTCCGTCCACATTTGAGCTATGCACGTCGAATCAATGAAGGATGACAACATTGTAAATAAATTGAGAAAGAAGAGCATCATAGGTTTCTCTGTATAGACAGAGTGAAAGAAGAGAGAAGTGACCACTTGAACTCAGGTTTCCATTTTCGAGCAATAGAAGCAAGTTCTGGAAATATTTCCCATTTCCTATTTCAATCTTTATGTGCTTCTTAGAATCAATGCAGTGTGTTCAATGTAGATTTGCTTCAATTTTCAATATCATAAGTTGTCAACAATTGTTTTCGAATCTAACATTGCCTGGTTAAATAGATTACTTGCGGATGACACCATGTCTTCATTTATCTTTTGTTAATACAAACGTGACTTGGAGGATGGGTGGAAATTTCCAATTGTTATTCTAACAACTAACCAACCAGGAGAAAGCTACAAAAGCAGCCATTATAAGGGCTTTTGGCACAGCACAACAAAACATCCCCCGCTTAACCATGTGATTCATGTTATAAGTTCTATTTTAAAACCCGGATTGGACCGGTCGGATTGGACGGGACTAGGCAATCTCTTCGGTCCAATTCAGGTTCTAGGGGGCTTATTGCTATATTTCAAATTTATAGGGACTAATTATTTTTTTGGGGGTATTTAAGTATTTCAAAAAATTAGGGACTAATTGGAATTTTTGTGGACTTTTAAAATAAATTAAAAATTTAAGGACTAATTTAAAAATTTATTAAGGGTATTTTTGTAATATATTAAAATTTAAGAAACTAGTTTACAATTTTTTAAAAATACTTTTGCTGCTGATGTCACCAATCCAATTGGCTGGTTCAACCGATTGAACCGATCACCTTGTTGAGTCTTACAATGAATCAGGTTTTAAAACAATGGTTTTAAGTAATTGTATGCTATTATGTAAAAACTTTAGTAAAAGTAATTGCAGCTTGTTCCCTAAAAGGACTTAAATATTGATAAAAATATTGTAAAGAACAATTTGATATGGTAATAATATCCCTTTGTCAATCACCATCGATATTAAAAGAGTGAAAAAGCAGAGTGTGAGGAATAAATTGCTTTTAATTGAAGAATTGTATGTTTTAATTCATTGATTTTCAATACATAGTTACAGTCCTTATATAGGTAGAATATAATCCATTGAATCTCCTAATTATGTCAATTTCAGATTACACAATATACTAATATTGACACTATCCCGAATTTCCTCATCCTGTAGGATCCGGGAGCTCCCACAAGACTTGGATACCCGAGACGTGCCATGTAAAAAAACTGTGAAACCTGTTAAAAGACTTACTTTTTTTGAATAACATCATAGTATTTCCATTTCCAACATCTCAAAAACATACACCATCTTTCATTTTACAAAAGAAAAGATTTAGGGAAACTTGTGGTATCAGGTTTTCCACTTATACTATATATTCTATAGCATAAACAAAAGGAAATACATGATGGAAAACATGAGTTTTTGAAGCGAAAATCCAAAATACAATACGACATAAATATAAACCCACATAAAAAGACGTCGAATGTGGCACAACCCTGAGCGGAGACTCACTACTCGACACGATCTTCGGGAGGTCTTGGTGAGGGGGCATTTAAAAGGGGTGGTGAAATACTCAGTGAGTGGAGGAGAGGGGAGGTTTGTAAAAGTTCTATAAAAAGAAATAATGATAACATACAACAATTCTTAAGCAAATCCTGACGACAATATAATTCTATGAATATGCAAAGAAAGCAACCACCCCATTCACGTATACAATATGTGATTATTTCTAACCATCTTGCACTCAGTACACTGTACTCTAACTTACTTCCTTTAACTGTATCTGATTCTGAATAAAACCTCAACATTTGGTATTAGAAACTCTCACCACAACTAGTATCTTGGGGAAAATTTGTTATACCTGGTGGGCGTCCCACACATAGGCAGAGCGAGGGACGTACCTGCACACCTGGTAAGATCTATCATCGTACGGGCAGAGCCTCTGAAACTAACATATATGGCGGACCACTCAACGCCTAGGCAGAGCACTGATAACTGTCATACGCATGCGTAGAGCCATAAACTAGATCTGATAATCTGTAACTCTGGGGGATGGATACTTCGTAGGGTGGTTTTAGCACCACAACAATCTCATGCATAATCTCAAGTAACATGTAAGTCAAGAGCATATTACATATGTGCTTATAAATCATGCATATATGACATAATATTCAAAAATCACATATAGGGGTGAAACATTAATTTTCTAAGCATGTTTTAGAAATTGACGATTTAACCCAGATTAAAAATTACTTCAATATTACATTACCATAGCATATGTCGGACATCAATCATCAGCAATTATCACTTTAAAAAGCCAAAAACTCAAATAACACACGATAATTATAATTAAACCAAAGAGCTAATAATTAATACAAGGGGCGTTTGGTTCAGGAATATTAGATTATTGTGAATGTTGGATTACTGGAAAGATAGATTACTTTGGAAGATTACTGAGAATCTTTAAAAAAATATGTTTGGTTAGTTGGTGGGTATGTTATATTAATATGTTTGGTTATGGGGAATAAATTGGTGGGTATGTTATTTAAATTATCAAATTGTCCCCTCTTCAAATATTAATATAATATTATTTTTATTATTAATTTTTGAATAATATTTTTAACCCCCAATATTTTAGATTTAGTTAAAACACCCCCGCTTATATAAAACTTTAATTTATTACGAAATCACCCCCACCCCACCTTCGCCATCATTGCCAGCAACCGCAAACCACCACCTAAGTCTCAAAGTCCCCTGCTGCCGCTTGTGACCAAGAGGCTTCGATATGGTCGTTTCTGTCCATATTGATGGCCGAAAACGGCCATATCAGGCTAGATCTATTCTGGCCATTTCCGGTCGATGGATCGATGGATATGACCGGATGGACCTGGTCGTTGGAGCTGGCCGATCTATTCTGCCGAAACGGCCAGATCTAGCCCTCCCAAATTCCCTTTGGCCGTTAACGGCCAGTTCCATCGATTTGGTCGGAAATGACCAGAATAGATCTGGCCTGATATGGCCATTTTCGGCTATCAATATGGTCGGAAAATGCCATACCGAAGCCTCGCGGAGCCTCCAACCGAATCTCGTTCTTTTTTAGGGACTCCGAAGACTTTTCGACGGAGGGCCGTGGTGGTTGGCTTGCTGTCGCTGTCGGCAGGTGGTGGCTGGGTGGTAGTGGTGGTGGCAGCTGGGTGACAGTGGTGGTATGTAAATTGTTTTAAATATAAGGACATTATTGTCCAAAATTTTAATTAAACAAGAGTAAAATTGAAATAAGATATTAATGTAAATTTCTTTTAAAATAGGGGCATTATTATCCAAAACTTTTATTAATAAGGGATAAAATTGTAACAAAAGAAGATAACCCTAATAATCTTAAAATACCTAAGAAAATAGAGGTAATCAGATTACTTCCAATATTACCAATAGTAACCACTATTGGTATTTGAAGATTACCGATATCTTATATTACTTGACAACCAAACATGGTAATCAAGTAATATAAGATCACTTACCCTCAATAATGTCAAATACCTCCCAACCAAACGCCAAATCTCATATTAAAATAGAATAAACCTGTCCTTCCAAAAAAAAGAAAAGCTAATACCATCATTTTTCCATTATCAATATCTCCACTTTCACCACCCCCACCCCCTTAAACAACCTTTTTCAATATGTCAAGCTCACATTCCAATCACCATTTTACTTCATTGACATCATGCAACTATAAAATATGAAAAGTAAAAAAAAAAAAAAAAAAATTTAGCACATGCAAATATAGAATCTTAAGCTGTTAGACATAATCCTGGAAAATATGCAGCATAATAATCTCAACACTTTAAGCAAAAGAACCAGATCTGAAAACTTTTCCCAAAACATTACTGGGCCGACACATGCAAGCAAAAATTCACACCAATTTCAATTTTCCCTCAAACACAACATGCTAGAATTTCACAGCTTGACATGCATGCAAACAAGATTTTGATTTTTTAAAAGGGTTTTTAGTTAGATCCACTCACTGTTCTAACACCCGAAGCTCCCTGCACTCTCCTCCACTCTTCTCTCTCACTCTACCATTTTCATCTGAACCCATTCTCCTCTCTTCTCTTTTTTCTTCTTCTTTCTTTCTATCATCTCTTCTATCTTTTCTCTTTCTCCTTTCGTTTTCTCTTCTCTCTTCTTTTTTTTCTTTTTCTTTTTTCTTTTTTCTTTTTCTGCTCTGTTTTCGAGTTCTCCCTCAACTCTCGTCTTCTTCTTCATTTGGGCGAACAACCCTTTTCTTCTTTTTTTAAACAAAATAGTTCCCTTTTTTTGTTTCTTTCTGAAATTTTGAATCTACCCCCAAATTTCTCTTAATTTCATCTAACCCCGCCACATAAGCTTTTCCTAGCAAAAATGTCCAGATTTTTCCCTCTTGATACATGCAAACCCATCAGAATTTATTTCTTTTGTTTTCACCCCTTAACGCAACCTTTAAAAACTAACAGAAATACCCCTTTCTTACAACAATACCAAAAATCAAATAGAAAGAATTGATCAACTAAATTAGGAAATGAAGGTTTTACAGACATAATATCAAGAGTATCATAATACTGACAAAAATAGGTGATTACAAAATATTCTAGAATATCCTAATATGGGTTTGGGTCAGAACCTGCATACCCGAAAGGAGTTGGGCCGGTGTGATGGAATTGATGGGTTTGGGTTTGTGGGCATGTTGGGTCATTTTGGTTGTTTGGGTCCATCTGTGCATTTGGGTTGGGTTGAGTGTTGAGTGGTTTGGTTGAATCTAGACCTGTGGTTGGTGTGATGGGTTCCATTTTTGGTTTGACAAAGAAGAACTAAATTGGATTTTTGTTTTGCAGGTGAGGCAACGACAGTGGAGGAGATTGGACCAAGGAAAGATTGCTAGACAACTTGCTTTGATACTATGTTACAATCTAAAGAAGAAATAGCAAAAGCAGTAGTTGGACTACTTAAGATTGCCGGGAAGAGACAATTGAAGCAAGAGTAGCAATAAGTTGCAGAGAATGCTCAATAGAAATAAAACAATGTAAATGAAAAATAATTTCTATAAAAGTTTTTTTGTATATCTTTTCATTGTATTAATAGTACAATTTATACATAAAAAATGTAACGTGTAAGGAAACAAATAAATACAAATAACTACATAATCAACACATAAATGGAAATAATCTTTTGTTATTAATAATATTGTGATCTTGATCACTAATCCTGACCTGATTCAACATTCCATCATATTAGAAACTTTATTTAAGTAATCGCAACTTTGTTCCCTAAAAAAGGACAATTTGATATTGTAATGATATTCCTCTGTCAATCACCATCGATATAAAAAGAGTGAAAAAGCAGAGTGTGAGGAATAGGTTGCACCCTTTCGATTCTTGTTTGTGGAGTTGTCTTTGTAATTATCTCTCTCTCTTTTTGTGTGCTTGTTTGTTGTTTAGAGAAAGCTTGAAGAAATCTCGCAAATAGTATAAGCTTCCTTTCCTTTTTAAATTTATATTTGTTTCCATTTCGTTTTTGTTCTTGATTGATTGAGAAGAGCTTGACTTCCATTTTTTTTAATTCTTTGTAGTGGAAGCTTAGAGAGTGACATGAACTAGATATGAGAAAAATGGAGGGATAGTTTTTTGAATATTTGGATGTAGACTATTTATAACGGGCTAAAGGTACTGTTTTTTTATTTGAAGTTTAGCGCCAGAAATGAAAATGAAATGGTCTGATTCAAAAATTTAAATTTTGATGAGCAATAATATTAATAAGGAAATTGATTTTTTTTTCTTTTTGGTTGGGAGATATAGATGGCGACGCTCGAAGATATAGGGGTTTCAGCAGCTCTTAACATTCTTACTACCTTCATTATATTAATAGCATTTGCTATATTAAGAATTCAACCGTTCAATGATAGAGTGTACTTTCCGAAATGGTATCTTAAAGGGACAAGAAGTAGTCCAACGCATTCCAGGGGCATTTGTTCGGAAGTTTGTGAATTCGGATTGTAGATCATATCTAAGGTTCTTGAATTGGATGCCGGCTGCATGCATGATGCCGGAACGTGAGCTTATTGAGCATGCCGGATTGGATTCAGCTGTCTATTTGCGGATTTACTTGATGGGACTTAAGATTTTTGTTCCTATTACATTCCTTGCTTGTGCTGTTTTGGCACCGGTTCAATTTTACAAACAGCACATTATGCATAGCAGCCAAGAACCTAACTTCAAGCGATATTGATAAGCTTTCAACTTCAAATATCCCGCCTGAATCAGAGAGGTGTGCTCTATTCTCTTCCCTTTCCTTTTTATACTATCTTGATTGTAATATGATGAATTTCCTCCTGCATAAGAATTGTGTTTATTTCTAAGTTGCAGGTTTTGGGCTCATACTGTGTTGGCTTACGTCTTTACCTTTTGGACATGCTATGTGTTGATGAAGGAGTATGAAAAAGTTGCTGCTATGAGGTTGCAGTTTCTTTCAGCAGAAAAACGTCGGCCCGATCAATTTACAGTATGATCCGTTCCTTTCACAATTTTCAGATGATGTGATTTATTTGCTATATTTAAGAAAAATTTGCTTTTTGAATTATTTTTAAAGCGGGATAGACTTCATTTCTAAGGTGCATGTTTTTGTATTCAGTAGTTATAGCCGTTAGTATTCACTTTGGAAGAGAGAAGTGGCAAACTTTCTATTTTACGGGTCATTTGGATCAGGGTATATAAGATAATGAGAGTAATCTTCATTTCTAAGGTGCACGTTTTTGGATCGGTGGTGGCTGGTTGCTGGCTGTGGCTTGGGATGGATGCGAGTGATTTTGCTAAAAATTAAAGTTTTATATGGTTGGGGTGTTTTAACAAAATTTCAAACATAAAAGGTTAAAAAAATGATTCAAAAAATAATAATAAAAAATATTATTATAATAATATTTAAAAATAAGGATAATCTTTAGTAATCTATGTAATATATTCATACCCATTTATCCTTTTCCCAACCAAATATATTATTCACAAATTTATTCAAACCAAACAAGCATATTTTTTTAAACATTGCTAATGATCTTCAAGGGAACTCCTTTATGTTAATATAATATATCTTTATAAGTTTTTTTATTCTGCTAGGAAATTGTGCGTCAATATTTCCTATCATCTGCAACTGGTATTATGGTTCTATTACTTTGTATACGTAACTGGAAGTCACAAAAAGAAAAACCTTAATATATTCATTCAAAGCTCATTAGATATGACAAATGGATCTTCATATACTATGCTTCTGTGCCAAAGTTGTCTGATATCTGATAACTTCACAGGTCCTTGTTAGGAATGTTCCCCCAGACCCGGACGAATCTGTTAGTGAGCTTGTGGAGCATTTCTTTTGGTGAATCACCAAGATCACTACCTAACACATCAGGTTGAATCTTTTTGATGTCTGATTTTAGTAATGCTACATGATTTAGGGTCAGAAGTCATGAGTTATGGCATGTTTAAAATATTTTGTATTTCAATTAACTTCTCTGTGTACTACACATTTTTCATGACTGATTTTTTCTGGGGAATCACTTTAGATTTAATTCATGGTAAACTTTTTATGTAGTTGGTAATCAACGCGAACAAACTTGCCAAATTGGTGAAGAAGAAGAAAAAGATGCAGAATTGGCAGGTATACTACCAAAATAAATATGAAAGAAATAATTCAAAGAGGCCGGTTATGAAGGTACTTATATTGAATTTGATATGTTATTTGTCTTTGTCATTTGCTAATTTATATGTTTCCTTTAAAGTTTCGTTTTTTGTGATATCAATATGTACATGTTTTCTCTTACCAGACTGGTTTTCTTAGGGCTTTGGGGAAAAAGAGTGGATGCAATTGATTCATCACACATCTGAAATTAAAAAATTGTCAGGAAAAGTGAGTATTATTCCTGTAATGTATATTGCTTTCATGTTCCATTGTTAAATAATTTAGACAGGACAACCTTAGTTTCTTTCATATCTCGGAGGGATAAGCGTTGCAGTATATATTTAAAGCATTGTCATAATGTTCTTTAGGCCTATCAATCAACTTGAATATTTAATTCTATCATGTGGTGGAGTTGATACAGTGTTGTGCTTTTGCATGCTCAGCTTCATGTGAATAAATAAGAGCGTTTTATTGGGCTTCTTTTGTTATACCTCCATTCAACATTCTTACTTAAGGACAAATTTGATTCAAATACATTATTTCGGTGTTGTTCAGATAGCTGATGAGAGAAAAAGGGTTGTTAGTGATCCCCAGTCTACAATGCCGGCAGCATTTATTTCCTTTAAAACCAGATGGGGTGCAGCTGTATGCGCACAAACTCAACAAACCAGAGATCCAACTATGTGGTTGACAGAGTGGGCTCCAGAACCACGTGATGTCTACTGGAAAAATCTGGCAATTCCATATGTTTCACTCAGGATTAGGAGGCTGATTATTGGTGTTGCATTCTTTTTCCTAACCTTTTTTTTCATGATCCCCATTGCTTTTGTACAATCTCTTGCAAGCATTGAGGGAATTGAAAAAGCAGCACCATTTCTGAAACCCTTAGTTGAAACGTAATTTTCTATCATCCTCAAACACTTAGAGTAGTATTCAGATTGCATTACTATATATAAATAACTGATATTATCTTAATTTGTCATGCAGCAAGTTTATTAAATCAGTCATCCAAGGTTTTCTTCCTGGTCTTGTGTTGAAGCTTTTTCTCATCTTCCTCCAGATGATATTGATGATTATGTCTAAATATGAAGGCTTTGTATCTCTATCATCTCTGGAAAGAAGATCAGCATCTAGATATTATATTTTCAAACTTGTGAACGTCTTCCTTGGGAGCGTAATAAGTGGAAGTGCATTTGAACAGCTAAATTCGTTTATAAAGCAGTCAGCTAATGAGTATGTAATTCTCTCAGACTAATGATTATCTTCTTTGTTTTTTCTCCTTCTATTTAGTAATGCTAAATAGAAAATGGAGAGAGAGGGAATAAAGAAGATGGAAAAGAAAAACAAAGAAATTGCATTTGTTGGAATATAGTTGTTGAATTCATCTCATCTATATTGGTACAATACTTCTGCTATTGTATGGATATTTGTTCTTTCCCATTCCTTTAAGTAAATTAAGGGGTGGATTACCCTCTAATAAATGATAGCATAATCAATTTAGCTATAGATTTGAATTGCAGATGTCTTCATCCAATTTTTTATTGTCTTTCAGTGTTGTGAAGATGAAGCTTAAATCTTTTTTTCTTTTGGCAGAATTCCCGAGACAATTGGAGTAGCTATACCAATTAAAGCAACTTTCTTCATGACTTACATAATGGTCGATGGATGGGCTGGTATAGCCTTAGAGATTTTACGGTTGCAACCACTGATAATCTACCACTTGAAGAATTCCTTCTTGGTGAAGACTGAAAAGGACAGGGAGGAGGCAATGGATCCGGGAAGTATTGGTTTCCATACTGGAGAACCTCGTATACAGTTTTATTTTCTGCTAGGCCTTGTCTATGCGACAGTGACTCCTCTTTTGCTCCCTTTCATAATTGTTTTCTTTGTACTGGCCTATGTCGTTTTCCGTCATCAGGTAAGAGGACTATTTTTATTAACAGACAGTTCAATTTACACAACGATTTACTTGTGCATGTGGTCATGTTCATGTTAGCGAGACCAAAATTATTCTCTTCTAAGATTCTTGAAATAATGTTCTGCTAAATTACTGGGGCATGCGAATTTCTTGGTGCTTTTAGAATATGCTTTTGTAATTAAGTATTTACCAACATTCCACCTCTGTTTTCAGAATGTGTTTTTTTATTAAACGAGATATTTTTTTTCATACTAGAGTTCTGTTTGTTAATTTTATGTTAAAATGTAGATCATAAATGTTTACAACCAAGAGTACGAGAGCGGTGCAGCATTCTGGCCTGATGTCCATGAAAGAGTCATTGCAGCATTGGTTATATCACAGTTGCTTCTTATGGGGCTGCTGAGTACAAAGGAAGCTGCTCAATCAACACCATTTCTCATTGCTCTTCCTATACTTACGATATGGTTTCATTGGTTCTGCACAGGCCGTTACAAATCTGCATTTGTTAAATATCCATTACAGGTTTGTTGGTGCTTACATACTGTAAATTTGATGGTTAATTACTATAAACAGAATTTCAGAATTCTGTTATTCTTTTTCCAAGCAATCTGACTCATTCTAACTTTTCTTTTTCAGGAAGCGATGACGAAAGATACTATAGAACGGGCAATGGAACCAAACCTTAACTTGAAAGATTATCTTCAAAATGCATACATCAATCCAGTTTTCAAAATGGATGATGAAGATGGAAGCAGGGAAAACGAAAATGTTTTAATCCCCACAAAACGCCAATCCCGTAGAAACACACCATAGTGAAATTAGTGGGGCATCCTCCGTATCTCCGTCTTTGCCCTGATACTGTTCGCGAAAGCTCAGAGCCTTGATTCTGTTTAAGACTTATTTGCTTCTATTTTTTCATCATCATAGGTTTATTTTTACTCTGTAAAAATCAATATATGTGCCTCAAACTTGAAGCATGATATCCTGGACTGAATTGTGAGACCACAAAGGTTAACGCTTTAGTAAGTTTTTAAGGATGGTAGTTTCATTTGACACATCGTATATCACAAAGCAAATGCAAAATGTCCATTTACACTATTTGTTAGTATGAGTAAAAGAACTTTTTTCCACCCCTAATAATTAGTTTAATGACATTTTTCTATCTACATATTTTTAAAATACCATTGTTAATACTGTTAGTTAGTTTGTTTAAACGTAAAGTTAGTTACTATTATTGTTAAGAGAGTTAGTTACAAGTTTGGTTAGTTAGTAACTAGAGTTAGTTAACTATAGTTAGTAGTTTACTGAGTTAGTTTGCAAATATAAAAAGCAGTGTACAAATTGTATTTGTTAACTCGAAGGAAATACACAGAAGTTTCCCCCAATTTTCTCTCTTTTACATGGTATCAAAGTAGGAGATTTCTTGCAAATTTTCTAGAAATTGATTCGATTGAACCTCCATATTCTTTTGGTTCAGCTTGAAAAGGCTCAAGACTCGTCAATTTGTTCAGTTTGAGCTGTAGATTTTGGAAACAGTGAGAGTATGTTTTTCAATTCTTGTTTTTTGTAGCATTATCGGTGTTTTCAGCCATCATGACTGCGACAAAAACTGAAATTCAACACAATTTTGTTTTCAATTTTTAAAGCGTAGAAAAGCCATGTCATATTATCACGTCTTTAGTTTTCTCGGTTTGTTATTCCCGTTTCTTAACGGTTTGTCATTTTGAAATCTAAGCTCAGTCAACTATGGCAGGAGAATCAGTTCTACCTTCCATTGACTCAAATTTGTCCCTTTACGTTCATCCATCTGATACACCAAGGTCAGTATTAATATAGAACAAAAAATCATAGGAACAGAAAATTGCGATATTTGGAGCAGAGCTATGACTGTTTCCTTATATGCCAAAAACAAGCTAGGCTTTGTTAATGGAACTTGCACAAAATCTTTAGAACATGATCGTTTAGCTCCACAGTGGAAAAAGGTGCAACTCCTTGGTTCTTGCCTGGATCATTAATTTAGTCTCCAAAGAAATATTCAACGGGATTGTGTATTCAACCAATGCTTCACAAGTCTGGCAGGATCTAAAAGACCAATATCACAAAGTAAATGGCACTAGGGTTTTTGGTATCCATAGAGAAATTGTGAATCTTACACGAGGAACCAACCACTGTGGCAATTTATTTTAAGAAGCTTAAGTCATTAAGGGACAAATTGGATTCTCTGGTAACTCTTCCTGCTCCAGATAGTGCTTCCACAAAGACATATCTTGAACACTTTAATCAACAAAAATTATTATAATTTTTGATGGGTTTGAATGAGTTGTACTTTATGGTCAGAAGCCAAATTCTGTTGATGAATCCCTTCCGAGTGTGAGACAAGCATATTCCATAGTGAATCAAGATGAGAGCCAAAGGATTCTAGCAGGATTGAATACTAATGCAGATGTAACTACAACACTCTGTGCTCAGAATGGTAAAAATCAGAATCCAGTGTAGAAATATAAGGGAAAGAAACCTTATATTGAATGCGATTATTATCACCTACCTGGTCACAAACGTGACAATTGTTACAATCTGAATGGCTATCCATCAGATTACCAGTTCACAAAAGAAAGGGGAACTCAAAATCCAAATACTTTGCTAATTGAGTGCAATCATAATATACAGTTGCATAAATGACAGATGCAAAGTCTCCTAATATTCCAGTTAGACCTGTTTTCACATTGGAGCAGTACAACCAGATTCTAGAGTTGCTAGGAAAAGAGAATGTAACCTCTACAAAATCATTCAGCTACAAACCTTACAAGTATCTTTAATAGTACACTTAATATTACATTGCCTGATTTAAATAAAAATGCTTGGATCATAGATATAGGGGCCACTGATCACATAACCTATGACCTTAATATTCTGCAGTGTCTATTGCCATAAAACCTTCTTCAAAATCCATTGTACGTTTACCTAATGGCACTAAGACTCATATTGCAAATATAGGTTCTGCAATTTTGGACAATGGCATACATCTCTCAAAAGTTCTGCATTTACCAACTTTTAGACACAATTTGCTTTTCATCTCCAAATTTACAGTTTCTAACAACTGTACTATCAATTTTTACCTTGATTTTTGTCTAATCCATGACCTTTACTGTGGCAAATTGAAGGGGATTGGTAAGCATAAGCAAGACCTATATTTCCTTGATTCAATTTCACAAAAATCAATAACATCAGTAGATACTTCGCATAAAGCTATTTGCAATATTTTAAAAGGTCTTTGTTCAAATAATAATGTACCATGCCATTTTCAGTTAAATAAAGACTCTGAATTTCCAAATATTTTTCTTGCTGCAAATGTTTCTAATAGTGCTTAATTATGGCATCAAAGGTTATGACATGTTCCTTATACAATATTACAACATATGCATAAAGATTTTGATGTTTGTAATCCTCCTCACTGCATTGTTTGTCCATTATCTAAGCAAACTAAGGTTTCCTTCCATCATAGTCATTCAATTTCTACTTGCATTTTTTATTTGTTACATGTAGACATTTGGGGTCCATATAGGATTCCAACACATGGAAATGCTAGATATTTCCTTACTTTGGTTGATGATTTTTCAAGAGCAACCTAGTTATTTCTCATGCAATACAAATATGAAGTTTTCATTACCATTAAAAATTTTCTTAAAATGATAGAAACTCAATACCATTGTACTCCGAAATGCATTAGAAGTGATAGGGGCCTTGAATTTTTTAATAAAGAATGTCATGATCTATTTCTTAGTAAAGGCATTGTCCATCAAAGCTCATGTGCTTATTCCCCTCAACAAAATGGAGTTGTTGAGAGGAAACATAGACACATCATTGTAGTAGTTAGGGATTTGAAATTCCAGTCCAATATACCAAATCATTTGTGGGGATATTGTATGCAAACATCAGTTTACCTTATAAATAGGTTTCCCTCATCAGTTCTCAAAGGTATATCACCTTTTGAAAGATTTTTTGGTCACCCTCCTTCATTGGATCACATCAAGGTTTTTGATTGTTTAGCTTATGCTACCATTCTCACCCTAAGGACAAATTGTCACCTAGATCTACCCGTTGTGTCTTTTTGGGTTATTCTTTGACTCAAAAGAAATACTTTCTTTATGATCTTTCTTCTCATAAAGTTTTTGTCACTAGAGATGTTCTTTTTCATGAGACCATTTTTTCCTTTCATTTGGTCTACATTTCCATCATCCACCTTTTTCCCTTTGATCCTAAATTTTTGGATATTGAGTTACCTTTTACAACTACAGCCCCTACTGTCCCTTTATTAGTCGAATTTATTGCCTGTTGTCTAGCATGCAAAACCTATAGGACCTCCCTCTCCATCTATTAATTCCTTTCCACCTCAACCTATCATTCCTCTTAGGAAATCCAATCAAATTAAAAAGCCCCTATTTGGACTTTAGATTTTGTTTGTCCATCTATTTCTCCTTCCACTTCAATTTCAGCCAATTGCATCCCATATCCTATCTCTAATTTTGTATCTTATAGTCATATTTCACCAAGCTACCAAGCCTTCTTACCTCATCTCAATCTAGTAGAACCCTCTTCCTTTAATAAAGCTTCTCAAGATCCTAATTGGGTAGTTGCCATGCAAAAGGAGATACAAGCTTTGGAATTAAATAAAAGTTAGTCCCTAGTCCCTTTACCCCAAGGTAAGACTCCAATTGGTTGTAAGTGGGTCTATAAACTCAAATATAATGCTGATGGTTCCTTGGAAAGATATAAGGCAAGATTGGTGGCAAAAGGGTACACTCAAACGACAAGGGTGGAATTATGCAAAAACATTTTCTCCCGTTGTTAAAATGGTTACCATTAGATCCATTTTGTTACTTGCTTCCATGCATAATTGGCCACTTTACCAAATGGATGTGGATAATGTGTTTTTGCAAGGGGATTTACAAGAAGAGATTTATATGACTTTGCCTCAAGGTTTTACGGGTGGGGGAGAGGGCCCTATAGTCTGCAAGTTACACAAGTCTCTATATGGAACTTAAATAGGCATCTAGAGCCTGGAATTACAAGCTTACTCAAGCCTTACTTCTGGAGGATTTACTCAATCTAAAGTTGATTATTCTTTGTTCCATTAAGAGGATGCATTCTCATATTGTACTGGTTTTAGTCTATGTAGATGACATTGTTCTCACAGGGGAATATCATTGTCATGATCAACTCCACCAAATAGCTATTGCATTGTCATTTTAAACTCAAGGATTTGGGTGTTCTAAAATATTTCTTGGGTTTAGAGGTAGCCAGAACTTCTAGGGGTATTCACTTATGTCAAAGAAAGTATGCTTTGGAGCTTATATCTAATCAAGCCTGTTTGTATCCAAGCCTTCTACAATTCCTTATGGATTCTACTTTGAAACTTATATAAGTTGCTTATGATGACCTTTTCCCTCTCTTCCTGATCCGAGTGTTTATCAAAGGTTGGTGGGTAAGTTGCTATACTTATGCATGACTAGACCAGACTTAAGTTTTTCTTTCCAATCTCTTAAGTCAGTTTATGCATAGTCCCAAAAATCACATATGACTACAACACTTAAAGTGGTGAAATATCTTAAGTCTGCTCCTGGTTTAGGTCTATTTTTTTCTAGATGACAATCTTATGATTAGCATTTTGTGAGTTTGATTAGTGATCCTGTCTCATGACAAGAAAGTTAGTTACAAGGTACTGCATTTTTCTTGGCAAGTCTTTAATTTCATGGAAATCTAAAAGGTAGGCCTTTATCTCTAAATCTTCATCAGAGGTAGAGTATAGAGCTATGGCCTCCATTGTATGTGAGCTACTTTGGTTGATTCAACTTTTTCAGGAACTTAGGTTTACTGATTTGCTTCCTATACCTTCTTCTCTGTGACAACTAGGTTGCTAATCACATTGCATCAAATCCTATCTTCCATGAGAGGACTAAACACATTGACATTGATTGTCACATTGTGAGAGAACAACTCAAACTAGGGAGTCATTACCACTACCTATATTCCATCATCTGAACAACCTGCAGACTTGCCCACTAAAGCTTTTGTTAGTCCACTACATTCCAGATTGTTAAGCAAGTTGGGTGTGCTTGATCTCTACCACCCTCCAACTTGAGGGGGGGTGTTAATAGTAGTTGATTTATTAAGTACTGTACAATTTAGTTAGTTTGTTTAAATGTAAAGTTAGTTACTATTATTGTTAAGAGAGTTAGTTACAAGTTTGGTTAGTTATTAACTAGAGTTAGTTAACTGCGGTTAATAGTTTACTTAGTTAGTTTGCAAATATAAAAAGCAATGTACATATTGTATTTGTTAACCCGAAGAAATACACATTCTCTCTTCTACAACCATTTTATTATCAAAATTTATGTTTTTTTGTTTCTGATTCTGACATCTTTGTGACCCTACACCACCACTTATTCTCTTTCTTGATCATTACTCACCAAAACTTCCTCAAACTCTACTCCCGTTGACCCCGCCAATCGCCACAATTGAATGACTAGGGTTTGCATAGTCGCCGTTCCCAATTCAAATTATGATAAATTCCAACCACCAAAATCTAGCATTCCATTACCGAAAGATTCATCGGCCTCCCCTCTTCAAGAGCCCCAACTGTTTGGACCGAGTTTGCTCTTTGTTCGTTGCCATAATATAAATTTGGGTAATAAAATGGTATTTTAAAAATCTATGGGTGGAAAAATGTCATTAAACCGTTATTTGGGAAGGAAAAAATCCTTAACTCTTTGTTAGTCTCAGCAATTTTTTTTGAAATCTACATTGCATGGTTATACATTGCTTGCAGATGACACCATGCCATCATCATTTATCTTTTGTTAGTACATACACGACTTGGAGGTTGGGTAGAAAATCTCTGATTGTTATACTAAAAACCAAGACAAAGCTATAAAAGCAGCAGCCCTTCTAAGTGTTTTTGCCTTTGGCACAACAAAACATCCCTCCACTTAACCATGTGATTCATGTTGTAAGTAATTGTATACTATTATCTAGAAGCTTTAGTTAAAGTAATCGCAACTTTGTTCCCTAAAAGGACTAAAATATTGATAAAACTATTGTAAAGGACAATTTGATATTTTAACGATATCCCTTTCTCAATCACCATGGATATAAAAAGAGTGAAAAAGCAGAGTGTGAGGAATAAATTGCACCCTTTCGATTCTTGTTTGTTGAGTTGTCTTTGTAATTCTCTCTCTCTCTCTCTCTTTTTTAATTAGCGTCAGTGCGTTGCAGCTCTCGTGCTTATCCTCCTGGTGGATAAATTAAGTTGAAGAATGTTCTTAGCTTCTGTCAGTTTTCTAGCCATCCCAAACACTCCCTAACTCATCTTCTTTCCCAAGAATTTCAACTTGTGTTATCTCTTTTTGTGTGCCTGTTTGTTGTTTCGAGGAAGCTTGAAGAAATCTCGCAAATAGTATGAGCTTCCTTTCCTTTCCTTTTCTTTTTAAATCTAAAATGAAAATGAAATGGTCTGATTCAAACATTTCAATTTTGATGAACAATAATATTAATAGGGAAAATGGATTTTTTTTTTTTTTTAATTTGTTGGAAGATATAGATGGCGACGCTCGAAGATATAGCGGTTCTTACTACCTTCATTATATTAATAGCATTTGCTATATTAAGAATTCAACCGTTCAATGATAGAGTATACTTTCCGAAATGGTATCTTAAAGGGACAAGAAGTAGTCCAACATATTCAGGGGCATTTGTTCGGAAGTTTGTGAATTCGGATTGTAGATCATATCTAAGGTTCTTGAATTGGATGCCGGATGCATGCATGATGCCGGAACCTGAGCTTATTGAGCATGCCGGATTGGATTCAGCTGTCTATTTGCGGATTTACTTGATGGGACTCAAGATTTTTGTTCCTATTGGAGTCCTTGCTTTTGCTGTTTTGGCACCGGTCAATTTTACCAACAGCACATTAGGCGAAAAAGCCAAGCAATGGAAAGTAACTCCATCAGCCCCCCTCTTCAAAAGCCCTAACTGTCTGGACCGAGTTTGCTCTCTGTTTGTTGCCATAATATAAATTTGGGAAATAAAAAAGTATTTTAAAAGTCAGTGGGTGAAAAAATGTCATCAAATCATTATTTGGGTAGGAAAAAATCGTTAACTCTTTGTTAGTCTCAACAATTTTTTTCAAATCTACATTGCTTGCTGATGACACCATGTCGTCATCATTTATCTTTTGTTAGTACATACACGACTTGGAGGTTGGGTAGAAAATCTCTGATTGTTATACTAAAAACCAAGACGAAGCTATAAAAGCAGCAGCCATTGTAAGTGTTTTTGCCTTTGGCACAACAAAACATCCCTCCACTTAACCATGTGATTCATGTTGTAAATAATTGTATGCTATTATCAAGAAGCTTTAGTTAAAGTAATCGCAACTTTGTTCCCTAAAAGGACTAAAATATTGATAAAACTATTGTAAAGGACAATTTGATATTTTAATGAAAAAGCAGAGTGTGAGGAATAAATTGCACCCTTTCGATTCTAGTTTGTGGAGTTGTCTTTGTAATTCTCTCTCTCTCTCTCTCTCCTTTTTTTTTTTTTTTTAATTTGTATCAGTGCGTTGCAGCTCTCGTGCTTATCCTCCTGGTGGATAAATTAAGTTGAAGAATGTTCTTAGCTTCTGTTGAGTTTTCTAGCCATCCAAACACTCCCTAACTCATCTTCTTTCCAAGAATTTCAACTTGTGTTATCTTTTTTTGTGTGCCTGTTTGTTGTTTCGAGGAAGCTTGAAGAAATCTCGCATATAGTATGAGCTCCCTTTCCTTTTCTTTTTAAATTTAAAATGAAAATGAAATGGTCTGATTCAAACATTTCAATTTCGGTGAACAATAATATTAATAGGGAAATTGATTTTTTTTTTAATTTGTTGGGAGATATAGATGGCGACGCTCGAAGATATAGTGGTTTCAGCAGCTCTTAACATTCTTACTACCTTCATTATATTAATAGCATTTGCAATATTAAGGATTCAACCGTTCAATGATAGAGTATACTTTTCGAAATGGTATCTTAAAGGGTTAAGAAGTAGTCCAACGCATTCGGGGGCATTTAAGCGGAAGTTTGTGGATTTGGATTTTAGATCATATCTAAGGTTCTTGAATTGGATGCCGGATGCATGCATGATGCCGGAACCTGAGCTTATTGAGCATGCCGGATTGGATTCAGCTGTCTATTTGCGGATTTACTTGAATGGGACTCAAGATTTTTGTTCCTATTGGAGTCCTTGCTTGTGCTGTTTTGGCCACCGGTCAATTTTACCAAACAGCACATTAGGCGAAAAAGCCAAGCAATGGAAAGTAACTTCAAGCGATATTGATAAGCTTTCAACTTCAAATATCCCGTTTAAATCAGAGAGGTTGTGCTCTCTTCCCTTGCCTTTTTATACTATCTCTTGATTGTAATATGATGAATTCCTCCTGCACAAGAATTATGTTTATTTCTAAGTTGCAGGTTTTGGGCTCATATTGTGTTGGCTTACCTCTTTACCTTTTGGACATGCTATGTGTTGATGAAGGAGTATGAAACAGTTGCTGCTATGCGGTTGCAGTTTCTTGCTACAGAAGGACGACGGCCCGATCAATTTACAGTAATGATCGTTCCTTTCACAATAAATTAGTTCAAACATATATTTTCTTTTCAAACAATTTTCAGATGATGTGATTTATTTGCTATATTTAAGAAAATTTATTTTTTGAATTATTTTTAAAACCGGATAGAATTCATTTCTAAGGTGCACGTTTTTGTATTAGTAGTTAGTATTCACTTTGGAAGAGAGAAGCAGAAAGCTTCTACTCTATGGGGCGTTTGGATTGGGGGTATATAAAATAACGAGAATAATTTTCGTTTATTTTGCAAGATTCCAGTGTTTGGTTTGCAAGTAATAAAATATTACGGTAATATTAGTATTTACTGTTGGTAATATAGAGGGGGTAATCTTATAACCTTGTTATGGGGTGTTATTGAAATATTACCGGGGTAATCTGATTTTTCTACCCATTTTGCTCTTAATTAAAAACTATTTTAGACACAATTGCCCTAAAATGTCTACCAAATAACAATTACCCAGCTCCCCTTACATTTAAGAGATTAGCTAAAACACCCCAACCATAAAAAAGTTTAAAAGGTGACAAAATACCCCCAACCACCCAAGAATATCGCCAACCATGACTCACCACCACCGGCCGCTGGCGTCCCGATAAGGCCTTTTCTAGCCATGGATCTATAATGGCAGATCTGGTGTTTCTATGGTCGTTTCCAGCCAAATATGTGGCCGTGAAGCGACCATAGATCTGGCCGTGAAATGGTATGGCCAAAGATCTGGCCTTTTCATAGCCAGATTTGTGGTCATAAATGGATATAGATCTGGTTGTTTGGCCATTTTTGGCTTTGTTGGCACATGGTCGACCATATACGGCTAGTTGTGAATGTCATTCTGTCGACTACTGGTGGTGGCCGCGATGGTGGCTGGTTGCAAGCAGTGGCTTGGGATGGAATGGGGGTGATTTTGCTATAAATTAAAGTTTTATATAACTAAGGGGTGTTTTAACAAAATTTCAAATATAAAGGGTTAAAAAAGTAATAATAAAAAATACTATTTTATTAATATTTAAAAAGGAAGGGCAATTTAGTAATTTATATAACATACCCACCTATTTATCCTCCCAACCAAACATATTATTCATAAATTTATTCGAATCAATCAAACATATTTTCTAAATATTCTTAGTAATATTTAAGGATAAACTTTCTTTCCGTTAATATAATATACCCCTATAATAAAATCCACATGTCCCTACAAGTTCTTTTTTATTCTGCTAGGAAATTGTGCATCAATATTTCCTACCATCTGCAACTGGTATTATGGTTCTATTACTTTGTATACGTAACTGGAAGTCACAAAAATAAAAACTTAATATATTCATCAAAGCACATTAGATATGACAAATGGATCTTCATTTACTATGCTTCTGTGCCAAAGTTGTCTGATATCTGATTACTTCACAGGTCCTTGTTAGGAATGTTCCCCCAGACCCGGGACGAATCTGTTAATGAGCTTGTGGAGCATTTCTTTTCGGTGAATCACCCAGATCACTACCTAACACATCAGGTTGAATCTTTTTTATCTCTGATTTTAGTAATGCTACCTGATTTAGGTCAGAAGTCATGAGTTATGGCATGTTTAAAATATCACCCAGATCACTACCTAACACATCAGGTTGAATCGTTTCATGACTGATTTTTTTTGGGGGAATCACTTTAGATTTAATTCATGGTAAACTTTTTAAGTAGATGGTAATCAACGCGAACAAACTTGACCAAATTGGTGAAGAAGAAGAAAAGGGTACAGAATTGCCTTGACAACTACCAAATTAAATATTCCAAAGATTCCTTCAAAGAGGCCGGTTCATGAAGGTAGTTATATTGAATTTGATATGCTGTTGTCCTCTTTGCTAATTTTATGTTTCCTTTAAAGTTTCGTTTTTTGTTATATCAATATGTACATGTTTTCTCTTACCAGACTGGTTTTCTTGGGCTTTGCGGAAAAAGAGTGGATGCAATTGATCATCACATATCTGAAATTGAAAAATTGTTAAACGAAAAGTGAGTAATGTCTTCTATATTGTTTTCATGTTCCAATGTTAAATAATTTAGACAGGACAACCTTAGTTGTTCTATGCTCAAACTAATTATGTTAGCCATTTTTTTAACTTTAGCTCGATTTGCTGTTTTCACTTTTGTAAATATAACATACTGGTTGCTGTCTCAGTATAACCATTTCTTCAAAATATAGCCCTATCAAGTAACTAGAAAATGCCTGAGCTTGGACAAAATTTAGTTAAATACTGGACAGCTTTACAGTAGTCTCAAACTCAAAACATTTTTCTACCATATTAGGGTCTTAGCAAAAGCTGTACAACACTCTGTCTCACTTGTTAGTTCTGTGTCATTGGTGAATCGAGTTGGTAAACAGCTGATGGTATAATTTCTTTCCCTTATTTTTCAACTGCTGAGAATTTTCGGTAAAAATCTGACCTGTCTCATTATTTTGAACCATGGAAAATGGTTTTTGCCCTTGGGGAATAATGGATATATTGGGTTCTGCATTTTTCGACAATTACATGTCTCATTCTTCGTATCTCGGAGGGATGAGCGTTGCAGTATATATTTAAAGCATTGTCATAATGTTCTTCAGGCCTATCAATCAACTTGAATATTTAAGTCTATCATGTGATGGAGTTGTAAAGTGTTGTGCCTTTTGCATGCTCAACATTCTTACTTGAGGACAAATTTGATTCAAATACATTATTTCGGTGTTGTTCAGATAGCTGATGAGAGAGAAAGGGTTGTTAGTGATCCCCAGTCTATAATGCCGGCAGCATTTGTTTCCTTTAAAACCAGATGGGGTGCAGCTGTATGCGCACAAACTCAACAGACCAGAAATCCAACTATATGGTTGACTGAGTGGGCTCCAGATCCGCGTGATGTCTACTGGAAAAATCTGGCAATTCCATATGTTTCACTCAGGATTAGGAGGCTGATTATTGGTGTTGCATTCTTTTTCCTCACTTTGTTTTTCATGATCCCCATTGGCATTTGTACAATCTCTTGCAAGCGTTGAGGGAATTGAAAAAGCAGCACCATTTCTGAAACCCTTAGTTGAAACGTAATTTTCTATCATTCTCAAACACTTTTGAGTAGCATTCAGATTGCATTACTCTATATAAATAACTGATATTATCTTAATTTGTCATGCAGCAAGTTTATTAAATCAGTCATCCAAGGTTTTCTTCCTGGTATTGTGTTGAAGCTTTTTCTCATCTTCCTCCAGATGATATTGATGATTATGTCTAAATATGAAGGCTTTGTATCTCTATCATCTCTGGAAAGAAGATCAGCATCTAGATATTATATTTTCAAACTTGTGAACGTCTTCCTTGGGAGCGTAATAAGTGGAAGTGCATTTGAACAGCTAAATTCGTTTATAAAGCAGTCAGCTAATGAGTATGTAATTCTCTCAGACTAATGATTATCTTCTTTGTTTTTTCTCCTTCTATTTAGTAATGCTAAATAGAAAATGGAGAGAGAGGGAATAAAGAAGATGGAAAAGAAAAACAAAGAAATTGCATTTGTTGGAATATAGTTGTTGAATTCATCTCATCTATATTGGTACAATACTTCTGCTGTTGTATGGATATTTGTTCTTTCCCATTCCTTTAAGTAAATTAAGGGGTGGATTACCCTCTAATAAGAGATAGCATAATCAATTTAGCTATAGATTTGAATTGCAGATGTCTTCATACAATTTTTTATTGTCTTTCAGTGTTGTGAAGATGAAGCTTAAATCTTTTTTTCTTTTGGCAGAATTCCCGAGACAATTGGAGTAGCTATACCAATTAAAGCAACTTTCTTCATGACTTACATAATGGTCGATGGATGGGCTGGTATAGCCTTAGAGATTTTACGGTTGCAACCACTGATAATCTACCACTTGAAGAATTCCTTCTTGGGGGAGACTGAAACGGACAAGGAGGAGGCAATGGATCCAGGAAGTATTGGTTTCAATACTGCAGAACCTCGTATACAGTTTTATTTTCTGCTAGGCCTTGTCTATGCGACAGTGACTCCTCTTTTGCTCCCTTTCATAATTGTTTTCTTTGCACTGGCCTATGTTGTTTTCCGTCATCAGGTAAGAGGAATATTTTTGTTAACAGACAGTTCATTTTACACAACGATTTACTTGTGCATGTGGTCATGTTCATGTTAGGAAGACGGAAATTATTCTCTTGTAAGATTCTTGAAATACTGCTCTGCCAAATTACTGGGGCATGCGAATTTCTTGGTGCTTTTAGAATATGCTTTTGTAATTAAGTATTTACCAACATTCCACTTGTGTTTTCAGAATGTGTTTTTTATTAAATGAACTATACGCTACAGCTATTGTTTTTATACTAGATTTCTGTTTGTTAATTTTGTGTTATAATGTAGATCATAAATGTTTACAACCAAGAGTACGAGAGCGGTGCAGCATTCTGGCCTGATGTCCATAAAAGAGTCATTGCAGCATTGGTTATATCACAGCTGCTTCTTATGGGGCTGCTGAGTATGAAGGAAGCTGCTCAATCAACACCATTTCTCATTGCTCTTCCTGTACTTACGATATGGTTTCATAGGTTCTGCACAGGCTTATTCGAATCTGCATTTGTTAAATATCCATTACAGGTTTGTTGGTGTTTACATACTGTAAATTTGATGGTTAATTTCTGTAAACAGAACTTCAGAATTCTGTTATTCTTTTTCTAAGCAATCTGACCCTAAATGTTGCTTTTGTTCTTCTAACTTTTGTGTTTCAGGAAGCCATGATGAAAGATGCTTTACAACGTGCAAGGGAACCAAACCTTAACGTGAAAGATTATCTTCGAAGAGCATACATCCATCCAGTTTTCAAAACTGGTGGTACAGAAGAAGATGAAATTGATATGCTCTTTGGAAGCGGGGAAAACGAAACTGTTTTAATCCCCACAAAACGCCAATCCCGTAGAAACACACCAGTACCATCGCGCAGCGAAATTAGTGATGCGTCCTCACAATCTCCCTCTTTGCCCGACACTGTTCGCGACAGCTCAGAGCCTTGATTCTGTTTAAGACTTATACTTTCTGTCCACATTTGAGCTATGCACGTCGAATCAGTGAAGGATGACAACATTGTAAATAAATTTAGAAAGAAGAGCATCATAGTTTCTCTGTATAGACAGAGTGAAAGAAGAGAGAAGTGACCACTTGAACTCAGGTTTCCATTTTCGAGCAATAGAAGCAAGTTCTGGAAAGATTTCCCATTTCCCATTTCAATCTTTATGTGCTTCTTAGAATCAATGTAGATTTGCTTCAATTTTCAATATCATAAGTTGTCAACAATTGTTTTCAAATCTAACATTGCCTAGTTTATATACATTACTTGTGGATGGCACCATGTCATCATTTATCTTTTGTTAGTACAAACGTGACTTAGAGGATGGGTGGAAATTTCCAATTGTTATGCTAACAACTAACAACCAAGAGAAAGCTATAAAAGCAACCATTATAAGGGCTTTTGGCACAGCACAACAAAAATCCCTCCGCTTAACCATGTGATTCATGTTATAAGCTCTATTTTAAAACTTGGATCGGACCGACCAGTCGGACAAGGACCCGATAATCTCTCTTGTCCAATTCAGGTTTTAGGGGAGTTTTTGCTATATTTCAAATTTATAGGGACTAATTAAAATTTTAGGGGTATTTTTGTAATATTTCAAATTTATAGGGACTAATAAATTTTTGGGGGTATTTTTGCAATATTTCAAAATTTTAGGGATTAATTGGAATGTTTGTGAACTTTGAAAATAAATTAAAAATTCAAGGACTAATTTAAAATTTATTAAGGGTGTTTTTGTAATATACTAAAATTTAAAAGACTAATTTAATAATTTTTTTAAAATACTTTTGTTGTTGATGTCATCGATCTAATTGGCTGGTTCAACCGGTTAGGAACAGTCACCTTGTTGGGTCTCAACAATGAATCAGGGTTTTAAAACAATGGTTATAAGTAATTGTATGCTATTATGTAAAAACTTTAGAAAAGTAATTGCAACTTGTTCCCTAAAAGGACTAAAATATTGATAAAAATATGGTAAAGGACAATTTGAATATTGTAATAATATCCCTTTGTCAATCACCATCCATATTAAAAGAGTGAAAAAGCAGAGTGTGAGGAATAGACTGCTCCCTTTGTCAATCATGATCGATTCTTGTTTGTGGAGTTAGTCTTTTTTTATTTGTATCAGTGCGTTGCAGCTCGTGCTTATCCTTCCTGGTGGGATAATTAAGTTGAAGAATGTTCTTAGCCTTTGTTGAGTTTTCTAGCCATCCAAACACTCCCTAACTCATCTTCTTTCCAATAAGCTTGAAGAAATCACGCAAATAGTATGAGCTTCATTTCCTTTTCTTTTTAAATTTATATTTGTTTTCGTTTCGTTTTTGTTCTTGATTGATTGACAAGAGCTCGAATTTCTTTTTAAATTTATATTTGTTTTCCAAACTATTGTAAGTGGTGGACTTCCACCAATTTGGCACATGACCGATACAAGTCCACTTAAAGACATCTGACCCATGTAGGTCCACTTGAAGACACATGATCTATGCAAATCCCGCTCGCAGACGGGATATGTTTTTACTTATAATAACAATGCAATATCATGGCGTTCCACAAAATAAACAATGCTTGCTACTTCTTCCAATCACTCTGAAATTCTTACATTTCATAAAGCTTGTCGAGAATGTACATGATTAAGATTTGTCATCCTTCATATCGAGAATTCATGCAAGTTACCATATACCTTAGATACTCTTACAATTATAACGAAGATAATGTAACATGTATTGCTTTAACTCAGAGGAGGATATATTAAAGGAGACAGAACTAAGCATATTTCACTTAAATTCTTTTAAAACTCATGAATTCTAGCACAATCGAAAGATTGATATCAAACAAATACGCTTCAATGATAATCTTGAAGATTTATTCACTAAAACCTTATTGACACAACATTTGAAAAGTTAGTGTATGACATTAGTATGCACTACTTAATAAGTAACTAAGTTAATTTTGCCATTATAAGGGGGAGCATCGATTAGGAGGAGTTTAGAAGGGACTATTGTACTGGACATAAGTGTATGACATTAGTATGCGACTACTTAATAAGTAACTAAGTTAATTTTGCCATTATAAGGGGGAGCATCGATTAGGAGGAGTTTAGAAGGGACTATTGTACTGACATATGTGCACTATACTTTTTTTCCCTTGACTAGGTTTTGTCCCACTGAGTTTTCCAGGCAAGGTTTTTAATAAGGCAGTATGAATCATGTCTAACACCACTTTACCATTTTATTATAGAACTGTATTTCTTTACTTAGTTTTTTTTGTTTTTTTTGTTTTTTTTTTTTTTTTTTTAATGTAAGGTTAAATGCAATTAATTGTAAATGGTGAATATCCAAAAGAGAGTGTTGTAAGTGGTGGACTTCTACCAATTTGGCGTAGGGCCCATGCAACTTCAATTGAAGACACATGGCCCATGCAGGTCCACTTGAAAACATATGACTCATGCAAGTTCACTTGAAGACACATGAATTATGATTTGTTATTGGATAATTAGTCTTTACGGGAGGTGGATCAGTAAGGAAAGTCTATAAATTGAGTCCATGCCCTTCCGTTAATACACAACTCAGTTGAGTGGAAAGAGTTAGTAAAAACTTCTTATCAACCCTCTTTATTCTGCTCTTTTCAGTCCCGCCTTTAGTTTATTTTATTGCAATCATACCACTAAGATTATAACACAAACAACATAATTGATATTGAAATATTAGGTTTATACACATAGATATTAGAAATCATTTATGATAAAGAATGACACCTCCCACTGGCATCATGGGATGCTAAAATAATGCTTGAACATTATATACACATGTACAAACAAAATTATAATTTCTTTTGTACAATGGATTTAGGTAAAAACAAGATTTAAAGTATGTCGAGAATTAGAACGTGTGATATTCTTTTAAGGATGTAGTTTCGTTTGACACATCATATATCACAAAACAAATACAAGAATTGGTGTCAACAATTGTTTTCAAATCTAACATTGCATGGTTATACACATTGCTTGCTGATGACACCATGTCATCATTAATCTTTTGTTAGTACAAACATGACTTGGAGGTTGGGTCGAAAATCTCCAATTGTTATACTAACAACAGAGACAAAGCTAACTACCTCTAAATAACTTGATGGTTTACTTAGGACTTTTGGGTGTATTACTCAAAAGGTCTCAAGTTTAAATCCTCACGACTACTAATAAGGGTAGTACTGGAGGTTTATTTGGCTGTTAACTTCAGGGCTCCAGGAGACTAGTTGAGTTACACCCTGCTTGACCATGTGATTCATGCTATGTAGAAACTTTAGTAAAAGCAATTGCATCAGGACTTAATGCATGATTGATAAAATTATTGGAAAGCAATCAAGGTCCAGATCATTAACGCTATTGAAAAAGGATGGCCGATGATTCGTTTGGTAATAGAGGGTTAGATTGTGGTGGTTGGAGTCAACCGGAATTGTGCACGAAAGTTTAATTTGCGGTGGCTGGTGATCACAAAACAAATACAAGAAAATGTCATTTACACCATTTATTAGTGTCAACAATTGTTTTCAAATCTAACATTCCATGGTTATACATATTACTTGCTGATGACACCATATCATCATTTATCTTTTGTTAGTACAAACATGACTAGTAATTTGGGTCGAAAATCTTCGATTGATATACTAACAACAAAGACAAAGCTAACTACCTCTAAATAGTTTAATAGTTCGCTTGAGACTCTTACGTGTATTATTTAAAAGGTCTTGGGTTCAAATCCCCACGATAATACTAACTACTAAAAGCTTATTTAGCCATTAACTTTAGGGTCCTAGAAGACTAGTTGAGGTGCTATTAATTTTAGGGTCTCAAGAGACTAGATAAGTTATACGTAAGCTGACGTCTGCTGACCCAGACATCCTGCTTGACCATGTGATTCATGCTATGTAGAAACTTTAGTAAAACCAATTGCAACAGGACTTAATGCATGATTGATAAAACTATTGGGGTGATGACTTTTTTATAACATAATACTGATGACGAAAGTCTATGACGTACAACCTTTCTGCAACACGAAGATGGACAAGTGTGAATTACCATATAAAAAGAGTGAAAAGCAGAGTGTGAGGAATAGATTGTCCCCTTTGTCAATACTCTACAATCACAATCGATTCTTGTCTGTGGAATTGTCTTATTAAGTCCCTCTTTTTTCATTTGCATCAGTGCGTTGTAGCTCGTGCTTATCCTCCTGTTGAATAATGTTTTTAGCTTCTGTTCAGTTTTCTAGCCGTCCAAACACTCCCTAACTCAGTCCTTTTTCCAATAAGCTTGAAGAAATCACGCAAATAGTAGGAGCTTCATTTCCTTTTCTTTTTAAAATTTATATTTGTTTTCATTTCATTTTTGTTCTTGATTGACCGAGAAGAGCTTGAATTTCATTTTACTTTTTAATTCTTTGTAGTGGAAACCAGCTTAGTGAGCGAAATGAACTAGATATCGATGGCGACGCTCGAAGATATAGCGGTTTCAGCAGCTCTTAATATTCTTACTACGTTTATTATGTTAATAGCATTTGCTATATTAAGAATTCAACCGCTCAATGATAGAGTATACTTTTCGAAATGGTATCGTAAAGGAAGAGAAAGTCCAAAGCATGGGGGGGCATCTGTGCGGAAGTTTGTGAATTTGGATTGTAGATCATACATAAGGTTCTTGAATTGGATACCGGCTGCATTGAAGATGACTGAACCTAAGCTTATTGAGCATGCCGGATTGGATTCAGCTGTCTATTTACGGATTTACTTGATGGGACTTAAGATTTTTGTTCCTATTGCAGTCCTTGCTTGTGCTGTTTTGGCACCGGTCAACTTTACAAACAGCACATTAGGCAAAAATATCCGAGCTATGGAAGGTAACTTCAAGCAATATTGATAAGCTTTCAACTTCAAATATCCCACCTTAAATCAAAGAGGTGTGCTCTGTTCCCTTGCCTTTTTATACTATCTCTTGATTGTAATATGATGAATTTGCTCCTGCACAAGAATTATTTTTATTTCTGAGTTGCAGGTTCTGGGCTCATATTGCGTTGGCGTACGTCTTTACCTTCTGGGACATGCTATGTGTTGATGGAGGAGTACGGAAAAATTGCTAGTATGCGGTCGCAGTTTATTGCAACAGGAAGGCGTCGGCCCCATCAATTTACAGTATGATCGTTCCTTTCAGGAATAAAATAGTTCAAACATATATTTTCTATTACTTTTATTCATGACTGGAAGTCACAAAAAGAAAAACTTTTGATGTATTCATCAAAGCTCATCAGATATAACAAATGGATCTTCATATACTATGCTTCTGCGCCAAAGGTGTCTGATATATCTAATTGTTTCACAGGTCCTTGTCAGGAATGTCCCCCCAGAACAGGACAAATCTGTTAAAGACGTTGTGGAGCGTTTCTTTTTGGAGAATCACCCAGATCACTACCTAAAGCATGAGGTTGAATCTTTTTGATCTCTGATTTTAGTATTGCTATCTGATTTACTAGGGTCAGAAGTCATGAGTTATGGCATGTTTAACACATGAGGTAAACTTTTTATGTAGTCGGTATACAATGCAAACAAACTTGCCAAAATGGTGAAGGAGAAGAAAAGGTTGCAGAATTGGCTTGACTACTACCAAAATAAACGTGAAAGAAATAATTCAAAGGGGCCAGTTATGATCAAGGTAATTATATTGGAATTTGATACATCATCGTCATTGTAATATGTTAAGTTTCCTAATTTATATGTTGAGTAAACAACTTTTTCCCACCCAAAAAAATGCTTAATGACACTTTCCCTCCCTTAGACTTTTAAAATATTATTTTTCCACCTAAAACACAAATCTGTTAGTATTTTTTGTTGTGAAGAAGGGCAAGATGGTCAAAAGCTAATTAAAGGGAAGGGTAGAATGGGCATATTGTCGTTTTGGTTGGATACCTTTCCAAACCCTAACCGCCGATTTAGGCCTAGTTTAGGCAATTTGGACATGATTCCGATGTTGTTGATTTCAACGCCGACTCCACCTTTAGTTTCCCACCACACTAAGCGCGCCAATCGCCAGCCATAGCTGGTTTTCTATTTGCATGACTATTGAGCTTCCAGGCCAGGTCGATTTGGTTGCCAAAATTCCACTTGAAGCCACTTGTAGCATTAGCAACACCTCCTCTCTAAAAGCCCCATCATCCTAGACCTTGGTTGTTCACCATTCATCGGACGCCGAGCATTCAACAAAAAGGATTGAACCACGGCCATCTGTGATTGGAGAGCAATCACAGTCCAAATTGTTAAGGCTATTGAAAAATGGGATGGTCGATGATTCGTTTGGTGGTAGAGGGTTAGATTGTGTGGTTGGAGTCAACTAGAATTGTGCGTGAAAGTTTAATTTGCAGTGGCTGGCGAAATCAATGGATTGAAATTTGGTGGGGATATTTTTGTCTTTGTAATCAATATTATTGTATTTAAAGGGAATTATCAACAGAATTTGTGTTTTGGGTGAGAAAGTGGTATTTTAAAAGTTTGAGGGTAAAAAAGGCAATTTAGCCCTTTTTTGGGTGGGACAAAGTCGTTAACTCTTTATATGTTTCCTTTTAAATTTTAGCTTTTTGTGATATCAATATGGTATATGTTTTCTATTACCAGACTGGTTTTCTTGGGCTTTGCGGACAAAAAGTGGAGGCAATTGAACATCACACATCTGAAATTGAAAAATTGTCAAGAAGAGTGAGTATTATTCCTGTAATGTCTTCTATATTGCTTTCATTTTCCAGTGTTAAATAATTTAGACAGGACAACCTTAGCCTGAGCTTGGACAAGAGAAATGCCTGAGCTTGGACAAAATTTAGTTAAAAACTGGACAGCATTATAGTTGTCAACCAAACTCAAAAACATTTTTCTACCATATTCAAACCTTAATTAGCCGAGCTGTGCATGCAACACTCTTTGTCTCACTTGTAATTAGTTCTGTGTCATTGGTGAATCGAGTTGGTAAACAGCTGACTGTATAATTTCTTTCCCTAAAACTCTGACCTGTCTCATTATTTTGAACCATGCATGGAAAATGGTTTTTGCGCTTGAGGAATAATGGATATATACATGGGTTTTACATATCTCATTCTTCATATCTCGGCAGGGATGAGCACCTTTGCAGTATATGTTTAAAGCATTATCATAATGTTCTGCTTGCAATATTTAATTCTATCTTGTAATGGAGTTGATACAGTGTTGTCTTTTGCATGCTGAGCTTCATGGGCTTCTTTTGTTATACCTCCATTCAACATTATTACTTAAGGACAAATTTGATTCAAATACATTATTTCGGTGTTGTTCAGATAGATGAGGAGAGAAAAGGGGTTTCTAATGATCCCCAGTCTATAATGCCGGCAGCATTTGTTTCCTTTAAAACCAGATGGGGTGCAGCTGTATGTGCACAAACTCAACAGACCAGAAATCCAACTGAGTGGTTGCCTGAGTGGGCTCCAGAGCCACGTGATGTCTATTGGAAAAACCTTGGCAATTCCATATGTTTCACTCAGGATTAGGAGGCTGATTATTGGTGTTGCATTCTTTTTCCTCACCTTATTTTTCATGATCCCCATTGCATTTGTACAATCTCTTGCAAGCATTGAGGGAATTGCAAAAGCAGCACCATTTCTGAAACCCATAGTTAAAATGTAATTTTCTATCATCCTCAAAACACTTTGAGTAGTATTCAAATTGCATTACTATATATAAATAACTGGTATTATCTTAATTTTGTTATGCAGCAAGTTTATTAAATCAGTCATCCAAGGTTTTCTTCCTGGTGTTGTATTGAAGCTTTTTCTCGTCTTCCTCCGGAAGATATTGACGAGTATGTCTAAATTTGAAGGATTTGTATCTCTATCATCTCTACAAAGAAGAACAGCTTCTAGATATTATCTTTTCAATTTTGTGAACGTCTTCCTTGGGAGCATAATAACTGGATCTGCATTTGAGCAGCTAAATTCTTTTATAAAGGAGCCAGCAAATGAGTATGTTATTCTTACCGACTACTGATTGTCTTCTTTGATTTTTGTCCTCTTATTTTAGAATTCTATTACCATTCCTTAAGTAAATTAAGTGGTGGATTAATCTTTTCTCTTTTGGCAGTATTCCCAAGACAATTGGAGTAGCTATACCAATCAAAGCAACTTTCTTCATAACTTATATAATGGTCGATGGATGGGCTTGGTGTAGCTGCAGAGATTTTAATGTTGAGACCACTGATTATCTACCACTTGAAGAATTTCTTCTTGGTGAAAACTGAAAATGACAGGAAGAAGGCAATGCGTCCAAAAAGTTTTCGTTTCAAAACTAGAGAACCTCGTATACAGTTGTATTTTCTGCTAGGCCTTGTCTATGCGACAGTTACTCCTCTTTTGCTTCCTTTCATAATTGTTTTCTTTGCGCTAGCCTATGTTGTTTTCCGTCATCAGGTAAGAGGAATATTTTTATTAACAGTTGTTTTTGATACTAGAGTTCTGTTTGTTAATTTTATGTTAAATTGTAGGTCATAAATGTTTACAAGCAAAAGTACGAGAGCGGTGCAGCATTCTGGCCTGATGTCCATAAAAGAGTGATTGCGGCATTGGTTATGTCACAGTTGCTTCTTATGGGGCTGCTGAGTACAAAGGAAGCTGCTCAATCAACACCATTTCTCATTGCTCTTCCTGTACTTACGATATGGTTTCATAGGTTCTCCACAGGCCTTTACGAATCTGCGTTTGTTAAATATCCATTACAGGTTTGTTGGTATTCACATATTGTAAATTTGATGGTTATTAATGACCATAAACAGAATCTTCAGAATAGTGGCGGTTTTTTCCTTTACTAAGCAATCTGGGAATTCTTGTTTCTTCCGGGTTTCAGGAAGCAATGACGAAAGACACATTCGAACGTGCACAGGAACCAAACATTAACTTGAATGGTTATCTTCAAAAGGCATACATCCATCCCGTCTTCAAAACTGATGATGAAGATGAAGGTGAAGATGAAGATGAAGATGAAGATGAAGATGATATGCTCCCCAAACAACGCCAATCCCGTAGAAAGACACCATTGCCCAGCGAAATTAGTGGTTGCATCCTCACCATCTCCCTTTTTGCCCGACACTGTTCGCGAAAGCTCAGAGCCTTGATTCTGTTCAAGACTTATACTTTCCTGTCCACATTTGAGCTATGCACTTCGAATCAGTGAAGGAAGACAACACTGTAAATATTTTGAAAAATAAGAGCATCATAGTTTCCTGTATAGAGAGAGTGAAATAAGAGAGAGGTGGCCACTTGAACTTAGGCTTTCCATTTTCGAGCAATAGAAGCAAGTTCTGAACATATTTCCCATTTTAATCTTTATGTGCTTCTTAGAATTAATGCAGTGTGTTTAATGTAGTTTTGCTTCAATTTTTCAATATCATGAGTTTATTTTTACTCTCTGTAAAAATCCGTCTATGAGCCTCAAACTTGAAGCATGATATCCTGGACTGAATTGTGAGACCACAAAGTATTATCAATAAGACGAAGGTTACATATCTTTATTGTTGACCCCCCAAATTCTGCTTTCACACAATAGCCCTCACACGATGTACAGACTGTACGGTAGTGGGCACACATAAGGCATTATAGTGCAAAAAGAATTACTATAAAAGAGAGTAAAACGTGCGCATACTTTATAGAGTAGATTTTGGAATTAATGAATCAACAGATCTTAGTATCCTACCAATAATAATAATAACTAAGAGTAAACAACTTTGTCCCACCCAAGGTTTGCCTTGATGACCCTTTTCCTACCCAAAAAGTTCTAAAATATCACTTTTGCACCCAAAGTTTATATTTTGTTAACATCCAAAGCCAATTTTGGCAAATTCCGATGGCAAACATTCCCTTCTTCGTGACCACCATTTGAATCTCCTAAGCTAGCTTTGCATGCACCTCAAATAATCTTCCTAAGGCCTTGAAGTGAAGGACTAGATTAAATTCCCTAATTCTGGGGAGCCTTGAAGTGAACGATCAGATAAATTCTCTCAGTGACTACCCTTACTAGTACTCAAAGAGACTTAAATTTAAAAACTTATATTAGACCTCTTTACACTTTTACTATCCAACCACCCAATGGTGGTTATGATTAATATTCAATGGATTACTACCTTCGGTCATATGCCTCCACTCTACCAATCTCCTTTTACGTTTCCCAATAATTTAATAAAGAGCTGTTTTATTAACGACTGCCTGAAAAATGAAGATAAAAAATAGTACGACTTGGAAATTAAGGGACAATCTGGTTGGCTAAAACTGAAACTGTGTACGATGGCGTCAGTATAAACAACAAAACCAGGGGCGCCTCTTTCTCTTTGGCCTCATCCAAACCAGCCAACCCTTCTTCTTCTTCTCTTTTTCAACTACCATTATTATTTATCCCTTAACCCCATTAAATATAATATTTCTTTTTTACTTTGGCTAGAGAAAGGGATACAGAGAGATTGACGAAGAACGAAGAAGAATCTCCAAGAAGCAACTTCATCCATTGCTCAATCCTAAAGTTCTGGGTAAGTTTATTTTCTTCTTACCTTTCATGCTTACATTTATGTTTGGTTATTTTGATTTCTGGGTACTGGGTAGCTGAAGCATTTGTTCCTGGGTTGGCTGCATTTGAGGGACTGGTGGCGGTGGTGATTTTCCTTGTAAACGCAGCTTTAGCATGGCCTCTCAGAGAGTGCCACGTGGGGTCGAATTTATCGTGTGATTTACTCCGTAGTCCCTATCTTTACTAATTGCTACTTGCTAGGCACGGTTGAGTATCAGATTCTCGACACGTGGGAACTGCCACTTGGCAGAAATACCATGTGATCAGCCTTGAAACTGGTTCATCATAGACAGAACTACATAGAGATCAAATTTTAGAATGATAAATACAATTGAAATAAACGGAATTGGATAAGTGTAATTCAAAGTAGATATGAGATAGGATTAATTTAAGACTATATGAACTATATCTTATGCTTATAAATTTATATGTTAATTAATTTTTTTCTGAGAAAAATAATTTGTATAGTTGTATCGAATTTAATTTTTTTATTAAACACATGAATTTTGCCCTATTTGTGAACAATTAAAGGGATACATATAAGTTAAGTTAGCTATATTCAGAAATCTGATATTTGAGTCATTAAAAGGTATTAAAAAATATATATATAAGCTTAAAATGCCAATTTCCAACTCCCCAAAAGGCAAAACTTCTCCTTTACTTAATGAAATTGAAACATTATTGCCACCTAACATATTACCAAATTTTTCACGTTGAATTATATATAATTTATTTCGAGAAACAATTTTTTTTTGGGTGATCAAGTGTCTCCTCTAGTAGTCACATTTATTAGGATGGAAGATAATTGAATTCAAAATCTCTTAAAGAATACATTAAAAAGTTCTTACCATTTCAACCACCTAAAAATGGTTTCTTTCAAGAAACTTAATGTTTACGAAAAAGACGAACCACACTAATTATTGTAGCCTCAAATAAATCCATAAATAAATTTACTTTAAATCGTATAATTAATTAATTACACAATAAAATTTAAACCCTATAAATTAATAAAAAAAATCTAAAATAGATCAAAATTACCATTCAGGAAATAGTACCATTACCAAAAAGAAGGAAAAGAAATTCCACACACGCGCCCATAACACGCGTGGTTCCGCCTCTTGTTACCTTGACTGGCACGTACTATATAAGGTCGAGTCTTCTCCCACAGAATCAGAACCAGAACCAAAAGCGTGGAAATTAGCTTTAGTATTGTTCTGTTTTTATCTCTTTCTTTTCTAATTTTTTAATTCCCCAAAGGCCTCGGTTTTCACTCACACTCGCGACGATCAGATTGAGTTTTAATCCGTTTCCTGTTCTTGAGTCCTCAATTAGCCGAATTGAGTTGAATTGCGTCGACGTTTCACTCATCCGAATTGTTGATTTTAAGAAAAAAGGTGAGTTAGTTAAGAACAATCTCTGCATTTTTCTTCATTATCTTTACGTCGTTTTGTTTGGTTTCGTTTCTGATTTCTGAATTTCGTTTATATGATTCTGGCTTGTGTGTGTTGCAGCTGCGTTGACTTTGGTCAATATCTGATATTTGTTAGTTTGATCGGTGTTTGGTTAATGTAGGAAAACGGCATTGTTTATTCAATGATTATTAGTTTGTTTGTGTGAAGATATGATTTGTGTGTTTGTTTCCAGTGAGGTCTGTTTGTTTCCCGGGGAAAATATTTCGTGACTTCTGAAATTAATGTTTCGTGGTCTGAAATACCAAATTTTGATCTGGATTTTTTTTTTTTTTTTTGGGTAAGAAGTCAGTATATCAGGTTGATTTCGATAGAGTATGATGAAGAAATTGGTAATTCAATGCCTGTCAGTTTGTTTGCGTAGAGATGATTTTTATGTGTTTGGTTCCTTAGGTGTCTGTTTGTTTCCCGGGAAAGTGTTATTTTACTTAGAGGCCAAATATTATGTGGTGAGAAAATTGATCTGGATTAGTTTAAATGTTTTGCCTAATGAACTTTGGTGTAAGATGTTTTTTATGTTCATTTTGATGTAGGATGAAGAAATTGGTAACTGTGTAAGGATTTATTTTATTTTGCTGCTGTGGGAATGGCAGCTATGATAGCAGATGGTTACAATGATGAAAAAAAGCAGCAGAGGATTCGTAGAGCCTCAAGCCTATCCTGGATTGCTTCAAAGAGGAGAGTTTCAAAAGTTATGTGCAATGAAACTATGAAGAAACCAGAAAAAGAGAAAGAAAAGGACAATTTAGAGTCAACCGCTCTAAGATTCAATGTTTCATCGAAGAAAAGAAAGGTGAGCGGACTACATGGATTCTCTGGGGGTAGTAGAATTCCAAAGAAGCCCCGTAGTGTCCTAAATAAGAAAGTTGGTTATGAAGACGAAGTGTTAAACAAGAAAAGCTGTTTCGAAAAGGAAGTTCTGGAGGACGAACTGGATTTTGATGATGAAACAATGGCTTTATTGAGGATCAAAGAATATCGGAGGTTTAGAAGTTCAGATGATCCAACAATCAAAAGAAGTCCAAGAAATGAAAGGAGGAAGAGTGATTTAGTGAAGAATTCTTCATGCTCTTCGTCATCATCATCTGCATGTTCCTCCATTTCAGTTTCGAGAAGTGATGGTTATGGAAATGATAGATGTACAATGAGTAAGGTGAAGGTAATACATCTAGCCTGTGATTTTCTTACTACAACTAGATGATGTGTTTCCATGCTTTTTTTGTTGGAAGAAGTTTTTGTTTTTTGTTTTACTAACTAAAGGGTGTAATAATTCTTACTTGAAGGAGGCAAAACTTTTAGAGCGCTTCAAATGTCATCAGTGTATGAAAACTGAACGTAGAATTGTTGTCCCTTGCACCAAATGTAGACGTAGAGCATACTGTATCCAATGCATCAAAGAATGGTAAATTTGCAGCTGAAAATACTTATGTTTTTCTTTCTTTACAGTGTAGAAATGTAAAGACTTATTTTGCTATCTTTTCTTTTGGGTGTATAATAGGTATCCTCAGATGTCAGAAGAAGAAATAGCAGAGTTATGCCCATTTTGCCGTAGAAATTGCAACTGCAGTGTATGCTTGCACAAATGTGGGTTGATTAAGGTTTGTTTTTATCTTTTTATCTTTTCTTTCATTCTTTCTTTTTTCTGGAGCTGAAAACATTTTTGCTGAAGCAACAACCTTCTGTAAGTTACTCCAGCCATGTTAATAAACCAAAAAGAAGCTACACCAGCTAGGTCATCTAACAGTAAGCCTGCAGGTCATCATGAAGTTTGCAAAGATGTTACCCTCTCTGGAACATGGAATTATTGATAATGCCTTTTGCTCAAGTTTCTTGCCTTTAAGATTTCCTCTCATAGTTTGTCCTAACAAGTGTAGGAATCCTAGCTCAGTTTGCCACCACCACTTCAAGCAATTCTCATTGTTCATGTTTTAGCTGAATATAATGTCTTTTAGCTCAATTATTAAAGGCAATATATTTCTTTAGTTGGTCTATTAGGTGACAAGTAGCCGTCTATATGTAATTGCTTTGCACATAGTGCCTAGGGATAGAAAGGTCTATGCATCTTATTGGGTTTTCTGTTTGCTGGCTTCCAACTATGCTTGAAGTTTCTTCACTGTGGGCTTATGGGCTGTTTATTTATTCTAATGTATAATAGTAACGCTAATTACTTCAGATGGTTGTCTGTAAGTGAACTATATTATTTATAAAGACAATGCCATTGGATTTTCTCCTCTAACATATGTGCATGATAATTTCTATCCTTCAGACATCAAAGAGGAACATAACTGATCGTGAAAAGGTTCAGCATCTCCATTACTTGATTAAGTTGCTGCTTCCTTTTTTAAGACAAATTTGTGAGGAACAAACTCGGGAGACAGAATTTGAGGCAATCACTCAAGGCAAGTAATTTTCCGGCTTTGGGGCTCAGTTCTTTCTATTGGAGTCATTTTGATGAAATGAAGGTTTTTTATGTGTAGGGGTTCATTCTTCAGAGGTTGACATATCAGAGACACTTTGTTGCAATGATGAACGTGTTTATTGGTAAGTATCTCCTCTTCTTCAACCAGAGTGAAAAATATGTAATTGTTTGTATTATTTATGAAGATCTTACTGTTTAATTTTGGTCTTTGAGCAGTAACCATTGTGCAACTTCCATTGTTGATCTTCATCGAAGCTGCCCAAATTGTTCTTATGAACTCTGCCTTAACTGTTGCCAAGAAATTCGTGAGGGAAGCCTTTCAGGCCGTGGTGAAATGAAGTTTCAGTATATCAACAGAGGCTACAGTTACATGCACGGCGGCAATCCTTTGCCCGAAACTTGCTGTTCTGGAACTTCTCATGATCATTTTGATTCACCAATTTGGTGGACTGCAAATAATGATGGAAGTATTTCGTGTCCTCCAAATGAAATGGGTGGTTGTGGTGATTGCGTGTTGGAGCTTAAACGAATTCTTCCAGATGGATGGATTTCAGATTTGGAAAAGGAGGCTTCAGATTTATTTGAAATTTTTCAAACCAACTTGACGAATTTGAATCGCAGCTTTTCTGAAACGGGCTCAGAGATGTTATGTAGAGCAGCTTCTAGAGTAGGATCTGATGACAACTTCTTGTATTATCCACCTTCAACAGACATTCAAGAGGAAGAAGAACTTTTGCGCTTTCAAAGACATTGGGTTAAAGGTGAACCAGTTATAGTTCAGAATGTTCTTGAAAAGGAGACTGGTCTGAGCTGGGAGCCAATGGTCATGTGGCGTGTGTTATGTGAAAATGTGGACTCAGCAATCGGTTCTAAGATGTCAGAAGTGAAAGCTATTGATTGCTTGGCTGGTTGTGAGGTTTGTTATTCCCTTTGTTTTTGTTCTAAATTTTCACCTATAAATTTTGGATTGATATGATGAGCTAGAGAAACTCTTCTATATTAATTCTAGAAAAAAAGGTTTTCCAATCATTGTCACATGATTGATATTTACATGTCTCTCAACACAATGCCTACCTAATATCTCAGGATCTGTTTCAGATTCCACTTTTGTAGTTTAATATCTGTATGATCATCTGTTTAATACTTGTCTACGGAAATCATTTACCTTACGAAATGGCTATGGATTTCAACATCCTTTTTCATAAGATTCATACTCGAAATATGCTTGTAATCTTAATGTTGAATATTTTTCTCTTTCTCCTATTTTACTCCACTTCTCTTTTAAATTCTAAGTTTGTCAAAAACACAGGTGGAAATTAATACTCGCCAGTTTTTCAAAGGTTATATAGAAGGGAGAAGATATGATAACTTCTGGCCTGAGATGCTCAAATTAAAGGACTGGCCTCCTTCTGACAAGTTTGAAGATCTTTTGCCACGCCACTGTGATGAATTCATAAGCGCATTGCCATTTCAAGAATACAGTGATCCTAGGTCTGGTTTCCTCAACCTTGCAGTTAAGTTTCCAGATGGTGTCTTAAAACCAGATTTGGGTCCAAAAACATATATTGCTTATGGGGTTGCTGAAGAGCTTGGAAGAGGAGACTCTGTGACAAAGCTTCATTGTGATATGTCAGATGCGGTATGTCTTCAAAATCTCAGTTATATTCTAATATATTATGACTTTTTTTCATCTATAATATCGTTATTTGAACCTAAAGAATTATGTTTCATTCTATTTCTCTCTTTCCATTAACTTTTAGTGTTTGATTTGTTGCTTTATTTTGATATCAACTGCTTAAGAAGTCAAAATCTATGGTAATGCTGTCTAAATTGTGATGCAGATAGGAAAATACAACTTATTTAGATACTAAGGACATGTTCATGTTATAAGCGCATTTTTTACTTTTCCTTTTATTGTGCCTTGGGAATTTGGAAATAACTTTTCAGCTGTGTCATTTCATTTTTCCATAAAATACAAAAAATGCAGTCTTTGCACTTTACATGCGAAGTAGAGAGATTGTGGACTGTTATCCATGTTCTTTCAATTTATAATCCCATTTGCATAAATTTAAAAATAAAAATAAAAATAAAAATAAAAATAAAAAAAAAAAAAAAATCATTTCTTTTCCAATGGCTTGTGTTCAAAATCTAAAGTAAATTTTATGATGGAAAATCTGTAAGCTGTAAATATTAGTCAAGGCTCAAGTTTTATTTGTTTGCTATGGTTATAATTATCTCCTACAAGATTTATTTGTCAAAACTGAAAAAAAAAGGGTTATTATTTTTTTACTAATTTCTTATAAATAATTTTCATTTCATTTGTGAAATTATTAAGGTATTAATAATATAAGCTAATATATATTTAGGAATCTATGTATTATTGTTTGTTTTAGTTGGTTTTTATTTCCAAAAGGTTAATATCTTATTAGGTAGGATTTGAGTTCTTATTAGAAGTAGATTTTTTCCTTTTTATTTAGAACTAGCCACAATATAAGAAGGGCTTTTTTTTTTTTTTTTCTAAGAGACCATGCTTATGCTTGATTATTGAAAAATAGTGAGTTCTCCCCCACCCACATTCTCTGTTCTCTCAATTCTTTTCCTTTTGTGATCTTCAACTATTAATATTTTGGTCCAACTTCAACCCAAACATTTTCTCAAACACCCAGTTCAATCCAAACATTTCTGCAAATAGCTGAAATAGTGCTCTTAAACCTTTCCAAAAGTCCATTTCTGCAAAGAGCTATAATGGTGCTCTTAAGCCTTTCGAAAATTCAAAAGTACCTATACCATAGAGCACTAATATATATCTACGGTCAAGCGTATGTTGGAAGAATCGTTCTGGCATCATGTGTTGGCGACACAACTAGGACGATTGGCAACAATGGTGTCCAATCTACATACCTCACCGAAGCACTCCAAAGTTATATCTCTTCAATTCCTAAGATACCATCTAACCTAGATCATGAATCCGCTGCTTTACAAAACAATGCTATTATTTGTAGCATATTCTAATTTTTTTTCTTTGGAAACTAACAAAGCGTGTTAATTCTTTATTTACTTTTTTTTTTTTTTAAAAGAAAAAAAAATCATATATTAAGTGTAAACCTTGACAATTTGAACACTAATATTTATCTTCTTATATCACAATAATGCTTACATTTACAAAGTTGAGATCCCAACTTCATATTCCAACGCATATGAAAAAAAAATCATATATTAAGTGTAAACCTTGACAATTTGAACACTAAATATCTATCTTCTTATATTACAATAATATTTACAAAGTTGAGATCCCAACTTTATATTCCAACGCATATGATAGTTAGTTTGGTATTATCTCTTTAATTATAGAATGATAGGATTTCGGGTTAGTATTAGTTGACCGATGAACTCGAATTATGCTACAAAACCCAATCCACATGTTGGTTTAAGTTTTCAGATTCACATTTTGCATACCTTGGGTTTTGCCCTTATCATTGGATCAATTGGCAATTTACTTTTCGAAGTAACTAACGGTCCATTGATTAATGCGGCAAACAAGTATAACCGAGGTACTCGCAAAGCCTGTTGTGGATCATTTGTCTTGTGTGTGCAGAGTCCTCAACATAACTTTAGCCAATCGTTCCAAGATCAAAATTTCATCCATCTCAACCCAAATGGATCCGTTGCTGAATTTGGTGTTTCCTTGTCTTTCCGTAGGCATCCATCCAACATGTGATGAAGTCTATGTACTTTAGTTATTTATTGATTATTTTATTTGTTTTTGTTTTGTAAAGTTGATTTTTTATTTAGATAGGATTTTATAAATTGTTAGAAGTAGATCTAGTTTATTTAAGATTGGCCCCTATATAATTAGGGCCTTTTAGTTAGTTAGTAAAAAAAGATTTTGATAATGGTTGATTCAATGTTTTTATACTTGGAACCGACCCTTGACCCTGTCAAGGGATTAGTCCTTGGGCTGGGAAGTCTGAATGGCGGGTCAAACTGATGATGTCGGCATGAAACCTTAGTATGAAACTTAACAGATATACCCTTGAGAAACTACCATCAGTCTCTACAGGTTTGAAATCTAGCGAACACACCCCTATGATATGGCCAGGAAACCCTAGTTGTCGCAACTGCAATCCACCCCAGATCAGCCCAACGCTAGACAAACCACCACGAAAACCCTAATCCATTACAAAACACCACCATCTACCACAAAACCCACCACAAACCAAGGGAGCCGTCATGAAGAGGAGGTGAAGGTTGAATGGGCGAAGAGGGACCACATGACCAGCGATGCAGAGGCAAACCGGAGTACAATCCAGATCGAAGATTACACGATTTGAAGTAGTGAAGATGAAGAACTGAAGATTGAAATTGAAGAATAGAATTTGGGGATTTTAATTTTAGGAATTAGGATTTTGTTTTAGCCACTGGTTCTATGACTCGACGGTTAAACCGACTATTCAGCATTGTTTCGTCGGTTCAACCTTGGGTCAATCTGATCCAATGGCTATAACCGGGTTTATAATGTACTCAGATTGGTCTAATCAATTGGTCCGGTCGGGGTTTTAAAACAATGGGTTGATTATTAAAAATTATAAATACATCTATTGCATGGTAATATGTGAGTGGAACGACCAATTAATACGATACGAAGGTTGCCAGCTGGAGTTGAACTTAATCATTTTCCCATTATATTCGTATTTGAGATTCTCAACTCACATAATATTCGTAAAATATTCGTGTTTAGGGTTCTCAACGTATACATGAATATAGGCTTGCGATCTAATGAGGTAATCCTCCTTTAGCTTCATAAGCCTTTTTGATGTTATTTGAAGTATTGAAATTTAAAAAATATCTTCGTATAATTTTATAAATTTGATTTCCTTTCTTCTTATATTAAAGCTCCTTTTTTTTCTTTTTTTGTGTGTCTATTAAGGCTAAAAAAATCTTCTACATTTTCTTAACCAAGAGATTTAACAGTTTTTTTTTTTTTTTTTTCATAAAAGTTATATATGTAGAAGTGTTACTTTGATAAACTTTACTCGAAAAATCCACCCAAACAAACCTATTGGGTGGGTTTATTTGCAAGTTGAGCAATGTTATCTTTACAACTGAGTCATACAACCAAACAAAAAACAAAGGACAGAGTAATTATTTTACACGAATTTTGTATAATTTTTGTTTGGTTGTATAACTAAGTTGTAAGTAAAACATTATTCTTGAAGTTAAAGGAGCTTATGTAATCTCAAAACCTCTATTGCTTGGTTGAAGTCCTAGAAAACTTATTGGTAATTAAATAAGTTGTTCCAAATCTATTAATTCAAACTAGAAACTCAAAATTTGTGTTTTTTACCTTTTTTTTTTTTTTTTAAAATGTCATCATATCTTTTTCAAAACATGGTCTTTTTTTCATTCCTTTCAAATGAAATCCGTTTTGGTCTTTTTGGTATTTTGAAAGTATAATCTATTTTTTTTTTTTTTTGGTAAATATTTTAAAACGCGTATAACATGTTTGTCTAAAAATAATATTTAGGAAATGTGAAAATAAATTGAGCAATATTACATCCACAACCCAATCTCACAACCTCATCTTATAACTCTAACGTGACAATTGACTTACCAACTGTGATGTTAGCTCCCATCGCAACCAAGACACTAAATGACTTAGACTAAATACGGATGGTTGTTTCTTAAAGATGAACGAATATTCCTTCATAAAGAATGATTGTATCTTATGAAAGAACATATGTTCATTTATAAGGAATGATTGTTCTTTCATGGTTGTTTCTTATGAAGGAACAATCATTTTTTATGAATGAACAATTGTTCGTCTTTAAGGAATAGTCGTTCGTTTTTAAGAAACGAACTCCTTCATATTTAGTCAAAGTTGTTAATTGACGTGATAGTGCCAATTTTGCTATCATTTTGGGGTTGTAAAAGAAGGTTGTGAGATTGGGTTCTAAAAGTAGTATTTTTTAAATGAATTCACATTTGTTTGAAAACATAAAGGAGTAGATGAAAAAAAAGGGCAACTCACAACCTACACAACTAATAAAATTCCTTTCAAATCATCACTTGATTTGTTATACTTCCTTAAACGTACAGTTAAACTTCGATAAATTAATACTTCCTTCAACTTCATCTTCTTTGTTATTTCCAACAACTATTCCCTATATCACATTAACCATACACAATATATACATGTATTAAGTTCAATGTTAGAAAAAAGAAAATAAAGAATGTCTCAATAAATTAGTAATTTTTAATTTATATAATTAAATAATATATTAAATAAATTTTCATAGGCTAATATTTGGAGGTTCAATAGTATATGGTAAAGATTTTGATTAGAGCTCTTTCATTCACTTTTCCTACTTTCCTACTCACCATTTGACCTGTGTGAAAAAGACAAGAAATGGAGGAAAGCTAAACACATTTTTTTTCACTCGTTTTCTCACTTTCCTATCCACCATTTCACTGTGTACAGAAAGACAAAAGAAATGAAAAAGGAGGTAATCATTTATTTCTCTTTTTTTTCCTTTTTTTTCTGTACACGTGTCATAATGAGAGAGAGAAAAAAGTTAAAACAGAAAGGGCAAAAGAGAGTCTTCTCCCCTGGAAATTAAAGTGAAATTGAATATATAATGCAATGCAATTTGGACTTCATGAAATCTGCATGAATAAGTTCTACTTGAAGGTGTATCAAATGAAACCTTAGTGACATACAGTCGTTTATGATTAGACGTGTCATGTATGATTACCAATTTATGATACAATTATCTATTGATGCATGATTAAATTTGCATATAAATAACTTTATGTGTGCAGATATTCTTTATATTCAATTGTTTTCATTCTCTTTTGAATTTCACTTAAAATATTACTTTGCAAAACGTCCATGCTGCAGGTGAATATACTGACACATACAGCAGAAGTAGTGTTAACCGAAGAGCAACGTTCTGCAGTGGAAATATTGAAAGAGAAACACAGGGCACAAGATCTAAAGGAAGGTCTTGCGCAAGAGACACTGGATGAACCTATTGAAAAACTCAGTGGCGATCAACCCACTCAAGAAATTGGTGAAGGCACCAGTGGTAATAATAATAATCATAATAATACAGAAGGGATTACAGAGGAATCAGGCGGTGCTTTGTGGGACATTTTCAGAAGGGAGGACGTTCCCAAATTAGAGGCATATCTTAGAAAGCACGTCAAAGAATTCAGGCACACATATTGCTCCCCAGTAGAACAGGTTACTTGCTTGAATCAGGTTACTATTTGGCACGATATCTGGGTGGCAGTTTTCTAACAGTTATGCTTGTTTATTATCACAGGTCGTTCATCCGATCCATGATCAGTGTTTTTATTTAACTTCAGAGCACAAAAGGAAGTTGAAAGAAGAATATGGTTAGTACATATTGCTGCGATGTCAATTATCTTTTACTATAACTCTGCTGTAAACATATTTGCCATGAAATTTATAGGAATTGAGCCATGGAACCTTTGAACAAAAACTTGGAGGCGGCTGTATTCATTCCTGCTGGATGCCCACACCAAGTCAGAAATCTCAAGGTTTGAATTTCGTTGCCATTCGCAAACAAGTTGGTTTCTTGTTCTAGTTATCTGACAAATGTTGTATGCATCTCAGTCATGTACAAAAGTAGCTGTGGACTTTGTCTCTCCTGAAAACATTCATGAGTGCCTGCGTTTAACTCAGGAGTTCAGACTTCTGCCGAAGAACCATAGAGCCCGAGAAGACAAACTTGAGGTAATACACTTTTATTCATTTTGTGCCATTTTTTTCTTCCTTTTTATTTCCTTCTCCTAAGCAAATTATTTTCTTCTTTGTTGTGGTGGTAATCAGATAAAGAAGATGATACTCTATGCAGTTGAGCAAGTAATTAAAGATGCAAGGAATTTGTTAACATAACAAAGTTGAGTCTTTTGAGTAGCAACCAAGAGCAATAACAAAATCTTGTACATTCTTTTTTGAAAAAGTAGTTAGCCCGCAAGGTTGGATTTGATATCCAAATTTAATGACAAAGTTTATAATGTTAAGCTTTTGGTTCATTGTTCTCTCCCTTTACATCTTAAAAGGTATTGGGTAAGACTAACATACCATTTCTTCTTTCACAAATCCTAGATTGTGACTATGTGACATATCCAACAAGTAGCTAAAACATGAAGCCAATCCCATAATATAAAATTGATACCTACTTTCTACAAACTCTTTATAAAAAGATACTAATTCATATGGAAAATATGGATGATACCTACTTATACACAGTCTTTCATACAAAATAAAGATAGATTGACAAACACTTTTCACAATTTTTTCTTACAAACGTTGACATGACAGTTCGCATTTTGTTAGGCGTGATCCATTGCGAGTTGACCAATTATGAGTTGACCAATTATGAGTTGATATATCGCGTTTGTAAGAGAAAGTAAGAAAGGTTTGTGAGTGTAGTATTATTGATCATACAAACAACTAACTCATGGGAAGAGTAATGCTTTGTTTACAATTGAGTCATACAACTAGGTAAAAAAACAAAGGACAAAGTAGTCATTTTACATGAATTTTGTGTAATTTTTGCTTTGTTGTATAACTCAGTTATAAATAACACATTATTGCTCATGGGAAATGACTTAACTCTTCGTACAAACAACTAATCTAATTTGTGTTTATATAGAGAAGAATGGAAGCTTATAATATTTTAAGAATAATATTATACTTACAAAGACTTTATACAAAATCTTTCGTAGAAAATGACGTGTCAAATTATGATCGGATAAATTAACACAAAAATCAACCTAATAAATGCATATTAAATGATAGTGAATGATATTTCAAAGCAAAAGTATTATCACATTACTTTGTATAAATGACTTTGTATAGAGTCTTTGTAAATGTAATATTACTCATATTTTAATTGAAAACAACAATAATAATCAAGGTAAATTATTTGTACAAACTTTTATATATGAAATGATGTAGCAAAATGAATAAAATAATAATGAATTCTAAATGTATAACCAATAATAAGAATAACACCAAATGTACAAATTATGTATACATATTATGTTACCCAAAATGAATAGATAAGTGCATATAAAAAGTCAACTAAATAAATGTTCAATAAATGTAGATAAACGATATGACAATAAAAGAGTTTGTATGTATGGCACCACTAAACTTTACAATATAATGTCGAACTCAATAAATGAAAATGAATGATACGATAATAAAAGGATTAATAATTTGACAATGAGAGCATGCTCGCTTCTATTTTTGTTCTTATTTTAAAATCTAAGTTTGTTTTCCACCTTACCAAATACACACTAGCTTGCTTAGTGATGCAATCCTAACGTTCGACATGGTAACCTAGCTCTGCTATACTAACTACCTAACTAGTAGCCAGTCCAACAGCCATGCCTCCTCATGTCCTACATGGTAACCTAGCTTAGACCTTGTTCAATACCCAACTACTAGGTTGTTTGGTGATGTTATCTACGACAATCCATGATGCCTTATAACGCTCAACACGGTAACCTAGCTCTAACGTGCTAACTACAGAGTCAATCCAATACCCATGCCTTATCACGTTCTACATGACCTTGTCAAATACCCAAAGACTAGCTTGTTATTCGAGAAAAGTTTCGGATTCCTAGTATTCCACTAATTAGTAATCCAATATTCTAGTTTATTAAATGAGAGAGAAATCCACTAGCACGAAAATACAAAAAATACGATAGATGGGAGATGTCTAAGGGGAGTTGATGCTTTCTTTTGCCATTTTTTCATTTGTGAATTGTTACTAAATCCACCTCATTTGTCGACTCTATTCCATCTAATATTTTTATTATATCAAGCATGAGTTATAAAGTATAGCGCCTAAGAATTTAGTCTTGGTTTTTTCGTTGTGATTGAACGATTAGTCCTTGAACCTAGTGTAGAAGTTGGGATTCAATTATCTTCACACCCCATGATGCCTTATAACGATTGACATGGTAACCTAGGTCTAGCAAGACACTTGCTAACTATCTAGCTAGTCCAATACCCATGCCTCATCACATCCTACATGATAACCTAGAGACGCTTGCCAACTATCTAGTAGTCCAACACCCATGCCTCGTCCAACACTCCAAAGTGCCTTATAACAATCGACATGGTAACCTAACTTTAACCAAACATTTGCTAACTACCTAGCTAGTCCAATACCAATGCCTCATCACAACCTACATGATAACCTAGCTTTTACGAGACGCTTGCCAACTATCTAGTAGTCCAACACTCATGCCTCATCACAACACTCCATAATGCCTTATAACAATCGATATGGTAAATTATCTCTAACGAGTCGTTTGCTAACGACATAGCTAGTCCTACCAATGCCTTGTCAAAACCTACATGATAACCTAGCTTTGACGAGATGTTTGCCAACTATCTAGTAGTCCAACACCAATGCCTTATCACGTCTTACATGATAACCTACTTTGAGAGACAATTGCCAAATATGTAGTAGTTTGACACCTATAGCCCAAATGTCTACTAGGCCAACACACTTTGGTAAATTACAATGCTTACTAACTATCCAAAAGACGTTATGCCATTTCAAAATAGTTAAGACATAATATTAAAAAACTATTTTAACCCTAAAATGGATAATTGTATAAACATCATAAACTCTTTTTACTTCAAAACTAAGTTCAAATCAAAGGACACATCTAAATCCAAGAAATTGGAGCGTTTGTTATTTGTTTTTGAAAAATTATTTTATAAAAATATAATTGAGTACAGTTTATATGGGTAGCCCAGCGGTAAAGGCGACCCAACCGACAGTTTCAAGTTCTATTTCCCACCTGGGGCTGCGGTAATAGGTTGTTGTGAAATAGATCCCCTAAGAATTAGTCGAGGTGCATGTAAACTAGTCTGTTGTGAGTTGCTGTGAGATAACTCTTCTTGAAGATTAGTTAAGATGTTCGTAAGCTAACCTGCGATTGGTTGTTATGGGATAACTCCCCTTGAAGATTAGTTGAGGTGTACATAAGCTAGCCTTAACACACAAAAAAAAAATGAGTATAATTTATATTTTCACAACTTAAAAAAAAAAAACTTATAAATTAATTCGCAGATCTATAGTCAAAATAGTAAAACTCTAGTGTGATTTGATCCAAGACCTCCTCTCTTGAAGATTAGTTGAAGTGCGCATAAGCTAGCTTTAAAAAAAAAATATAGGCTGTGTTTGTTTCATTATTTCTACCCTATCATATCCCTATCCTACCCAAAATACATATTTGTTTCGTTACTTTGAAAATCCAATTCTATTTTATTCAACCATTTTAAAACCCCCTAGGTTTGTTAATTTAACTAAACACCCCCAAAAGAAATTTTTTTAGAAATTGACAAAAACACCCCACCCACCCACATTTGCTAGATTCCACCACCATCACCGAAAAGTGGCTAGCCATATCCATCATAGATCTGGCTGAAAAAAGCTAGATCTACTGCCAAAGATCTGGCGTAGTTGGTCATCAACGACGGCCATATCATCAACGACGACCATATCATTGGTCGTCGTTGACAACCAAACGTGGTCAGATCTAACCGTTAATAGCCAAATCTGGCCATAGATCTAACCGAAAAAGGTCATATCGACGCACAACCGGTCATATCTAACCAGTTGTGTGTCATTACAGTGATTGTCGGCTACCCTTCGACGGTGGTGGTCGACTGCCAGCATATTTAATAGGGGATAGGGGTGTTTTTGTTGATTTTTAATGTTTTATTGTAGGGGTGTTAGCTAAATTAACAAACCTATAGGGTTTTTTTGTTAATTTTCAAATTTTACTTCATAATAATCACCCAACTCAACTTTTTCAAAAATCTTACCCAAAATAATAAAAAATGACACACACGCATATATTTTTAGATCTATAGTCAAAATAGTAAAACTCTAGTGTGATTTGATCTAAGACCTTCTTTCCTTAAAGATTAATTGAGATATGCATAAACTAGTTTTAACAAAAAAAAAAAAAAAAGGTATAGTTTATATTTTCAAAGACTTTAAAAAAAATTATAAATTAATTCTCAGATCTATAGTCAAAATAGTGAAACTTTAGTGTGATTTGATCCAAGACTCTCTCTCTTTGAAGATTAGTTAAGATGCGCATAAATTAGTTTTTTTTTTTTTAAAAGAGTATAGTTTATATTTCAAAGACTTTAAAAAAATTATAAATTAATTCTCAGATCTATAGTCAAAAAGTGAAACTCTAGCGTGATTTGATCCAAATCCCCCTCACCTTTCTAATCCAAGAAGATTAAATTAATTAATTAATTTTATAAATTTTCATATGAAACGATCCATATAATCTCTTTCAATATTCAAGAACAAAACTTTATAAATCTTGTTTTGAATAGCCTTTTCATACCAAACACATCAACCATGTGAAATTTAATTTGGAGAAGATAACATACCTGGATTTCAATAATGAAGGAGACAAAAGCTTAAATGGAGGTCCACGAGGAAAAGCTTTTGTATGTATATTCTAGCCTTTCTAGGAAGCGATTCTTGGAGGAGGGGCAGGTAGAGAGCGAGTAGATGGAGAGAAGAAAGAAGATAATCAATATGATAGAAGGAGCTAGGGCTTTAATGCTTTATAGTGGATCTTACCCTCCAAATCCAATCAATAGATTTTAGGATATGGATCAATTGATTATTTAATATATTTGTCGGGTTAAAAAGTCACGTTCTCACCCAAGCTTTTGCGAAATTGTACTTTTTGATTCCACTAAATTAGAAACTATCAAAGTTTGACCCAAAATCAAACACCTTTTTGTAATTTTAATTTTGTGGGTAGAAAATTATAGTTTTGTCAAACATTGAGTGTGAAAATAAACTTCGGTCATATTTATACAATAAAACCTCTTTATAGTCGTAATGGTGAGACTAAATTAATTTTATTATTATAGCAATGTTATAACTTAATAAAAGTATAGTTACAAAAAAATATTGTTTTGACCTAATTATCTTTATTACAAACAATATAGAGATAAAAAAATGCATTACTTTAATAATTAATTAATGGAGTGTTTCAAATTTAAGGTATAGACATTTTTAAAAGATATAGACGTAGTTTAACAAAACTGGTGTATGTATCTATGTAGTGGTGAGAATATGCAAAGTCATCCTAAAAGCCTAAAATTTTACATTTTCTTTCGTGTTTTTCACTCAATGTAAATTCTATAAACACGTTATACTATTACACAACCCGTGCAATCTTCAACCAATTTAAGTAATATCTTTCCTTCTTCCTCTAGCAAATCAACCTTGCCACCCAAAGTTAATACACGTAGTCAATTGATCGAAAATATTCGTGTTGAGTTCGTGCAAAGTGAAAGAATCAAACCTATGTAACAAATAATTTTTACTATGTGGAGATAAGTTCTTTAAGACGGGACCTAGAAAAATTATAACATATTAAAATGTGAAGTTTATTCTTATTTATAATTGACCTATTGGATTATAATTTTTTATGACTATTTAACAGTTATTCCTATATAGAGTATCACTATACTGAGATCTTTCTTATAAAAGTAAATGACTTTTTCCCACCCAAATAGTGGCTTAATCACCCTTTCCCACCCCCAAACTTTTAAAATACCACTTCCCACCCCAAAAATACATTTAATGACACTTTCTCGTCGACCCCACCAATCGTCAACCGATTCTAGTATCGTTATGACCTCACACCATCCATCATTCTCCTCCCCGACCATCAGTTAACAAAACCTCTCAAAACTTACTCCCCCAACTCCGTCAATCGCTGGTAATTGAGCGATTAGGGTTTGCACAGTCGCTATTTTCAAGTCAAATTTTGACCAATCAAGACCATTAAAATCCAATCTCTTACCACCAAAAGACTTATCGGTCTCCTCTCTTTAAAAGCTCCAAAATAATTGACCGAGTTTACTCTCTATTTGTGGCCAAATCAAAAGTGTAATTTTTTGGGTGAGAAAATAATATTTTAAAAGTTTAGGGGTGGAAATTACTAAGTCATTATTTAGGGTGGGAAAAAGTTGTTAACTCTTCTTATAATTATCTTTTAAGGTTAAAGTTGTCACACGACAAGTTTCTAAAAAGGGAAAATACTGATCGGGGCTAAAAATCATATCCCAGACTTTTAACGAACCTTTGTAAGCCCAAGCCCAAAATCAGAACATCAACAAGAAGAAAAGAATAACTCCGCCAATCAGTTTACTTTAAGCGCCAACATAACCGCATTATCTCAACGCCTCTCGCTTCAATCCACCACCACTCTCCCTTTTCTCCATTCTTCACTCTCAATTTGATGCCCAAAACCAAACTAAACAATGAACACTCAACATATTCATACTCAAACATTGCTTCCTCAATCTTTCTGTTTTCAAAAGCACCCATTCTTCTTATCCTCACAAGCACAATTTCAACATAAAAAGTTTGCAACTTTTACTATAAAGAAGAGCAGATGCTTTAGTGGGTTTACTAGGAGTAAGGTTAGGAGCTCAGTGAGTGAAGTTGAAGAGAAAAAACAAGCAGAGCAACAAGTGGTGAAGAGGGCTTACCCATTTCATGAAATTGAGCCAAAATGGCAGAGTTTTTGGGAAAAGAATCGAACTTTTAGAACCCCAGATGAAATTGATACTTCTAAACCTAAGTTTTATGTTCTTGACATGTTCCCTTATCCCAGGTCACTATCTTTCTCTCTCTTTATAGTATATGTGTGTATGCGATTTAGAATTCAGAAATGGGAAGACTCAGTTGTGTATGTGATTTAAGCATGTCTCGTTTGTTGGTGAGAATTTGATAGCTATATCTTTTATTTGATGAAATTTAGAAGCTGGGTTGTTTGAATAGTGTTGTCCTTTTGTTAGTTGAGTTGTTGTAATGTGTTACTTAATGATGCTTGGTTTAGTAGCTATGTGTGTAGTAGGAGGTTTATTGAGGTTCTGCGTGCGGGTTTGATGGTTTGTTGCAGCGGAGCTGGGTTACATGTAGGCCATCCACTGGGATATACCGCCACAGATATTTTAGCGAGGTTAAAACGTATGCAAGGTTGCAATGTTTTGCATCCAATGGGATGGGATGCATTTGGATTGCCTGCTGAGCAATATGCTATCGAGGTTTTTTCTGTGATTTTGATACTATATGGTTTACATCTTTGTGCGTAATCATGATGTTATTATTATTCATCGACTGGTTGCATCATGGTCAGACAGGAACTCACCCAAAACTCACAACATTGAGGAACATTAATCGCTTCCGCACCCAGGTCATATGCCTTCTTAACATTCAAATAATATGTGATTGATGCCCGTATGTGGACTATTACAAATAAATTTTCCTGATAATGATTTTTACTAACTCAGCCTCATCGGTCTGATATTTTGGTGGTTACTATATTTTTCTAAAAGTGTTGACGTCTCATTGCTTTGCAGCTCAAGTCATTGGGTTTCTCATATGACTGGGATCGTGAAATCTCCACAATTGAACCAGATTATTATAAATGGACCCAATGGATCTATCTTCAACTGCTCAAGAGAGGATTGGCATACCAGGTATATAATCATTTGTAGTTCACAACTCTTTATTTGGCTAGAAATCTAACATGATGGTCCATCAAATCTCAATTTAGGCTGAAGTGCCAGTCAATTGGTGTCCTGCTCTTGGCACTGTCTTAGCAAATGAGGAGGTGGTGGATGGTGTGAGTGAGCGTGGGGGGCATCCAGTTATAAGAAAGGTATGCTTCTTTCATTATTTGTTATGCTTCCTACGACATGCGTCCAAGTTTTGGTAATCTTCTCTTGTTTCCTTTGTTTGAATGGTTTTATAATTTTACAGTATCATTGTTTATTACCAAGCAGCCAATGAGGCAATGGATGCTCAAGATTACTGCATATGCTGATCGTCTTCTTGAAGATTTAGATGACCTTGACTGGCCTGAAAGTGTAAAAGAAATGCAAAGGAACTGGATCGGGAGGTCAGAAGGAGCTGAATTGGACTTTTATGCTGTTGATAGTAATGGACAGAAAAGAGACATAAAAATTACTGTTTATACAACCAGGCCTGACACCTTATTTGGAGCAACGTAAGCAACTGAAGATTTTTTTCTTATTTTCTGCATTTGATTAATTTCATGCATTAGATGTGTTTGGACTATAATTTATTATTATCAGTTGTTTGCATCCAGATATTTAGTCGTAGCGCCAGAGCATCCCCTGTTGTCATCATTAGTATCCACAGCACTGAGTAAAAATGTATGTGCCTCTGTTCTTCTACCCAGTTTTATTGAAAGGTTTTCTGAAAATGGAATTTAGAAGACAATAATTCTTGAATGCAGGTGGAGGAATACAAAGAAATTGCTTCAAAAAAGAGTGATCTCGAGCGGACTGAGCTTCAGAAGGAAAAAACTGGGGTCTTCAGTGGTTGTTATGCAAGAAATCCAGCAAATGGGGAAGCAATACCAATATGGGTTGCAGACTATGTCTTGGGGAGGTGTGCTTGACTTTATTTTCTTTGTCTTATACTCATCTGTTCATCAGTTGGCAGATCAGCCTTGCATAAGGTGTCCACCTGTGTGTCTTGTCTACAAAGTGAAGTGCATTGAACTGCCGAGCAATTTTGTGTTGTTTAGTCGCTAATAAGTATTTACTGAGATTTATCAACTTGATTTAAGTTCTTGTTTTGGTTCAGCTATGGAACAGGAGCAATTATGGCCGTGCCCGCGCATGACAGTCGTGATCATGAGTTTGCTTTGAAGTATGATATTCCAATTTGTTGGGTTGTGACACCAGAGGAGGAAAGTTGTGTTGAATCTAGGAAGGCTTACTCTGGTGAAGGCACTGTAATGAATTCATCAAATGCAACATCAGGGCTTGACATCAATGGCTTGAATTGCAAGGAAGCTGCTTCTAGAGTTATTGAGTGGGCTGAGAAAACTGGGAACGGAAAGAAAAAGGTGTTCTCTATTTGTCTCAACCTTCACGTTCCCGGAGGTTTTCTTGATAATTTTCTTATAATTTGCATTGGTAATTGCCCATTTTCAGGTAAACTACAAGCTCAGGGACTGGCTTTTTGCTCGGCAACGTTATTGGGGGGAACCTATTCCTGTCATTTTCTTGGAGGGCACTAGTGAGAGTGTTCCACTTCATGAAACTGAATTGCCTCTTACCTTACCTGAATTGGATGATTTTACTCCCACTGGGACAGGAGAGCCACCGCTATCAAAAGCAGCGTCTTGGGTATATACTTTTTCCTTAGTTTCCATTATCCAAGTTTTTTCTGTCTATGGCTGTAGTTGGCTCGTGTGCCTTGCTTCATGTAGCTTTTTTTTAATTTTGTAGCAATATGCATAAAAAATTAAGTGATTGGCTTAAAATAAATGTGAATCGCTATTTTTTTTCTATAAAAACTGTTGATTTATTAATAGAAGATAGAGATGTTCAGCTATTTGAACAAACCCTATGTTTATTTAATTTTTAGAAGTAATCTAGATCAAAACAGAATATGGCAGAACTATTTTCTACTAGATGCTAATGTTTTTGCATATTGAGAAAAACTTGTGAAGCAAATCAACATATCAACATTGAGAGCGTGACTAATGATTGAGGTTGGTTGGTCTTTTCTAGGTTCCCACTTTTTCTTTGCCCTTTTGGTACTAATGTCCACATGTTATACTAAGCTTGAGGAAAAAAAAATTGTTAATGTGAAGCCGCATGAAACACTTGCATGAGTTGTTGTCCTGCATTGGAACTGTTGTTAATGCGAAGGCATTCTCTCTCTCTCTCTCTCTCTCTCTATTTGTGTGAACATTATGGTTACCATTGTTTCCTACACTTTTATGTTTAATTTGCAGGTTAATACCACGGATCCTTCATCTGGGAAACCTGCTAAACGAGAAACAAGCACCATGCCACAGTGGGCTGGTTCTTGCTGGTAATTGTGTTTCTTATCACCTTCCTTAGTTGAATGTTACTAGTTCATGTAAAATTGTTTTACATCTATATACTCCTCCATGTAATTTGATTGACACAATTTTTTTCCCCAATTTTGTATGATGTAAGTTACTAGTCCATATGCAGTTGGAATATGCATGTCAGTTCAATTTGTCACATAGTGAGCTATTAGTGTCTTAAGTTGCCGATTATTGAAATCCATTATACTCAATGAAATCAATAATTGAAATCACAATTTCGCATCATGTTCTCTTCTTGAAAAATATCATTCATTGTTGTCCTTTCTCATTGGGAGTGACATCTATGGTTTATGTCATTGAGATGATTGTGGAGCTTGGTCTGTCATGATTAGATTTTTAACATTTTTCTGACAAGCAAAGGTTGACCGCCTACTTTTTCAAGTACTGATAATTTGTGAGTAGCTTGTTTGAGATCAGGATTTTAATACTTTCCCTATCCATTTCAGGTACTATTTAAGATTTATGGACCCAAAAAATTCTAAAGAATTAGTTGACAAAACAAAAGAAAGGTAAGAACAGCTTGTTTCAACTAAGTTTTCCCTTGATCATTTTACATTACTAACTTGCCTTACACTCTTTTAAATCTCTAAATGAGTAAAATAAAAATTGCTCCTTGCAACGAGTGTTTTTGGTCCTTAGCTTGTACAACATATCTTATTTGCAGGTACTGGGGTCCAGTTGATGTCTATGTTGGTGGTGCTGAACACGCTGTTCTTCACTTACTTTATTCTAGATTCTGGCACAAGGTTCGTCAGTGGCAGAAATCAATTAGCATCAGTTTTTATCCATAGCTCCTGTTTGTGAAATTTTTTCATCTGTTATCATTTTCATCAATGTATATCTCTCAATTCTTGTCAGTTACTAGCATTGGATTTTTATACTTTCCCTATCCATTTCAGCCACACTAGAACTCTCTCCCCGGAGAGTTCTGGTGTGGCCGGAAACAGTTAAAATTGACAGTGAGCTGTATACATCAAATTAACAGGTTTTCCAATTTTGTGGTCCATGTTGTGGCTTTTCTCTTATACATTTTGTTATTTTTCAGGTTCTTTATGACATTGGTGTGGTGTCGACCATAGAGCCTTTCAAGTGTGTCATAAACCAGGGGATTATCCTCGGGGAAGTAAGAAAACTTACTTCTGCTTGTATAATTAGAACTTCATCATTGGATGCTTCTTATGTTTGGAGTTGCAGGTTCAATATATGGCTTGTAAAGATGCAGATGGGAACTATGTATCTGCAGACTCCAGTGACCTGTCTAGTGAACATCATCAGGAAAGCATTCCTGAGGAGAAAGTATGTTCTTTTACAAGTGTCGGTATCTTTTTTGTAGTGAAATCACTTTTTATTTATTTTTTTATTTTTTTTATCATAGGTCATGAAATCTGGGGACTCTTTTGTCCTGAAAGATGATCCTAACATTCGTTTAATTGCTCGTGCCCACAAAATGAGTAAAAGTAGGGGAAATGTTGTCAATCCTGATGATGTTGTTTCTGAGTATGGTGCAGATTCCCTTCGTTTGTATGAAATGTTCATGGGACCATTTAGGTAAACTTTCATTGATATCATTTAATGACTGGCATCGCTTATTTCATTTATTTTGTGTATAGAGGAGGCACCAACAATGTACAATTTTCCCTTACATAATATTGTTATTGATTCCATTGTGCTTTCAGAGACTCCAAAACTTGGAATACAACTGGTATCGAAGGTGTGCATCGATTTTTGGGAAGAACTTGGAGACTGATTGTCGGTTCACCTTTACCCGATGGTACATTCAAAGATGGAAGTTTGATAACTGATGAGCAGCCTACTTCGGAACAACTTCGTGTCCCTACATAAATGCATAGCTAAGGTATCTCAAAACTTTTGAGATGCATCATGCATCTTCATTTTATTTGTGAATATGCTTCTTGTCCGATTGCATAGACACACATTACATTGTGCCTGTAGTAACTTTTTGGTTTCTTAATAGGAACTGTAGCTTGAAGATTTGGTGTCATATTGCTATACATTATCACATGCAGGTGGAGCTAGATTTTTTTTTTTTTTTTTTTGGTTTTTTTTTTTGGGGGGGGACCATGTGTCATTTTCTTCAACTAATAAAGGGGTTTAGAGATAAAAAGTAATTTAGAAAGTTGCACTAATAAGGGTTAAAGTGTTAGGTTTAGAGAATTGGGTAGCCGAAAGGTTAAAAAGTGAATATTTAGGGGTAAAAATGATATATTTCTATATAAAATTTGACAAATTTTGTGGGGCCCGGGGTGGCCTTGATTACATGACAGTAAGCATGTAGATATCATGAAATTTTGAAAGGTGCTATATTTGTTTGAAATCATCCATGTAACATGGTGTCAAATTTCTAATATAAACTTCTGATTTGGAGTATATTCTACTTTGCAGGTGACTGAGGAGATCGAAGGTACTCGGTTCAACACTGGTATTTCTGCAATGATGGAGTTCATTAATGCAGCATATAAGGTTTTTCCCGTAGCTATTTGGTACCACAAGTCTGGTTTCTGGCTAGTTACCAACTCGGAGTGAAGAGTGTTATTTCCCTTAGCTATTTGCCAGAGTTATCTGCCTGTTTTAGTGTGTTTGAAAGGAGTGTTACTGAAGAATTATATCCCCTTATGTGATGTGGTTTGAAAGAGGTGAATAATGCCCCAATTCTTTTTCTTGCCTCTTTCATTCTCCAAACTTGTTCTAGTGTCAAGCTTTTGTTCATTCATTGTTTCATCTATTGTTTGCTTTTTGCTGTTTCAGTGGGATAAACATCCAAGAAAAATTATCGAACCATTTGTTTTATTGCTCTCGCCATATGCACCCCACATGGCAGAGGAGCTTTGGTTTCGAATGGGGCACTCAAATTCATTGGCATATGAGTCATTCCCCGAGGTAAAAAATTCTTTCTTTCATGATGTACTTTGTGTAATATATCATTACGCCATAGTTCTGAAGTAATAGCAATAGTGCTATAGTGCATGTATAGGACAAAACTTATCGAGCTATCACTGAAATGATAGCATTGAAGATAGATGGACTTATTTCTCAGCGGTAACTGCTAATCATTTCCTTCGTCATAATAATTGCAGGCAGATCCCGCGTACTTGAAGGACTCTACAATAGTCCTACCAATTCAGATCAATGGCAAGACCCGGGGTACCATTCAAGTCGAAGAAGGATGTTCAGAGGAAGAAGCTTTCAGATTAGCTTCCTTGGATGAGAAACTCTCCAAATTTATAGATGGGAAAACAATCAAAAAAAGAATCTATGTCCCAGGAAAGATCATGAACATAATTTTGGACCGTCAAAACGTCAAGGTAGGTGCCAAATAACTACTTCTCGTAGGAGATGTTGCTGAGCATCATAATAATTTCCAATCGAAAGACACAACCAGGCATTTATCTCATATCCGTCAATTCAATAGAATGCATGAATATACAGAGGAAGACATCGCTAATTTTCAGCTCATTTGAATGTATAAGAATGTGTCAAAGGGGTATTTTCATGGAGTTAACAAGCTAAATTGTTTGCTTCAAAGGGGAGCTTCAAATACTATACACTGAACTACCCAGATGCTTTATTGCCACATTTTCTTCATTTAAATGCCTATCCACCAATTTTTGTAGCCCACTTATTATAAATTTTTAAATTTTTGTTATATGGTGTGAAATCACATGTATTTTTTTATGCTATTTTAAGAATTTTAAAATCTGGTCTAGAAATTTCCTTTTCTGAAATGATTTTGTGTATGAATATGACACCAATGTGACAACATTTTCAACCCTTAAAGCAACCTTTGACCCTCCCCTCTTTCATCTGTTGATAGCTAAACTTACCGACTCACCAGTGAACTACTTCTCTCTAGTCTTCCCCCACCCCCCCTATTTCTCTCTAAACTTTAATTCAATTTATCAATAACATATCTAGTCATTGATTCAATGCCATTTTCAATATTTGAAATCAATGTTTAAATCTAACATGCGTATCTTGGAAATTATTACAACTAGGAATGTTTTGACTTAATACCTCATAAGTAATGTCGCTATTTGTATAAAAATAAAAATGTGACCTAAATGCCCTCACAACCGGCCTAGAAAGTCTAGGTCTAATTTGACCAAACTTCCCCCCACTTTTTTTTTTCTTTTTGATGGCCGGGTGTTCGGCTAGTTTATGCGCATCAATTTTTAATATTTGAAATCAATGTTAAATCTAACATGCATATCTCGGAAATTATTACGATTGAAATGTTTTGAATTAATACCTCACAAGTAATGTTACTATTTGTATAAAAAAAATGTGACCATGAATACTCTCATAATCGATTAAACTTCTTGACGGTTAGGCCAATCATCGGAGTCACCAAACTTCCGCTTTCATCTCGCTATTTCTTTTGTTATGATCAATCTCTACTCAACGTCAACTTACACCCCACTTCACAATCAGGAAAACTTTTAGAATTACCCCTAAGATTTATCTTAATATTAAACGGGTCTATAGTTTTTGATTTTACATCACGAACAACCCCGGTGACGGTGAGGCGGGTGGGACGGGCTGTGGCCCAGACGACAGAAAACGACAGCGTTTGATTCACCCTCTATCTCTGACCTTCAAAACACGCACTTACGCCACAGTGTAAAAAGGTTTTAACTTTCCCACGATTTTAAATTATGAAACAGATGCTTTCTCTGTCTGTCTCCAAACAAACCCCAACCCTTCAATGTAATTACAAAACATATTTACTTCACTTTTCATTCTTTATTGTCATATATGAACGACTTTTGGCGGTCGCTTTCTTTCTTTCAAGGCGGAGCGAAAACCACGGTAAAACCAACGACGACTTTTATTATGACGAAAAAACCCGTGCCGGGGCAGGCCCGTCACGTCATCTGGTTGAGCTGGAAGCTCGTTATCTTACTTTGCATCGTGTTTTCTTTCGTCGCTTTGTTTCGGCTCCACTTTCAATACGAAATCCCGTCGTCGAGTGCGCCGCCGTTTCGTCACGTTATTAGATCTCGGGGTCCTCAGGATTATTTCAAGGGGCCGGCTAAGATCGCGTTTTTGTTCCTTGTTCGCCGTGACCTGCCTCTTGACTTTCTTTGGGAGAGCTTCTTTGAGGTGCGGTAAATGTTTTGTAAAAAAAATGTTGTTTCTATGTGATTTTTCTTGCGGTTTTTCGGGAAAATGAGTGTGTTGTTTGGCTGTTTGTATGGCAGAATGCCGCCGTGGCGAATTTTTCGATTTATATACACTCTGCGCCGGGGTTTGTGTTCGATGAGTCCACTACGAGGTCAAAGTTCTTCTACGGACGCCAATTGAGTAATAGTATTCAGGTGATGATGATGATCGATCAAAGGAAATATTAGAAGTATAACATTTCTATTGTTTTGGCTCAGTTTGGTTGCCGAGGAAAAAGGTGGAAAATTAAAGAAAAAAAGATGAAGAAATATATGCTTGTTTTTAGTGTAAAAAAATAAAATAAAAATCTCCTCCATCAACAAATCACATGGTAGTTTAGTTTTGAAAAGATTTTCTATCTACTTAAAAAATTTACTTTTCTTAGTTACTAAAAGTTTTTGTTATGAAATGTTTGTTTGGTGACTGTGAGTGAAGAAACGACTTGCTGTGTCTCAGGTGGCATGGGGAGAATCGAGTATGATTGCAGCAGAGAGGTTGTTACTTGAAGCTGCTTTAGGGGATCCCGCAAATCAAAGATTCGTCCTTGTCTCTGACAGGTTTTTTCCCCCCTAGTTTTATGAATTTGATTCCTTTTCCTTTTTAGTGATGTGGGTTTTTGAAAAAAAATTGCTTTGACAATGGCTTATATGTCTTATCTTTTCTTCCTCCATATTGCAGTTGTGTACCCTTGTACAACTTTACCTATATATACAACTATTTAATGGCTTCTCCTAGGAGTTTCGTGGACAGGTAGATGGAAGACTTTGATTCTTGAGGTGCCCAGCATTGATTCTTTGCATATGGTTCATATCAATGGAAATTTTATATCTGGATGAGTGTGTAATTTATTTTGAGCCGCTTGTTACACTTCATGAAGATATTTTAAATATAAAAAAATTAAATTGTTACTTTGTGTTTATAGCTTTCTTGATGGGAAGGAAGGCCGCTACCACCCAAAAATGTCACCTGTCATACCAAAAGACAGATGGCGAAAAGGATCCCAGGTTATCTATTGTTTTCATTACATCCTATTGTTCATTATATTGTCAAGTATAGGATACACACCTGTTTTTCCACCCTAAGCATAATTCATCCTCTGACTTGGATTAATCTGTTGCAGTGGATCTCTTTAATACGAAGCCATGCAGAAGTTATTGTAGATGATGAGATCATTTTCCCAGTCTTTAAGAAACTTTGCAAGGTATGCAGTCAAACAATTTTCTGTCTTAACCCTCTTACAGTAATATCTACGGCTTCTTTCACTGAATTATGCATTCATGTAGAACTGTACTAGATCCATTATTGTTTTTGTTTGTGACATGCTGATCAGTTCTATTATATTTAATGTGCCTTTTTTAATGTGATTTCTTGAATTTCCAATGATTTCAGTCTTCTGCATTTTTTATAAAATACATTAAGGCTGAACAAAATTTTACAAAATTAAGCTTTTTTATAAAATACATTAAGGCTGAACAAAACTTTTTGAATGAAACTTGTTTTCTTATCACTGATTAATGACATCTTCTGTCTGATTTTGCTAGTATGACATGCATGCTAGTGAGTGTTTCGATGGGCATGGCACTTAGCCTTTGGTCTTCACCATAAAGCAATTGTCATTCTTAAATTAAAAATTTACATTATCTTGTCTAGAGTGTAAAATTTGTATATCTTCTGAACAGTACATGGACTAACTTATATCCCTATTTACAGCGACGCCCGCCTGTAGATGCTAGCAAGGGAAAGCTTAATCTGGTAAGCCATGTTCACCTCTAATTTAAGTTGTGATAAAAACTAACTCCCTGAACTTTATATGTTATGTGCATTGGTTTGTATGCATTTTGTATTTTGTTTCATAGATTTTGGTATCTTAATTCCCAATCTAGGAATAGCTTATGATTTTGGGCTGAAGTTCGAATTTGAACATTAAATGCTTTCATGGAAAGGGTTTGCTTGCCTGCAATACATGTGTCAACTATCATCGTCATCATCGTCATCGTTGTCATCATCATCGTCGTCATCATCATTGTTGTTGTTTGTTAAAACACATTGAGCTCAAAAAAGTCTTAAGCTGATAGGCAAAGGTCCATAAATATTATTTAAGCTCTAACACTGCCTTTCAAGTTCGAGGTTAGATTTAGTCAACAGATTGATGATGTAAATAAAATACAAGACCTCTTGGTCAAACAAGCTTTGATGTATGATGTAATACTATCAATCTTAACAGCTTAGATTAAGTGTTTATTTTATAGGCTTACACGTAGCCTCTCAAATTGTTTTTGTTCCTTTTGATCTAGAACTTAAATTCTGTGTAATGTCCTCCTTTAAGTGATTGATAAAATTTTCTTATTTGGATTTCAATGCTAAATGCAGAAACTTCAAAAGCAGCACAATTGCATTCCAGATGAACATTATGTGCCGACACTGCTTGCGGTAAGCTATATCCTTGTTTCACCTTCTTGTCAATCTTTCGCAATGTTTTCAATATGTTATCGTGGTTCTTCCTGGTGTTATTTTCTTGTGATGTCACTCCTTTACTGTTCATGTGTACTATTATAAACCTCTTTTTTTGTGTGGATGACTCTTTATTACTTTGTTGTCGCTGGTACTTAAAATTTTGTTTATCACTATATTTAAGTATAATTAGTTACCTTTTCTTACATTCTCTTGGTAGATGTGTGGGCTTGAAGGTGAACTTGAACGTAGAACATTGACCTATACCCAGTGGAATCAGTCTGCTACGAAGATGGAGAATAAAGGTTGGCATCCTACGACATTCAGCTATGCTAATGCTGGGCCTAAACAGATTAGGGAAATAAAGGTTCTTATTTTACCTCATTTCTTCTACTTTTCCTTTCACATTGTTCTGTACTGGGTTCTTTCCATGCTTTAACGAGAAATAGAATTGTTTTCTTTATTTGGTATAAGGTATGGTTTTATTGCTTAATCCTTGGTCTACTCCTATTGCTCCGATTTGATTTGGTGCTGTGCTCAAGTTCCTTTTTCTTTTGAGTCATCGGTTGACTAGGTTTTAGGGTTAAAACATCAACATGCAGAGTGCCTGGATCTCAACACAAAGTTTTTAATTGGGCACTCCAGTGTTTAATTATATTACTATATGCTTTTATTTTATTTTGTTGTTTTTTAAGCCAATTTTGGAGTCCATTGATTTGGGTGTTCTTTGCATTTTATACTAACTGTTTCATTTTTATTCGTGTTTCGTGCAATTGAACAGCGTATCAACCATGTATACTATGAGACTGAATTCCGGACAGAGTGGTGTCGTACTAACAACACGATGGTTCCCTGCTTTTTGTTTGCAAGGAAGTTTTCTCGTGGAGCTGCCATGCGCATTCTGAGTGAGGGGGTGGTTGGCCCCTTTGATGCCTCTTCATTATTAGACGCATCTTCATCATAAGTTTTGATCGGTAATCTTCTCATACAGTTCTTGTAACTGTCAACTGACCCACTTCAAAACATAATCTGGATAGCCAGCCGGTAGCCCACTGTAGTTTTACTGATACACCATACAAGCCCACTGTAGTTTTACTGACACACCACACAATCATATACGCAGAGAAGATTTTGATACCATGACAATCAAAACAGAGAAAGCAACCAATATTTAGAGAACATAAATGGGGGTGAACAGTGAATATTGATGTGTATCCGAAAAGCCATCATTTCTAGCCTGCCTAGAAATTTTGCCAAAGAATTAATCTAATCGTGCCTTTTTTTGTAGCACTCTGATTCAACGAATTCTTGACCAGGTTGGAAAGAAACAGCAAATCTGTCACATATTCTGTAATGTTTAGTGTTGCAGCACAAGACTTGCATACAGTTACAGTACTATTAGGACTTCTTCTTCTATTGTTTTAAACATCCTTATCTACCCTAAATAACCGAAATAATATACAAAATATTTTTCTTCCTTGCATGAGATCTATTTGTTCTGATCGTACAAATACTTATGTACAATTCTTTTAATGTATACCTTTGGTCTTAATTTATTTGGTTGCATATCCTCCTCACTTCACCCTTTGCACCGGTGAGCACATTTGTTGTTGATAACTTTACAAATGCAGAGGAAGATAGCCTGGTAAAAGTAGTTTTCAATACTTTCTATCATCTGCAAACTTATGAACGATGGGTGTTGTGCAAGGATCTCTAGATATGCTGGAGTCACTCACGAACAATCCTTTTCCCCTCAATATATGTTTGAAGTAGGGGTGCAATCGATTTGGGTCGAGTCCAGTATCTGGTTACTCGAACTCGACTTGATTGCTACAATTCGAATTCAAGCTTGACCGAGCCTGAGGAATTGAGTTCGAACTTGAACTTTGTACTTGAAGTTAGAATTTGAGCTTGTATAATCGAGTTTTAATCGAGTTTTAATTGAGTTTTTCAAGTTGAGTTTGTACAATGATCAAACTCGACTCAAATTAGATATGAAGCTATTCGAGCTCAAGCCAATGCCGAGTGGCTTGAGCTCAGTTTTCACCCCTAGTCTGAAGTTCTGGTTCTCAATGTATGTCTGAAGTACTGGTTATCGGAAATTAAAGGACTCCAGTAATTAGGTAAAAATATGAAATTTGTTATTGGAGTTAGATGGACATGCAATCAGTCAACCATGTTTAGGCAATGCCCAACTCCTAGGGTATGTGCACCTGCAGCAACAACAAGGTTTAATGAAACCAATCTGAAACTATCTGATAACATTATCGAACTGTTAACAATAGTTTTACCCATCATGGCGACTGCTTCCTCGACGTTCATTCCTGAAAACGGAAAGTAATCTGCTAACTGAAACTCCAGCAGGAGGAAGAAGAATGTCAGCTTGTTGATGACTGGAAGTGGTGGAGTCTTTTCTTCCAAAACGAATCTTAATAAGAGGTCCTCCTGAGAGAGACTGCTTCCCTGGCAGTTAGAGCAATTATATCTGCACAAGATACCGGCCCTGGGCACTTCTCTTCCAATGTTGCTTTTATTACTATGAATCTTTTCTCGGTTTTGTAAAGCAAAGTTCCTTGTCGAAGTAAATTATGAATCTTCCGTATCCAACAAGATAGATGCATCACAACCCTGCATCATAAAAAAATCTCAAATTAACTATCTCTGGGTGGTCGAGTGGTTCGATAGGGACTCTTGGGTGTATTATTCAAGAGGTCCAGAGTTCAAGTCTCTTCTCGGTTGCTAAGAAAGGTAGTCACCGAGCTAATAAGGGTAGATCAAAGTCTTCTATATATTGAGTATATCGTGTCATTTATACGTTAACTCAATAAAATTCTATTGCATAATGTAATATGATAGGCATTTATTTGTTAGGTAAACTTTTCCGTTGTTCACCAAACATTTATATTGAAGTTTAAAATGCAAACCTGGACTTGGCAGGCACGAAAAATAAGCCTAAGGAAAGTGGCGAGTACGGTAACCATCTAGCAAAAAATCTTTCGAACAGCGATCTTCCACAATTATCTTCCAAATTAGGACATGAATTTTTGTAATAGTAAAAAGTAAGAGCCTTTAAATTATAAGCTACCGCCAATGATGCTAGAACAAGCAAAACCGAATATCTTTCCATTAAAACACGGGACGAGCCTAATGGATCAGATAAGTTAAAAATATGTCTGGGTAACCTAAGGTCTTGCCATCGGTCAAAAGCCAAGTGGTTGACGTCTTCAATGTTTTTGAAGTTTTTGGGGCGTTCGTCTCCTCTTCTTTGATAAGTTCATTCTCCTCCATTGAAATCCATCCTCTACTATTTATTATTTTTTTGCTTTAAGAGTAATTAATTAATATAAGGCCTTGGGAGAGATAAGTGATGATTATAAGGGCATTCAATGATAATTTTCAGAACAAAAAATGTGTGTTGTAATTACATCAAAAATTGGGGGAATTAGAGAAATTTGCCTTTTTTTGGATAATTAATTTTAAATGTGTGTTAAAATTTTTTGTTGTTCAAGGGTTTTAAAATGAAAAGTTGAAGAGCTAATATTTCATCAACAAAAAAGTCCTTCAAAATATGTGAAACACGTTATTTTTATACTCGTCTAATAGAATCATGTCAGATACGAAATTATTATTTTTTTTCTCCATTTAGATATATGAATATATATATACGGATACTGTACGTTTATCTTACCTAAAAACATTCCATCCAAATTTTTCTCCGTTCACATCTAGACAATAAATATCATTTTAAAAATATAAAATACAACTTTAAAAAAACATTTTAAGTGGCTTGACCCATTTAATCAAAATATAATAGTCAATATATCCAAAATATTTCCAACAAAGGTAAGACCTAATAAAAGTATAAAACACCCATTACTCCTAAATAGGTCCTACCTCAACTCCCAACTGTTAATAAGAAAAAAAGAAAATATTATATAACAATTGTACAATAAGCAATTACCAATAATGTAAATAAAAAAAAGGAATATCATATTATTTTTATTATTTTTTTACAGATTTCTCTTGTTTACATGGTTGCATATTCTTCCTTACTTCACCCTTTGCATTGGTGAGCACATTTGTTGAAGATAACTTGACAAATGCAGAGGAAAATGCCTGGAAGAAGTAGTTTTTATCATAAGCAAACTTATGAACAATGGCTGCAGTGCGAGGATCTCTGGAAAGGCTTGAGTCCACACCAAACAAGCCTTTGCCCATCAGGATATCTCTATAGTACTGGTTATCAAAGACCACTGGGGTCAAGTCATTAGGCACAACTGTGAGATTTGTCAGTGGAGTTCTTGTTGGGCATGCCAATTTTAGTAATTGTTGATAGCCTTCATTCATCTCATCTCCTGGATGTGGATCATACAATCTGTCTACTATATTTATGCAGTGCCCACCACCTAGTGTATGTGCACCTGCAACGAAACAAAGAGAAAATGTCTATGTTATCCAGTAATACTACATTGACAAACCCTTCTCATTAACTTTCTCTAAAAAATGCGACATGTTAGCTCGCAATGGATTCCGCTTGACCAAATGCGAGCTAACCAATTGCAAACTGCCACGTCGCGTTTATGAAAGAAAATTATGAGAAGTGTTTGTCAACCTATCTTTATTCTTATGTTATCAATCTTGTAACATTATCGAGTTGGTAATATTGGTCAAATTGTTACCTAAGATGGCGACCGATTCCTTGAGGTTCATTCCTTTAGAGCTGAAGATAGGGAGTAATTGGTCGACTGTGATTCCAGAAGAAGGAAGATGGGTGTTAGCTTGTTGGTGATTACAGGTGGTGGAGTCTTTTCTTCCAAGAGGAATCTGAATTTGTGGTCCTCCGGAGACACACACTGCTTCCCTGGCAGCTAAAGCAATTATGTCTGCACAAGAAACCTGACCGGGACACACAGCTTCTAATGTAGTTTTTATATGTTGAATCTTTTCTCGATGTCTAATACCAAAGTTCTTTGAAGAAACCATTTCGGAATCATGGGTCAAGCCATCATAATCAAGCAAAATTGATGCATCACAACCCTGCATTATAAGTTTATAACAAAATCCATGAGTGCAAAGATCATGCCGGGTAACACAACATTCATATTTAAAGCTTAATCATGGATCCGGACAGATGCAATGCAAGAGATTTGAACATGAAATATTTGGCTCTAATACCATACTAAGAACAGCTGAGAATCCACTCAAATAATTACCTGGACTTGGCAGTCATGAAACAGAAGCCTAAGAAAAGCAGCAGGAGCTGAAGCATCCAAGAAGGAAATGCTCAGAATCTCTTTCTTGACAATGGCTTCTAAACTAGGACATGAATGCTTGTAATAGTCATAAGCAAGTTGAGCTTCTTTAACTCCAATGGAGACCTCTACAGTCACCAACAATGCTGCTACCAGAAAAAAAGCAGAACAGCTTCCCATTTTCTCACTATCCCAGAGACACAATAGGAAAGATAGAGGAAACTTAGCAATAAATGTGGATATATAGCTGCATGGGGGTGAGTGAGATCTTGGAAGCTCTTAGCAGATAGCAACTACTTTCATAACTCACAAAATGCCAACTTAAGCTAGTTAATGCATACATTCAATACAGCTTGGAGAATGATCCAATGGGTGTCATCGAGAGGTAACGTTACCTCTAATACACTAATCTATCACAATAATCTTATTTTAATCAAACTAAGATTATTATCTAGACTGTCCTTATATTGGCTTCAAACTCTAGGCCTGTGAAGAGCGTCAACTAGTCTAAAGTACAGAATGAATTTTCACATGTCTTCACGAGTGGGCAATAACTACAGTAATCAGTTATCCGGAATTTATGCAGCAAAAGTAATTCTGAGAAAGATCATTAATCTAAATATCGGGCCAATCTCAACTCCCAACTGTTCAGAAGCTTATCTTACCTTCATAAATCATACAGAGTCACGTTGAAGCCCATCTTATATTCATGAATCTCTGTTGCTTCTTGACCTTTTTGTGGAACCCCGTGATGTTAGAGACTACATATCCAAGATGGACCCACAACAAAAAATTACAGATGCATCAACGTAAGTGAGATTGACCACGGGTTTCAGCTAATCAATCAAACATTATTACCCACTTTATCGAGAGTGTCTACGAGTAACGTTATCCTATTACCATAATATGTTGCCTCCGGGGGGGTTGAGAGAGGAGTAATGTAACCCCCGGTAGTATGCAGCTGGTCAAAGGTATCATCCAAGATGTTTTTTTTAAATTTTTTTATCTTTTTTATGATCAAGCTGTCCAGACTAAGTTACGTGCATCTCAACTAATTTCTCAAAACCTTGAAACTACCGGCCGGGTAAGAGCTCTAGTAGCCACCACTATTAACAACCATGGAGACTTGAACTCGGGATACCATGTAAGATCTTTCTCTTACTCTTTTACCTTCAAGGGAACTCAAACTTGAGACACCATGTTAAATTCTCTTTGTGGGAGATCATGTTAGATGTTTATTTTGCTCTTTTACCCTCAAAAGGATTCGAACTTAAGAAACCATGTAGGATCTTCCTCTTAGAAGATCATGTAGGATCCTCTTCTACTATTAATGGAACTCGAACTTGAGACACCATATTAGATCCTCCTTCTTTGCTCTTTTACCATTAGGTCACCTAGCAGTGGACCTTACCCATAAACTGTTACAGGAAAACTTCTGAAAATCAGTTTCTCAATCAATATCCAGCTTACTAAATGAATGCGGCAAATTAGTTGGCCTCTGGAAATTTGTCAGTCATGAATAACTGTTAATGACCACACATATTTTTTGCAGTAGATGAATTTGACAGCTGCCAGACCAATGAGATCTTAAATGTGCTGTTAGCAAGGTAACGGTAACGTTGCTCTCATCTCATCTGGATTCCTAGATCATGATTCACTCATTCTTGAACTACAATTCAACAATCCCTGATAATCATGTAGCAGACTTCGAAGAACAATAGGGAGCTCTTACATTCTAGACAGACAAAGCATAACATGAAAAGAGAACATAAAAGAGCTGCCTAAAACAACCAGGAAAGGGTGTGTTTGCAATATTTTTGAGAGAGATAGTTACAAATAGACTAAATAAAGAATGAATTAAATATTTTAGAAGGAAAAAGTCGGAGAATAAAACCAACCAAGCCAGGCAGAATATGTGCAACTAAGAACCGCAATTTGATTTGGCACAGGTACACTTTTCTTCATTGTGAAAAGAGTTACCGATTTTTTCCCACCCACAGATTTTTAAAATATCATTTTATTATTCCAATTTATATTTCAGTGGCATAAAGAAAACAAACTATATTCAAGCTATTAGAACTTTTGAAAAAAGGAGGCCGTTGAGTCTTTTGATGGTAGAATAATGGATTTTGGTGATTGGGATTGGGATTGGGATTGATTAGAATTTGACTTGGGACGAGTGGCTGCACAAACCCTAATCGCTCAACTATCGACAATTGGTGAGGTCAACAAGAGTAGGGTTTGAGGAATTTTGGTGAGCAATGATCAGGGAAGAGAATGGTGATGGTATGGGATCACAACGATGCCGGTATCGGAAACGGAATATCAATTTAGATAATAAAGTGGTATTTTAAAAGTCTGTGAGTGAAAAAAAGTCATTAAGCCATTATTTGAATGGGAAAAAGTCGTTTACTGTTGTGAAAACCAACAACCATGAATTTTCTGCACTTCAAAAATATATGATCCGATATATTAAGTTTAAAGTACAGAGATAGGTGTGTAACGTGCAAGACATTTTCTTATACTACAATACAAGAGTGATTCACATAAAAAGAATTACCAAGGGAAGATCCTGTGCCTTTTCTGTTTTGCCTTTATTATTTCTCCCGATCAGCCTTTCGTTCAAACACTTTTGATTTGAACAAGGTCGTGATAATTACTCTTGATTTCAGCTAACTTATGCTGTAACCCAAAAGACTTGAATGTTAGAAAGAATGTGACCTATCAAGTGTTTTGGTTCCCTGCAAAATTAAGCCACTGTGTTGAGCTCTCAAGCCACGACTTATAACTCAGCATCCATGCTTCACCAACACTATTCCGTCTGCAAGTTACCTGTGTTTCAGTCTTGATCAGAAGCCCAAAGTAATCATGTAGGCAGGGGAAGCTGATAGTCACGAACCTCCTATTAAAGAGTTGTATGCCTCTCTTACATAATCTCTAACATAAAGAATTTTCAGGATATATCTCAAATTAACTGATGTTGGAATTGATAGCCATTTTCCTCATTTCCTTATTCAAGGTTTTCAATACAAATACTAGTTCTTCAAACTGGGGATGGGAACTATGATCCATAAAAAATGTTGTTATCACCCCATGTAATTCGATAAAACTCCAACCGGGGAGTTTTCTCAGGCCCAGAGACCTCATTAAGGTCCATGCCTCACCCACTCCATCCCATCTATCCAGTGAAGCATAGCAATGTGCTAGTTGAACATAGTTTCCTGCATCTGTAGGCTTCAACCTGAGAACATCATTGGCAATGATTTTACCAAGTTCCCAGTTACCAGTGGCCCGACAAGCATCAAGGAGTATGCCTAAAACATCTACTGAAGTGTCTGAGAAATTCCCTTTATATAAGTCATACGCTTCCTCAATCCTACCAGCTCGACAGAGGATGTCAAGGATGCATGCACAATGTTCAAGTTTCGGTTCAACCCCAAAATCTCTAGTCATTGATTGGAATATGCTCAGACCCTGCTGGACAAAGCCCTTATGACTACATGCAGAGAGGACTGCAAGGAACATCACATGGTTTGGTTCAGAACCAGTGTGAAGAAACTCTTCATACATCCTCAAAGAAATCTCCCCTCTGCCATGGGAACCATATCCGGCTATGATTGAGCTCCATGAAACCAGATCATGTTGCGACATCCCATCAAAACACTTTTGAGCAGCATCTAAGTCACCGCATTTGCAGTACATATCAACCAGAGCTGTATCAACCAAGATGTATGGTCTTAGGCAACTCCTGATCACAACATTGTGGACCCACTTTCCCTGCTGAAGTGCCCCAATGGAAGCACAAGCTTGGAAGAGGGAAACAACTGTAATTGAGTCAGGTCTGTGAAGGGCTGCCCTCATTTCAGTAAAGAGGAAGAAAGCCTTGGGCAAATTGCAGTTCTGAGCATATCCAGCTATTATTGCATTCCATGAAACCAAATCTCTTTCACCCATCCTATCAAAAACGGCACAACTCTGCTCCAATTGACCACATTTTGCATACATGGTGACAAGAGAGTTTTGGGCAGGGATGTCCAGTGTCATCTCTTGCCTTATTATGTATCCATGAATGGAGGTCCCAAAATCCAAGGAACCCAATTGTGCACAAGCTGAAAGAGCACTACCTATTGTGGCACTAGATGGCTCCATTCTTGACTTTAACATTTCACAGAAGATTAACAGTGCCTTGTCAGCACAATCGTTCTGAACAAGCCCCGATATCATTGCAGTCCATAAAACAACATCCTTGTCTGGTGTCTGCTCAAAAATTCGAAATGCAACATTAACATCCGCACATTTCAAATACATAATTATAAGCGACGTAGCAACATGTGCATCCATGTTAAACCCTGCTCTTAAAATCAGTCCATGCACCAACTTCCCCAATTCAAGATCATTCTCTATTACATTAGCAGACACAAGAGACCCAAATGTTTGCTGCTCAGGATCTACACCTTCAATCCTCATTCTATACAAAAGCCGCAATATTTCTCTAACATTACCAACTTGAGCATACCCCGAAATCAACGAATTCCATGAAATTGAATCCCTTTTATCCATCATTTCAAACAAGTCCCTTGCATCATAAACACTCCCGCATTTACCATACATATTGATCATAGAATTAACCAGAGCTATATCAATCTCAAAACCATACAAAACCACACAACAATGCAAACACTTCACATGTTTAAGCTCCACAACACCACACACCATCCCTAACAAAGTCACCACACTAGGTTCAATCCCTTCAATTCTCATTTCATTAAACATACAAAACGACATGTTAACGTCACCAGCACGTGAGTAACAGCCAATGATGGCAGTCCAAGCAACCACGTCTCTAAGAGGCATTAAGTCAAACACTTTCCGCGCGCTTTTTGTGTGACCAAATTTTGCGCAGAAGTTGATCAAAGAGGAAGAAATATAAGGATCCAAAGAGAACCCATTAACGATGATTTGCTGGTGTAATGACAGACCCAATGAAAAGAGGTTTAGAGAAGTGCATGATTTTAGCAGAGTGGTGAAAGTGGAGGAGTTGCTTAAACCGACTTCAGGGTGTGCATTTTGAGAAGAGAGGATGTTAACAAGAGACTTAATTAACTTAATGGGATGAGAAGTTAAGAGTGATGGTTTCAGCTTGTTCATAACTCATGCTAAAGTCCAAAATCCGATTTTAACTTGTATAATGCTTGACGTTTTGAACGACATGAGTTGAAGCCTGAAGGACATGTAGTTTTTAACTTTCTATATATTCAGGTGGAGTCATGTCAAGTTCTAAGACCTAAGTGTGGTTGGGTTAGGGGTGAAATCGAGTCGAGTATCTACTTAATCGAATTTAACTAGAGTGCTACAGTACCAAATTCAAGTTCAAGATTGAGCCTTAGAAATCAAGTTCGAACTCGAACTCAATACCTGAAATTAGAACTCAAGTTCGTATAATCGAGTTTTATTCGAGTTCGAGAATACTAATTTCAATCGCATTCGTGCTTTCATCGAGTTTGAGTTCTACTGTGATCGAACTCGAGTCAAATAACAACTTGAACTACTCGAACTCGACTCAACTAATATCGAGCCGAGTTCGAGTGGCTAAGCTTGATTTTCACCCCTAATTGGGTACCTGCTGACGAGCACATAACTAGTTATTAAGAGTAACACAGGTTCACATATGCATTTGCTCAAACTGAAGACTATGGTATAACTGAAGAATATATAAGATAAAAGAGTGAAAAGCGTCAATCTCATGACAACAATAACATAGTATGATTAATTTAATTAATTACTAAGGCATAAATAGGAATACATAAAAACGCCAATAATGTTGTGGGCAAAGATAAAATTCAGCACAGTTTTAGTTCTTATTTGGATATTCCCTTGCCCCAAATATCGTAGATCCGATTCTGACATTGGTACTACCCATTTCAATCTGCAAAACCAGCAAGTTTTGTTAGTAGTTGTGTAACTCTTGATTAAGCATAGCAAATCAGACATGCATATATTTTCAGTTCCAAAGATGATTTTTGTCATGATAATGGATGATAGAGTAACAAAAATTAATCGTTTAAGCAAAAAGTAGGTCTTCCTTACCGCCAGCTCAAAGTCACCAGACATGCCCATTGATAATTCACATTGTTCTTCTGGCATTCCAATTGCCTGGCAAACCTCACTTCTACAATGTGCTAATGTCTGATTACAGAATATAAATTTACGTCAGAATTTTTTATATTTTCCCATTGTAAACAAAGCATATAAATAAAAGAAGAGAGAAAAAAAAACGAAAGGGAGTACAAAAAAAAAAAATCAGACTATTACCTTGAAGTTCTCTGGGGTTGATGTATAATCCAGCATCCCAATTGTCATAAGACCAGAAAACTCAAGGTTTGGGCAGCTTTGACTAACATGTTGCGCAAGTTCCACACACCCTGAGGGCTCAACACCAGATTTTGCTGCAAAAGTAGCAGATACCAAAAAGAATTCATTTCTATTACAATTAGCAGATAAAAAATACTCAAACTTTCTAAAATTCTTACGACGGAAAGATAAATACACAAAGAAAATTCAGATTATAGTGACTACAGCGCTATGCAGAGCCAAAATGCTTCTCATGTTAAGAAGACAATAGCAGAAGCAGGGTTTTCTTTTAAAATTTTCAAGTTATAGGTTTTCACATTCCAGATAAATGTCACAAATAAATGGACAAGAAGGGCATGCATCATATGCACCACAAGACAAAGATGAAAAATTGATTGTTCTAGAACAGGACTTCATTCGAAATCAACACTAAGGACAAGCTATGGCCCACGAACAAGTTTTGAACTAGATTGGAAGAGAAGAGCTTGAAGCAAAAGTCTATAGCTACAGCCTACAAGCACCTGTTGAAGTATTAAACTTCCCATTCAACTGGCAATACTGGAAATTTTGTAATGACAATGCAGTAACGAAAACTAGCCGACTTACATTCCTCTCCACTGGTATTCACTTGGATAAAGACTTTTAATGGCTTCCTTTCCATGCTTGCAACCACACGATCAAGACGATCAGCAATCTGCAGAATGAAATACCATGAAATTAAACAAAATGAGACTTGCCAAGGCCATCCAAAGAGCTTCGGCTTAGGTACTCAGTTCAGTGAACGAGTCAATAATGCTCAGGACATCATACTCAAATCTCCTAAAACAAAAATATAAAAAAAAAAAAAAATACCGCAAACTCAAATCTCCTGACATAACAAAACTTGGCAAAAGTATTTACCTTCTTGTCATCCACAGTTTCTACCATTGCAAGGTTTGGCACACCAGCTGCAGAAGAACAAAAGATGAATTATAAACAAATCAGACATCTATGTCATCCTCTAGCAGTCAAAGACAAAAAATGCAAATAGAGAAAATAAAAAGATCATTACTCAGTAAAGCTTTCACTTTGTTGCTCTGTAAATTCCCAATAAAATGCCACTCTATGTCCTCCGGAAGCTGCAGGTTCAAATCCAGCTAACAAAGTCAAAAACTTTCCTTCACAATAGGAAAAAAAAAACGAGACATCAAATTTTTATTTCCACTCATCAGAAACTTCCAATAACATTGCAGACTTAACAACAAAATAAAAAGTATTCAAATAATTTTAATGTTGAAAATAAAAAGGACCTGAGGAGCTTTCTCGACGAGTTCTTGAACATAATTTTCACCGAAGCAACGATGGCCAGCGTCATAAACTTCACGGAGGAGAGGCACTGGCTTGGTTTTGCTCACCGCGACGATTCGGATCCGGTCCGGTCCGCGACCCGACCGTTCGGCCGCTTGGTGAACTTTTTGGATGACGGAACGGAGCGCCACCGCTGCGACGCCGTCAGTGGCGGCTGAGGACGCGGCCATGCCTTCGTCGTTGATGTTAGCGTTATGGTCTCTCGTACAGCCTTCTTCTTGTCGTTCTAGATTGTTCATGTCTCTTCCTTTACACTGTCTCGCTACCGCTCATGTCAGTAACAAATTGTGCCAAAACGGTGCGTAAATGGTAAGAATTGTAACAATGCAGTGTCGTTGACCTTTGGAACCAAACGACAATGTCGTTGATCTTTGGAACCAAACTATGCGTTTATTGCTTTTGTTTTTCTTTTTTAAGTGCACTGAGGAATACGAATAGCATTTACAATAAATATCATGTTCGTTAATTTTTAAATATAAAAAATCTAATTTTTATTTAAATCTATCGTTGATGTTAGCGTTATGGTCTCTCGTACAGCCTTCTTCTTGTCGTTCTAGATTGTTCATGTCTCTTCCTTTACACTGTCTCGCTACCGCTCATGTCAGTAACAAATTGTGCCAAAACGGTGCGTAAATGGTAAGAATTGTAACAATGCAGTGTCGTTGACCTTTGGAACCAAACGACAATGTCGTTGATCTTTGGAACCAAACTATGCGTTTATTGCTTTTGTTTTTCTTTTTTAAGTGCACTGAGGAATACGAATAGCATTTACAATAAATATCATGTTCGTTAATTTTTAAATATAAAAAATCTAATTTTTATTTAAATCTAATAGACTTTTTTAATTTAATGAAGATACTCTTTATTTTAAAAAAAAAAAACTTAATGTGAAAAAAAATTTATAAATAAAATTTATAATTTATTAATTAAAATTAGGGTAGAGAGTGAAATTTAACTCTCTAAATATGAAGAATCAAACTCATTCTTTAATTTATATTTTAAAGATAAATAGTCTATTAGACTATTATTTTTATGAATAAACTCTTTATAATAAAGAATTTAAGTTATATAAAGAGTCATTTAGAGATATTATTATAATAAAAAGTTAAAAAAGAATTTATCCCCCATAAATAATGGTTTTGTAGCAATGCAATGTCGTTGACCTTTGGAACCAAACGACAATGTCGTTGATCTTTGGAACCAAATGATGCGTTTAATGCTTTTGTTTTCTTTTTTAAGTGCATTGAGGAATACGAATACTTACAACAAAAGAGTTAAAAAGAATTTATCCCCCACAAATAATGGTTTAATGGTTTAATGATACTACCATAGATTTTTAAAATACCACTTTACTATTTAAATTTATATTCTAACAATGAACTGAGAGCAAACTCAATCGAAATTGTTAAAGCTTTTGAAGAGGGACAGCCAATAAATCTTTTGGTGATAGAAAGTTAGATTTTAATAGGTTAAGATTGATTAGAATTTGACTTGGGAGTGACAGTTGTGCAAACCCTAATCGCTCAATTGCCAACGATTGTAAAGGTTGACGAGAGTAAGGTTTGAGGTGTTTTGTTGAGTGATGATTAGGAAAGAGAATGATGATAATATAGGGTCACAACGATGTTAAAATCGGTAATAGAAATTTGGATAATAAAAGGGGTGTTTGTCTAAGCTTATAAGCTGGTCAAACTAGTTTATAAACTCTAAAATTAAGTTGAAAAAAAAAAAAAAAAGTTGGAGGGAAGGTACTTTTTTTTTTTCTTATAAGCTTTGACCAAGTATATTACCACGTTATCTTTGTTTACTTTTAAAATTTTATAGTATACTCTTATTTAATGTAGTACCATTTTTAGTTATTTTATAATAAAATGTACTTATAACTATAAGCCACACATTTTACCAAACACGTCAACTACTTATCAGTTACTTATAAATACTTTAATCAAACACGTAATTGCTTAAAATTTCAAATAATTAGCTTATACCCTCAAAGTTGTATTTTAAAAGTCTGTGAGTAGAAAAGTGTCATTAAACTATTATTTAAATGGGAAAAAGTCATTTACTTTAACTAAAATATTATTCCAAAAACTACCTTGAGTGGTCGAATAGCGACTCTTTAATGTATTATTTAGTCAATAGGTCTTGAATCTGATTGAATTAATTGAAATACACATAAACTGATCTAAACACCCTGATCACCACAAAAATAAGAAATAGAAATCATTTCAATAAATCACTTCCATAAAATTTCATTAATAAAAAATAATAATTTTACATGAATCATAAAACTTCACTGTAATTCCATTTATTTTAGAGGATGGCTTTCAAAAGCCATTTGCTATCAAGTTCTAGACTTGATACGTCCAATAATCAGCAATGCAATATCAACGCATAGTAATACCACAAATATACCAATATAAGCCTTTTAACATTTGCCAGGATGAGCATGATGCTTAATCCCCTCAAATATATTTATTATTATTAAAGTTATCACTACTGTTAGAAGTTGAATTTTTTCCCACATCGTCCCAATAGTGGGCTATTATAGTATATATAAGTGATTAAGCCCCCTCCTCCCTTGAGCTAGTTTTTGGGAGTGAGTTCTACCCAAGCCCATTTTATCATGATATCAGAGTCACGTTTGTTTCTCTCCGATCTTTGGTTGGGCCGATGATGGGTTTGGACCTGTTTCTCTCCTCTCTTTGGTTGGGGCGATAATGGGTTTGGACCCCAGCCTTGCACGCCGAACGTGAGAGAGGGTATTGGAAGTTGAATTTGTCTCACATTCGTCCCAATAGTGGACTGTTATAGTGTATATAAGTGATTGGACCCCTCCTCTCTTGAGCTAGCTTTTGGGAGTGAGTTCTATCCAAGCCTACTTTATCAACTACATAGCCCAACACAAGATGGAACTTCTTCCGGTGCTTCCGGTTTTCATCTTCTCTCCTTCCTCGCAGTCGCAGCAATGCGATTAACATCTACAATACAACACAGACAAAAACAAAAAATGAATGAATATGAACCTCTACATCTGGGAATTCTTATTCATTTACGAGAGTTTACTTGTATGGTTGCAAATGTAAATATGAGGATGCCGAAAATACGATGTTTTTTGAGAGTGTAATTTTTGGAAGAATTTCCAAGCCATAAACCAATGCCCCATCCGATACTGCCAACAATGTAACCTGAAGTTTGACACAGAACATGGAGAGGGTACCATACATCAGACTTCAATGGCATTTTTCTGAAGTGTCTGGCAATGATGGCTCCCGTGGGCAAGAGAGTTCCCCATCCGATGATCTTCAGAACCCCATGAACCTGTTCAGTAATTAATGGCCTTAATCAAACATTAATATTCGATAAAATTTACTTAACATAAAGTAGTATTCAAGCTTACATTTTTCAAGCCAGTTTCACTGCTCTGAACAGGAATAGAATCAACTTGGTGCTGATGCACATTATTTTTGCTCACCATTTTCATGTGAGAAAGCTCATCGCCATTGAAAGAAGAAGCTTGAGCATTACTGATAGAGGACACAGGAAAGGTCAAACTCAGGATTACAAGGCAACAATATGTCATATTCATCTTCAATTCTCAAAAATTTTGCGACAAGAATTTCCCTACTAATTTTTACTGGAAATTCCTAACACCAAAACAAGTGAACCTAATGAATTGAAGTATTAAACAATACTTCAGAACTTGTGCTTTTCTTATCAGACTTGACAATCATTTCTGTCTTGTGTCCTTACTATAGTATCTTTAGACAATATATTTTATTCAAATTTTACCTCTCTTTTCTCTTTCCCATTTATTTTATTTTGACGAGCTTTATTCTCTTCCTCCTCTGTTATTAAATTAATACTTGATTACTAGCAAGAAAGCAGCTGAGGTTCCTGTGTATTGGTTTTGCTTTACAGTGGGGATACAAAATCACAGGGAAGAAGGCCATCAAAAGTTTTTAGAATACTGTTTTAAAACACATTGGGTTTGTTTCACCATCAACGTATTCCTAAGATGAAACATTTATTGTTCTTTGATGAGAAACTACATTAGCAATTATCTGAACTAAATGGATATGGGATATTGAATGTTGGATGGTAGAACAGGACTTTATTCGAAATCCACACCAAGGACAACCTATGGCCCAAGAACAAATTGGAAGAGAAAAGCTTGAGGCAAAAATCTACAGCTACAATCACGGTTTGAAGTATTGAATTTCCCATTCAACTTACAATATTGGAAATTTTCTAATGACCATTGTTAACAAAACTATTCAACTTACATTCTTCTCCACTGAGATTCACTTGGATAAAGACTTTTAATGGCTTTCTTCCCATGATTGCTACCATACGATCAAGATAATCAGCCATCTGCAGAATGAAATTAAACAAAATGAGACTTGCCAAGGCCATCCAAAGAACTTCCACTAATAAGGGTACTCAGTTCAGTGAACAAGTCAATAATTCTCAGTACATCATACTCAAATCTCCAGTACTTAAAACCAAAAAACAAAAGGAATAAATAAAAGAACCGCAAACTCAAGTCTCATGACATAACAAAACCTGGCAAAAAATTTACCTTCTTGTCATCCACAGTTTCTACCATTGCAAGGTTTGGCAAACCAGCTGCACCACCAACAGATGATTTATAAACAATCAGACATCAGATTTCATTCTCTAGCAATCAAACACAAAAAAAAAATGCAAATAAAGAAAATAAAAAAGATCATTACTTAGCAAAGCTTTCACTTATTGCTCTGTATAATCCCAATAAAATACCACTCTATTTCCTCTGGATGCTGCATGTTCAAATCTGGCTAAAAATGTCAAAAACGAAACATCAAATTTTCAATTACTATCATGAGAAACTTGAATATCATTGAAGACTTAGAACAAACCAAACGAAGGTTGAAAATAAAATACTTCTAAAAATAACCAAACAAAAGTACCAGAGAAGCTTTCTCGACGAGTTCTTGAACGTGGTTTTTACCGAAGCATCGTCGACCGGCGTCATAAACTTTATGTAGGAAAGACAACGATTTGGTTTTGCTCACGGAAAATATTCGGATCCGGTCCGGCCCGCTACCGACCTGGTGAACTCTTTGGATAACGGAACGGAGCGCCGCCGCAGCAACGCCATCTGTGGCGGCTGAGGACGCAGCCATTCCTTCGTCGTTGATGTCACTGTTATGGCCTCTCGTGCTGCCTTTCTTCTTGTTCTGGATAACGGTGCGTATATAGCCAGAATTGCAACGATGCGGTGTCGTTGATCTTTGCAATCAATCATACGACTATGCGTGTCTTCACCCATTCGTGCCAAGTCAGATTAGTGTGAATTTGATATAACGTGGATTCGATGTCTCGTTTGAGTATTCGATCATTGATCGCGTAAATTGATCTTAAACCTTTCGTTTAAAAAAATTACAGTGTTTTCTTTCATTTTATTTAAGTGCATTGAGAATATTTTATATATCCAAATTAATTTATTTGGGTGAAACCAGATTCTGAAAGGCTAAAAATGGAGACAAGATTCTGAAAGGCTAAAAAAGGAGACAAGGAAATTTAAAAAAAAAATTGGATTACAGTAATAATTCCATTTATTTGGGTGCACAGTTTAAGAAGATTCAGGAAATAAAAATGAAAGCAACAAAATCAAGTACTGAAATTGTACATGTTGTTTTCAAAAGCCATTTGCTGTTGAATTCTAGATTTGATGATCCATCTAATAATCTCCATTGCAAACACAACACAAGCCAATACTGCAAGAATTCCCACATATACCAGTTTCCATCTTTCAGCATGAGTTTGATGCATTATCCCTTGAAATATATTCGCTATGCTTAAACCTATCACTGCATATCCCATCACATGATGGTAGATCTCCCAACACCTTCCTGCATTCATCTTCTCTCCTCGCTTGCAGCAGTACTGCCGTCAACATCTGCAAACACAGTATGCCAACATCTCTGCATCTGAGAATTCTTATTTCTTTATTTAACGATAAATAACTGATGAGCTATAGAACGCGGAAAAGGCTATACCCATATTCTCTTCTCACAAACTTCCTCTCACAACTCTGATATGACAATTCGTAATTGGTCAGTTCATAATGGGTTTTACTTGATAAATTGCGGGTTGATTAATTGTGAGCTTTCACGTCGAGGTTGTGAAAGAAAGTTTATGAGAAAGGTTATCGGTGTAGTATTACTCATATAACACTTACTTGTACAGTTGCGAATGTAAATACAAGGATGCCGAGGATGCGATGTGTTTTGAGGGTGTGATGTTTGGAGGAGTTTCCAAGCCATAAACCAATGCCCCATCCAATGGTGCCTACAATGTAACCTGAAGTTTGACACAGTACATGAAGAGGGTACCAATCATCAGACTTCAATGGAAATTTTCTGAAGTATCTGGAAATGATAACCCCCATTGGGCAAGAGAGTTCCCCATCCTATGATGTTTAGAACCCCATGAGCCTGCAATTCAGTAATTAAGTATGGCCTCAATCAAATATTACATGACATAAAAGTGATAAATTTATGCTTACATTTCTCATGAGGCGAGGCTTTCTATGCAAGATGTTTTGGCCCTTCCCTGATCTGAAATTTTCTGTCACTCCAGTACTTTCACCGCTATCATGAACTAGAGAAGAAGAATCAACCTTGGTGCTGATGAAGCACATTATTTTTGACTCACAATTTTCATTACAGAAAGTTCACTATTATTGAAAGAAGAAGCTTGAGCAGTACAAATGGAAGAAAGAGGAAAGATCAAACTCAGGATTACAAGGCAATAGAAAGTCATAATAATGTTCTTAACATCAAAACATCTGAACCCAATGAATAAAACAGTACTATTTTCTTCCTTTATAGTCACGGAAAATTGAAATTTCATGCTAAAGTTATCCAGGAGGTTATGATGAAACCTAAACTAGTTCCACATTAAGCTAAGCTAGACCACAAAATTTTACTTTCAAGTACAACTACTGGGCCCTTCAGAATATGTGCTTTTCTTATAAGACTTGAGAAATCATGTCTGTCCTATGTCTTGCTTTAATATCTTTAGACTGTAGATTTTATTCTAATATGCAGCTCCTTTTTCTCTTACCCCAGTTATTTAATCTTTTGACCAGCTTTATTTCTCTTCCTCCTATGTTTTCTTTAGAGCTGTTCAATATCATTAATACTGCAAAAATCAATGTGATTTGGTAGCAAGATAGCAGCTGAGATTCATTGTGTATTTGATTTAATTTGCTTTACAGTTGGGATACAAAATCACAGCAAGGTTTGGAAGGCCACTTTTCTTTACATCCAATCAAATGGATATTACTGGAAGAAGTATTCTGTACGTTTTTTGCATGAATCAAGACCACAAACACATAAACCAAAACTTGTAAATTCATTTTTTCCAAAGTCAACTATCTCCCACCAGTTTAACTATATAAACTCATGCCTTCTCAAGATATAGCATTAATTCCCACCTAGCAAATCCTCTTATCATCATAGCCATGAAGTTGCTGAACTTAACTCTCTTCTTCGCCTTAATCTCAGCAACATTAATTACTGTCAATTGGTGTCGAGGCAACAAACCCAGATGATTACAGTACTGAAGAGTTTACCACTTCTTTAAGAGGGGTGAACCGGCTCTTAGCGCAGCAGAATTTGGCGGCGAATAATATGACTTGTGATCAGTTTCCAAGAGTGTGTCGACAGATGAAGAGCAGTCCAGGGCCAGACTGCTGCAAGAAAAAATGTGTAAATGTGGAAGACAGATAAATTGAACTGTGGAATGTGCGGGTACACGTGCAAGTACACTGAAATTTGCTGCAAAGGGCAGTGCGTGAATGCTTCATTTGACAACAGAAATTGTGGAGGGTGCGGTAAGAAGTGCAAAAGGGGAGAATACTGTGTTTATGGGATGTGCAATTATGCATGATCTATTATTGCTGGTTTTACGTACTGATAAACTTGCAGATGTTGAGTTCTGAAATCTGAATTAACACAACAGTGTAATGCTCTTGTTTTATTAAATAATTTGACTGATTTTGGATTTCTGCATCAGTTGATCTTCACAATTTTATATTTATGGATCCCTTGATTCTTGGCTTTGCCATAACAGGGAAGAAAACTTAGGTCAAACTGAACATGTGTGCTTGGAGAAGGTGCATAGAATCAAGTTGTTTGCTTCATCTTGAAAAAGAAAATAAAACAGTTAATGCAATAGGACTCAATTTCATGCTATTTTAATTTAATCCCTTAAACTATTTCTATAACTTCGGAATCAAGTATCTAATATGTTTAGAGGACCGCTAAAAACACTCTCTTTTTCACTCTCTTTCCCGTTAACCATTTGATGTGTATACAAAAAGACGAAAGAAAAGACAAAGGAAATAACCATTTATTGTTTATCTTTTTTGTCTCTTGTATATTTGTTATTATAAGATATGAGTAGAAATATAAAGTTATAAGCTTAAGTTTTGACATTATCTTTCTCCGATCCGACTCACACCTGGATAAGTTTATTTAGTAAATGAGAATCTAGTCTCCTTAATTTGATACCATTTGTTCTCTGGATGAACGTTTATTAACTATCCAAAAGACTAATTTTTATTACGTTTGTTTGAAGCGAAAAACTAAAGACTCATTCGATTTATCTTAATGGTAGGAAATCAAAATATCTAACGTGTTTGATAAGAGTAGAAAAGTATATAGATACCATTTGTAGTGAATTGAACCTAAAAATACAAATCAAATCTATATCAAAATGTGATTGACGGAGAGCAATATGCAGGATAGCCAAACACTGCCCAAATATTCTGACTAACGAAATTTATGAAGTCAAAACTCTAAAATGGAAGACGTGAAAGCAAGAAGCCGTAATCTCTAAAGTTAGAAGTGCTTCTGTAACTGATTCAATCCAAAATTTAATATTTAGAAAAACAAATCAATTGGCATACGAAGTGGGGCTGTGGGCTTTGAGTTGATCACTTAAACAAAGCCTGCTTATCTTTGTTAAGAGCCGACATCAAATATTTTCCCTATCTCTGCCCTTTCATATGCAGTCAATTTCAAGTGTTGACGTCTAATCTTCAGGGTCACGGAACATCCTACAAACTCAATAAACTAAGGATAATTATACAAATATGATAAGTGTAGTTTTCTGCAACTCGAACACAAGGACTCATGAGTATAGCTAACCCTAGTGATGGGCTTGCCATCCGATTGCCGAAACGGTCGTTCTGCGAACAATCTTCAAAAATTCATAATTTTTTCGTTTGAGCTTCCGATTCTCGAACTGTTTGTTATTACACGATTTCGATTTTTTACTCTTCAACGTGTATGTTCGAAATTCTCATTTTTCAGCACTTGAATATCTAAAACACACAAAACATATCCATGATTCTAGAAAACAAAAGAAGTGCCGAAGTTAAGTAAAATTAGCAAATTAAACCTAATTCTCACACAAAATACCTTTAAAATCACAAAGTATGAATGCACTTTCAAGCACTCATCACCGACCATAAAGGGAGAGGTCCCATTAGCATTTTCCAATTTCGCTATGATAAGTCAAGTTTCTGAATAAGGAAATTTCATGTACAGCTTCATTGAATTGATCCATTACATGTACATATACCATGTATTTTAACTAATTGGGTTCTTCTCCCCTCAATTTTTTTCCTTACTTTTGAATTCTGGCTTAATCTTCAATTTTCAGCCTAACTTCAGTTTACTTACACATTAATTGATAACGACAATTCATTACAGAAATTAAACTTATTCATCCCTTCCCCATTTAGATTTCCTTATAAATACCTCTCAGTTCAACCTTCCTCAACAACCACAACTTTTTCATATAATAATATATTCATTCTAAGCTTCTAAAATGAAGTCATCAAACATCTTATTCCAGTTCTTGGCAACAATATTATTTTTTCTAGCCATTTCAGTGCTACAATTACATGCAAATACTGAAGCAACAGGACGTCGCTTCCTTCTGCAGGCTTATTCTACGCCTCCGCGGGCTGCGATGACTTGCAACAAGTACCCGATTGTTTGTCGAGGTAAGGGCAGTCCGGGGCCTAACTGCTGCAACAAGCAATGTGTCAATGTGCTGACAGACAAACTCAACTGCGGAAAGTGTGGGAAAGAAATGCAAGTACTCAGAAATGTGTTGCCAAGGAGAGTGTGTGAATCCTTCTGTGAATGAGAAACATTGCGGCAAATGCAACAACAAGTGCAAGAAGGGAGGCTCCTGTGTTTATGGATTATGCAGCTACGCCTAGACGTCTGCCATGTTTTCTGCTTTTATATAGTTAATTATATATATAGCAAATTACCATGCATGATTTATTATATAAACAACTGTGTGTGTTTTTAGGGTTGATTGATGTGGGGAAAACTGTTTTTGTAACAGGGAAGCCTATATCAGTCTTGATCGTTGGCTCTTGCCTGCATTACTTCATATTAAATTACATCTTTAATATATAATAATAATACAATAAGTAAATTTGTTTGTATTGCCATGAAAACTTCCTGCTGTTATGAAAATCCAGAGCAAGCTTGTGATATTCAATTGATCTTGGTGGAATTAAATAAAATGTGTGCGTGATTAATGAAAATCGATAAGAAATAAATCTAGGTGAAAAGAAGAAAGAAATAGAGACGATTTTTAAAATGGTTCGGTAAGTTGAAACCAAGTCTAAGTCTACTGTAATGTTATTAAAATGTTTACGAAATAGCTATTGCCTTACATTAATGATCTCTTTCCTCTCAAGTTTTTTAGACCCCTTTTACAACTTTCTTGGGTTTTTATACTATGAAAATATAATTGTTATAAGAGTAATTCTAGGGATAATGACATGATTTTAAGAAGTTAATCTCATGGTTCTTGGCATGGTTGACAGCCCGAAACTATGAGGATTGTTCTTGTGATCTTCTCTTTGGTTTTAGGATTTAGAAGTGCCTGTCGAACAACTCGCTCCAATCTAGCTCGCTCCGAGCTGATCGCACATCATTGCACTTTCATATTTGTCTGTTCTCTTTCAGTGAGCCATCCAAAACTCAACCACTTATCTTTGGAACTCTTGGAACAATTGTTTTTAATTAAAAATGTAATTTTATATTCACTTAATGAGAGTTTTTAAAAATTTTGTATCATATAATTATATTTTATTCAATTAATTTACTAAGAAATTAAAAATATGACGAAAACTTATACTTAATCATCTGGAGAAAAAATTAAAATTCATCTTCTTTTAACTTTTTTCACTGGGATTGCATGCAGTAAATATTATCATATAGAAGCTAATTACTTCTGGGTAAACATAATTAAAAGTCGGACTCTGACCCATCATATAAATGATAGATTTCAACTAAAAAGTCAACTCCTTTAACTGCAAGAAAAAAATCCCTTACATAATTTTGACTAGAGTAATGTTATGTTTACTCACCATCTTAACATATCACCATCTTACTATTCTTTATAAATATAACATATAGTATGAGTACTATGTGTAATTTTAACAAAGGTAATAAAATAGTTAATAAAACTCGTGAGTAAGCATAATATTTCTGTTTTGACTAAATCCTTAAATATATAAAAAATGATGGGTAAATGAAATTCTTTAGACCCATGGGACCGCCCGATCCTAGAACCAACCCTAGGGACCGGTTCGGGCCTGAAAGTTTTCATGGGCCTAAGCTAATGGTTTTATACTAATTAAGTTGAAAAAGCATGCACTGTTTGAATGAAAACTACTCCTATTCCTATACTTCTAATTTCAGGTAAAAAAGAAGTAGTTGATGCTAAATGCTAAATATTGCTAATATTGACTTTGAATAATATAACTCCAATCAGAAGCACCTGCGGTGGCCATTACTTTTGACGTTTAATACTGGATATAGGCAACATCTTATCCTAAATAAATGTTTGTCCTTTTCAATGTTCAACAATATCTAAAAATAGTATGGACAAATCATCTGTGCATACAGTATAGGAGATTTTTTTCAAGAAAAAGTACTGTAAAGATTGCAACTAGGCAATGGCAATGTGAAGAGTATACGACACTTTCCCACCCAAGGTTTGGCAAATCTATAAGCTCCCACCCTTGGTTTCATTAAATTACAGATTCCTTCCCTTAAATTAACACGATTACTTTTCTCTTAAAATAACTCCCACATCTCAAATTTCTCTCAAAAACTCTTAGAGATCCTGACCTAATTCGGACGCCATTGGACCTCCTTGACACCACCATCAGCACCCCCCTATCCTCCTCACCAAAACCCCTAACTTTTCCATCCTATCGAGGTGCTTGAATTTGGCTAGAAAGGTGCGATAGAAAGCAAAAACCTAAGGGAGAGGCGGAGGCGATCAACGGCCAATTGCGATTGAAGATGTTGGGTGGTTTTAGTGGGGGAAGCCAGTGATGCTAAAACCTTGGGTGATTGTGAGGGTTTTGATGTGGGGGTTGAGGGGATTGTAATGGTAGTGTCAAGAGGGGTTGATTGCGCTAGAAATAGGCCGGATTGGCCTAAAATCGTCGGTGGGATGAATTTGAGAAGTGAAAGGTTATTTTAAAATTTCCGATGGGGTGAATTTGAGAAGTGAAGGGTTATTTTGAAATTTTGATCTTTAAAATGACCATTTTATCCCTTTTAACTATTAAATTAAATAGTTTTCTATTAATTTAAGGGTGGGAAATCTGCAATTTATGAAACTAAGGGTGGGAACTGTACAGTCGCCAAATCCTTGGGTGGGAAAATGTCGTTTATTCCAATGTGAATTATTGCCATCATCACCTGCAGCCTGGAGTTGAAAAGTCTTATACATGATGTACATGCATGTGTTATAGATTAATTTCATCTGAAGATAATTTAACTCTGTGTCTGTCTATCTAGCTCCTTCTAGCTTTATAGTTTTGGGAGTTCTTCAGTCTTCACAGTACTTAAGTTGACATGGGAGAAGCTCAAGAAGTGCAACTCCACATCATGGGTAAGTTTTTGTTTTATCTATATTCAATTTCCAAGTTCATGAAAAAATCGAAATTTCTTTTGGTTCACTCATTTCAGTGATATAAATATATAGCAACAAAGAGAATTCATGTGATATTTGTGGCAAGAAGATTTAAGCTTTCATAGCAGTTCAAGGCTTTGTTTTCTGTTTTTATTTTTATAATTTATTATTAATAATAAATTCAACTTCGTGCCATAGTTTTAGGAATATTGTCTTATTCAATTACTTCAGCTTTGAGTTCATGATTTCTATTTAGAATCGTCCATAATTATGTTGGAAAGGACTGTACTTCTCAAACTGTTGTTTCAGAAAAGCAATGAAAATTTCTGTCCATGTTCAGTTTATAGTCTGATTTATGTATCTCTATAGATTAATACTTCAGTATTGAGATATAATTTAGAGTGATCAAGATGAACGAGATGAGAGTTTAAAATACATTATATATGTTGAGACTCCAGTACGAAACCTTTTAGTTAATATTTATATTCTGCATATTGTTCATTTCTTGAATTTATTTGCAGATGAGGAGAGTAAAGAACCAAATAGTGCTCTGAATACAAATATGACAAACCAATCGACAGTTCCTCAACAAATTAATTACAAATGGTGGCTGAGAATAGCTCTTTACATTCTCATTGTCCTTGTTGGCCAGACAGTGGCAATGCTTTTGGGAAGATTGTACTATGTTAAAGGAGGCACAAGCAAATGGGTGGAAACATTAATGCAAGTTGCAGGTTTCCCAGTTCTCCTTTTCTTCTACTGCTTTTCAGCTTTCAAAAATCCCACCACAAACAGTCTTCAAGCACAGCCGAAATCTTCCTTTATTGTTGTATCAGCTTATGCCTCACTAGGCCTACTCACTGCAACAAATTGCTTTCTGCTTTCAATTGGGATGCTATATCTTCCTGTTTCTACTGTCACTCTCATTTCAGCATCCCAGTTAGGCTTCAATGCTTTATTCTCATTTTTCCTTAATTCACAGAAGTTCACTCCTTTAATCATCAACTCTCTGGTGCTTCTCACCATCTCCTCTATCCTTCTCATGTTTCAAGACGGCTCTGGAGACCCCTCTGGAGTCTCTAAAGTGAAGTTTGTTGTTGGGTTCATATGTACTCTTGGTGGATCAGCAGGGGCCGGATTGAATCTTGCCTTAACACAGCTTTGTTTTCGGAAGGTTTTCAAGAGAGGAACATTTATGGAGATCATTGATGTTATATTATATACTTCAATGGTTGCAACTGGTGCTGCTCTGGTGGGACTTTTTGCTAGTGGAGAATGGAAAAGTTTAAGTAAAGAGATGGAATTGTATGAACTTGGGGAAGGTGGCCTATGTGATGACTATTGTTTGGGCTGCTATAGCTTGGCAGGTTTTTTCTGTTGGCTTTGTAGAATTGATCGTTGAGGTGTCTTCACTGTTTTGCAATTCCATAAGTGTTTTAGGCTTCCCTGTTGTTCCAGCTTTGGCTGTGGTGTTTTTCCATGACAAAATGGATGGAGTGAAGGTGATCTCCATGGTGTTGGCTATTTGGGGCATTGTTTCTTATATCTATCAGCAATATTTGGATGGATCCAAGTCCGAGATAGATCCCAGAATAAGATGTGCACATGGTTAATGAAAATCCGCAAGAAAGGAATCTAGGTGGAAAGAAGAAAGAAACAGAAAGGATTTTTAAAATGGTTCGTCAAGTTGAAATGAAAGCATACGTCCATTGTCACGTTATTAAGATGTTCATGAAATAGTTGTTGCCTTACAATAATAATTTCTCTCCTAAGTTTTTTGAACCCCTTTTATGATTTTTTTCCAGAGTTTTTATACTATGAAAATATAATTGTTACAAGAGTAATTCTAGGGATAATGACATGATTTTTGAAAGTTAATCTCACGATTCTTGGCATGGTTGACATACCGTGAGACATCCTACATCATTTCGGAAGGAGGGGTTGAGCTAGTTAAATACCAAGTGAACCCCCCAATAGTCAAGACTGGTTTTAGGCTTGAGCAAGGGTTTTTTTGCCTGAAATTTCTCTTAAAAACGGACAATATCTTCACTATGTTAGGCCGGTAGTGGGCCGAGGTGTTACATGCCGAAACTATAAGAATTGTTCATGTGATCTTCACTTTGATTCTAGAAAATAATGCTTATCTATGATTTAGAAGATAACTATCCAACGACTCGTTCCAATTTGATTGCCGATCTACTATTTGTCCCGAACTATAGTTTGCTCCGAGCTGATCACACATTGCACAACAGTGTCTTAGTTGTCTGTTCTCCTTCACTGAGCCATCCAGAACCCAACTATTTATCTTTGGAACTCTTGGAACAGTTAATTTATATGCTTGTTTTTAATTAAAAATGTAGTTTATATTAGCTATATTTATTTGCACACTTAAAGAGAGTTTTTTATTATTATTATTATTATTATTATTATTTTGTGTCATATAATTATATTTTATTCAATTAATTCACAAAGAAATTAAAAATATGACGAAAACTTTTACTTAATTATCTGGAGAAAAAAATAAAATTCATCATCTTTAACTTTTTTTACTGGGATTGCATGCAGTAAATATTATAATATAGAAGCTAATTACTGGGGGTAAATTAAGTCGAACTTTGTTTACTTCTCGGTAAACATAATTAAAAGCCTGACCCATCGTATAAATGATAGATTTCAACTAAAAAGTCAACTCCTTTAACTGAGAAAAATCATTTTAACCCATTAATATTATTATCTTGCACATTCAACTACATATACCAAGATTAGTATATTAGATCTTACGCTTAATTCAAGGCTCAAAAAAAGGCCGAACCAACTTCCAACCTATCTAAAGTTTGGCATAAAGTCAGATTGATATCCAAAAGGTTTAGAAATAACAAATAAATATTTTCTGTTATATTATGTTAGGGATTTATCTACTAAAAGATAGTATAGTAATTTCATCTATAGTCACAAAATTTTTAAATTTTAAATCTTTTTCTCCGTAACCATTCTCATCCCAAGTTGTTTGCACAGCCCTCTTATGTTATTGATCGATTTTTTGATCGGATTTAATATTTTTCTGCAAAGTTCCATGATAAATAGTGGCACTGGCCCTTGTTGGCTCATGTTGGAAATGGAAGATCGGTGGGTATTCTAGTCTTTTTACCACTTTTTGTCTTTTAGCAAATGAAAATTCTTAATAAAACATAACGAGAGTGGGTGTTTATCATTTCTAAATATTTTGGGTATCACTTTATCTATATAATAAACTTTGGGTATGTGTATAAGTTCTTCCCCCTCAAAACAAAAATTATATAATCTTCAAGAGTAATATTATGCTTACTCACAATCTTACTAACCATCTTATAATCCTGGAAAATATAATGGTATAGTACGGGTATCATAATAGTAAGATAGTTAGTAAAATTGTAAATAAGTATAGTTTTATTGAATCTGCAAAGCATAAAATATTCGGAAATAAAAAATAAAAGAAAATCAAACCGAATTCTTAATTAAAGTAAGAGACGACTGTACGGTAATGTGGTCCATCTGGGCTGGACACGTGGTTAATAGCTTAACCAAGTTGGGCACAAATGATGGACCCTGGCCTGGACGAGTGGCTCAAGCCTTTGCACCTTAGGATATTTTTTAATATAAGCATTCATTAATAATATGGTCAATTTTGGATACAAAAATAAAAGTCAAATCATAGAATTAACGAAAGTGCTTTCTTAACGGTTTGATAACAAGTGAAACAGTAACTAAAGAGCTTATTCAGCTCAGCTGGTTTTTGTTTAGATGACCATAGGAATTAACCCAGTTGATACCCTGACATCAATGTTTTTATATCCAAAGATCGAGCCTTGACCCAGAATCAAGGGGTCGCCCTTCTTCGGACAGCTCAATTGGTTCAACCGGTAGGTCGGATCAATGACATCATCCTAATGTCATGAATGACATAATAAAATTTTAAAATTCTAATAATTAATAAATTTCTAAAATTTTGAATTCTGGATCTAGTACTAGACGTTCCACTTGTAAGTAACGGAACATTCCTGAGTGATCTGATTTTCTAACCCGATGGTTGAACCTGCGGTTCGACATTGTTCCCTCGATTCAACCACAAGTCAATTCGATCCAATGTCTAAAACGGGTTTTAGAGATTAAATGGATTGATACCTGGTCGAACCAGGTAGTCGGATCCGGGTTTTAAAACCAACCTTGATATGTAATTTGAATGATCCATTCTTTGCATATAGCACTTAACGTCAGCTGGCTTCTTTCTTTATATGTTTCTTTATATTCTATTATAAGTTGAATTGAACACAAAAAAGTTGATTATTGCTCCTTGTATTTCTTTCTCCTTTGATTAAATAATTTGCCTAATCCTTTAATTTCTTCATTAATATTTACTAATATTGTTGGCCGCATGTTACTCTTTGTTAAGCAAATCTCTAATTTTCGGGTTTCTTCCCTAGTTATACCTAATTTATACTATAATATTTCTCCTATAACCTAACTTCGTTTACTTCAATTTTCTTTAGCCCTTTGAATTAGACCACTCCACTAACAATCCACACACTTTGAAACTCTTGAACCCCCATGCATTTGGCCTCTATAAATACCTCAACAAATCCTCCATTCTTCCCCACATTCAAACAATTAATAAACTCATCATGAAGTCCTTTAAGTTCAATACTGTTCCTTGAGTTGGCAATGCTCGTGGTTATTTGATGATCACAATTCCTGCTCTCATTGATGCCGCAACAACACTATCAGCAGCAGAAGAAGAAGAAGAACAGTCGAATGAGCAAAGGTTGACAACTTCATTACGTGGTTCCTCCAGTCGCTTGCTCTCCTTCCATTGGAAGCCTCCTCGGCATCAGAGGAGGACTTGTAACAAATACCCTAGAGTTTGTCACGCCAAGGGAAGCCCGGGGCCATACTGCTGCAAGAAGAAATGTGTTAACGTGCTGACAGACGAGCTCAATTGCGGTAAGTGTGGGAAGAAGTGTAAGTTCTCGGAGACTTGCTGCAAAGGTCACTGTGTGAATACCATGTTCAACAAGAAGCACTGTGGAGGCTGCAACAAGAAGTGCAAAAAAGGGAATTCATGCACGTATGGGATGTGCAACTATTCATAGAATTTATGTTATACATTTCTAGATCGAGTTCAAAGCTACCTATCATATCCATGGTGATTGATTTACTGCAGCAAAACTGGATTAATTAATTTGTTCATGTTGATAATTACTAGTGTGTGTGTGCCCAATAATAAAGGCAAGTCATCAATATGTTTGATGAAATTTGCTAATATTTGTATAATAAAGTATTAATTTGCAACCTTTTATCATTTAGTAATACTTTATATATAAAATTAATCCTAATATCATGTGTCGTGTCGGCTATACATTAATTATTAATCATAGAAAAATAATCTGCATGTTTGGCTTAATATTTTTATCCATATTCTGGATCCGATTCTCCAAATAATGTTTGACACAGTATTCCAGAAATATTATCCTATTTTTTTAATTACATTTAAACCCCATAAGGTTATTAATTTCACTAAATACCCCCTAAAAAAGTTTAAAAATTAACAAAAACACCCCCATCAACCCAACTTGTCAGATTCCGGCAACCACCGTCGGTGATAGCAGGAATCGCATAACGGCCTAACCTAACTTCCGACCAGTAAATGACCTGGAAGTTCACCGATGTGGCCTTTTTGGCCGGATCCACCGGATGGCGAAAAGTGATATCGTTGACCAGCAGCGGCCACATCACGCGGTGGCCAAAGATGGCCATCGTTTGGAACCTTTTACAGGCGTGAGACCATAACAAATCGTAGATCTGGCCTTTTACCAGGCCATCCACCATGGATGCAGGTGGAAAAGGCCATAACTGACGTGTTATCGGTACGTACGGTCCGTAGTGCGTGCCGTGGCAAGCCTACAGCGATTCCGAGGCGGTGGTGGTAGGAATCGATGCTGCGAGTGGTAAGAGTGTTTTTGTCATTTTATATGTTAGGGTCTTTAGTTAAATTAGTAAACCTAAGGGCTTTTTCACAAATTTTTAAAATTTACCTCGTAATACTCCCCTATCCAATAACCCAATACTATCCCCAAAATCCTATCCAAAATACTAAACCAAACACACCCAATATTATCCTATTAATTAATCGTATTGAGAATCACAGTAATCGAGATTTAAATTAACATCTCAACTTTTTAAATACATATAACACTGTTACAACTTATACAGATGTTCAAATTACTCTCAATTAATACCTAAAGACAAGATTTTACATATTGATGAAGCATAACATTGTTAATTTATATATCTTACAAGCATGATTTTCTTGATCTACTAATATTAAGTATATTAACCACTAGTAGTGGATCTAGAAATTTTTGTTAGGATGGGCCAAAATAAAAACTAATTACGCATTAATATTTTTGTCTATTAATATTTTTATTAGGGTTAGGCCAAAATCTAGAAATTATATATATTAGTCTTTTTTAAAATAAAATTGAGGGTGGGCCATGACTGGATCCGCCTCTCTTAACCCCGCTTCGATGGCTGGGTGAGGCGATAAAGAGTCGTGAGTATATTACTCAATAGGTCTTGAATTCAATTCTCTTATGTTGTTAATAGGAGTGACTATTGAAGAAATTATCATGTCGTTAACTTCTTACGTATAAGTTACCCCGGACACAAAAATAAATAAATAAAGGAAAAATCTTAATTTTGACTATGATGTGTGAAATTTCTTAAGGCTTTTGAGGGAGTAATGCAAACGGACAGTATTTAAAAAAAAAAAAATTCACAACTTGTGAACTTGAATTTCGACTTAAATATATGACTAGGGATAAATTCTTATAATTCATCTAGTTTAATGAAAATTAAACAAGTAATAATTTTTAATAAGACTATGTTTACATTCACTGGCGGAACCACAGAGGGGCAATTGCCCCTCCTGACCCACAAAAAAATTCGATGATATTGATACATATTATACAATCAAAATATTGATATTAAATTATTGTACAACTCTTTTTAACACATTAGAACAAGTATGATTATAAAAGTATTAAGTAATCTTTAAATTTTATTATTTTTATTTTTTGAGTAAATTAATTTTGTTTAATTTAGTTCATTGTTGCCCCTCCTCAACGGATTTTCTGGATTATGTCCCTCTTGACATTTCGGTTCAGAAAACAATGTTTAGAAATCTAAGATATAATTTAAAAGTTTCAGTTCTACTTGTACTTCTTTTAATGCCCAAAGGCGTGATAATATATTATTCTTAAAGTTAAATACATATATGAAAACTATTGTAGATCTTTCGGAAATATAAAAGATAGATTATTAGAAGTTCTAAGTCAAAACTTTTAAATTATTGAAACCCAACCCTTAAAATAAAATTAAACACACTTAATTTCAACCAAATGTTGCCAACACCGTACTAAATAACAATCTTCTGAACATTCTCTGTATCACCACCGGCCATGTTCGTATCCATATCCATTGAATATATACTTAAGATAATGTGAAATGCTAATCTTATGATTTACCCTAAATCTTTATACAGGTCAATGAGCCAAAGGTTATCTCCTACGTGCAACCACGTTTTGTGTAGCACCAAAATCTTACCAAACAACTTACGTTAGAAAAACTAAGCACTGAATCATGTAAACCACCTTCTCATTTCTTATATATATTTAACTATGTCTCCTCTTTGTTTCATATATCTCAAACCGTAAACAATTAATATGGCCTCTCGGTCAGCCACTCTCTTTTTGTTTCTTTCATGTCTTTTGATGATCACAACCTTTGCTTCAGTTTCAAATGAATATTCGCTTGAGGCTGGCTATAGCTATGGCTATTTGCCCAAAACCAGTATTCCTAAGAAGGTTATCTTGAATGTAATAGACTCATGCTGGCGTTCGAAATCCAATTGGGCGACTAATCGTCAAGCTTTGGCGGATTGCGCGGTGGGTTTCGGAAAAGGGGCCATCGGAGGAAAATATGGTGCAATATATGTAGTTACCAGTCCTGCTGACGACCCTGTAAAACCCTAAATTCGGAACCCTGAGGATATGGCGTTATCCAGACAAAACCGCTTTGGATTATTTTCGCGAAGGACATGGTTATTCGGCTAAAAAATGAGCTTATAATGACTAGTTATAAGACTATTGATGGGAGAGGGGCTAAAGTGGAGATTGGTAATGGACCATGCATAACTATACAAGATGTTAACCATGTGATAATTCATGGAATCAGGCATTCATGATTGTAAACCAGGGAAAGCTGGCCTTGTTAGGAGTAGTACTACACATGTCGGGCGTCGAGGCGGCTCGGACGGCGACGCCATTGATATCTTTGCATCTTCAAATATCTGGATTGACCATTGCTTTCTTGCTCGTAGTGCTGATGGCCTAATCGATGTCATTCATGCTTCAACTGCGGTCACCATCTCTAACAATTACTTCTCTCAACATGACAAAGTAGGTTGATGAGCTTATTATGAGGATCAAAATTTAATGATTTTTTAATTCGAACTCTAATTAATCAAGTTGCATTATCATTACTTTACAGGTGATGCTGCTTGGACACAACGATAAGTTCACTGCAGATAAAGTAATGAAAGTTACAATAGTCTTCAACCGATTTGGGGAGGGACTCATCGAGAGGATGCCAAGGTGATAAGGGGGCAAATTGCAAATTAATCAATCTTAATTAAATCCCAATAAATTAAACAAATCTAATATCGATAGAGTGTTTATTGAATGCAGGGTGAGGATAGGCTACGCCCACGTTGCAAACAACAGATATGACGAGTGGAAAATGTATGCAATTGGTGGCAGTGCTAATCCAACCATTTTAAGTGAAGGCAATTACTTTGCAGCTCCGAATGATTCTAACTCCAAACAGGTAAATATATATATAACAATGTAACCTTAATTTAGCCCGATTAATTATATATTTATACTTGGTCATATTTATGATTGTGTTTCTTGAATAACAGGTTACTAAGAGAGAGGCTAAAAATGGTTGGAAAAATTGGAAATGGAGGACCTCTAAGGATGTATTTATAAATGGGGCGTATTTTGTGCCATCAGGATATGGAAGTTGTGCGCCAAATTACTCCAAAGCTCAATCGTTTATTGTTGCACCAGGAGCAATGGTTCCTGCTTTAACAGCCAGTGCAGGTCCTCTGCGTTGTGTTGTTGGGAAAGCATGTTGATACATATATATATGATCCTTAAATATTCAAACATTTTGCTAGCTGCTTTATATAGCCGAGAGAAATTCAATCTTGTAGTTCACTGTACTGCTGGTTTTGTGGATGGATAATTATATATATGATCTTTATAATTATTGAAGTTGAATTTGTCCTAGGTTACCAAGTTGGTAGATTGTTATGGTGTATATATATATATATATATATATATATATATGTGGTTGAACTCCCTCCTTCCCTCGAACTAATTTTTTAGAGTAAGTTCTATTCAAAACCACTCTATTATGGTATTAGAGTCACGTTTATTTGAAGCCATAATGGATTTAAACTTGACCTTTGCATGCCGAGCATAAGGGAGAGGGTATTGAAGTTGAATTTGTCCCACATCGTTAAGTTGGATATGTGATTGGGCTTTCTCCTCCCTTGAAGCAAGCTCACTTTATCATATAATGTATGAGAAATTAACAAGAGAAATTATAATTGAAAAGAAAATGAGAAGATATTACAGAGGATAATGAAAAAAAAAAAAAAACTCAAAAATTTGTGACAAACTCTATAAATTAAAGTGGGGTAATTCTCTCAACATTGTGTATAAACAAAGAAACATAAAAGGAGAAATCCTAAAGTGAAAAAAGCAATTCAAAGAATAATAAAACAAGAATAAAGAAGATAATTGATTGATTGTTTTTAGAAAAGCCTATTGTCATTGCTTTGAACCCCACATGTAACTGGTGCTTTTGCTCTCACTTTCTTCAGGTACCAAACACCAGCTCCAATGGCTACAACCCCAGCAGCTGAAACTCCACTCACTGTCCCTGCAAAAATCACAACAAATTGAAATGTTTAATCCTTCAATTCATTGATTAATTGCATATATTACATCTTCAAATCAATATATACATATATTTCACCTGCAATCACTCCGGCGTTGCTATGCTTGGAAAGGGTATGATCTGCAAAATGATAATCATATAATTAAGTCATAGTTGTTGAAAACTATTAATCTGATAAACATGAAAAGATGAAAATGTTTCTAACCTCCTACAATAAGTAGTGACATTTCCTTTTCCACATAAACACAAGAAATTTTGTGTTTCCGGGTCGAATCCGCAAGTTCCACCGCCCTTTGTCATGTCCTGACACTGCAAGCAACGAGTTGTCACTGGAATATCGAAATCGATTCTAATTCCATACTCCGGAACCTGATCATAAGGCGGATTGTTTCCAATATTTCTCCAATATACACTTGTATAAGAAGCACAATACTTAAGCATCAACCTCAAGGACTCGGTCGCTTTAGGATAATAAGCGCAACAAGAACTACCATGCAAAGCCGAGGCACAGTCCGGTAAGTGCCGGCAAAGATAGCTGGAACTATCACACGATGAATCACAACGTTCAGGGAACCGCTCACAAAAGATCGGCTTCGGCTCGACGATCACGTTGGATTCACTACAGTTGAAGAAGAGATAGTCGTTTTGAGGAGAGAGTGAGAAATGAGTGCTTGTGTCAAGACTAAAGGGTCTGGTGGCACGAAAGTTATCTCCATCTTGACAATGCCACATGAATGGATCGTTGAGAAGAATGTGAGGATCGGAGTAGCTTATGCTGTGAACTGGGTATCTTCCGGAAGGCGTTCTGAGCTCGAGCTTGCCGTAATCTGAGCACACGAGCATGTGTCTGTAATAGGGGCTGCCGCAGCCGTCGTCAATGCCGAAAGGGTATTTGATTGGAATGTCTCCGCAGGCGGTTCTGCAGAGGCTTGCTTGTGCTGTTGTGGTGAGATTGAGAAGTTGAATGATTAGTAGAATAAATAAGAAACATAAACGACAAGAACATGAAGATGAAGATTGAGAATTTGACATGGGGTTGTTCTTGGAGAAACTGAAGGGTGGAGAAAGAATTAGAAATTTGAAACTGTGTGATTCAAGGTTATGAATGGTGTAGAAGATGGTGAGAAAAGCAGTCAAGATGAGTAAAGTGGAGTGTTGAATTGAGAGAAAATTAAAGAATCTCAAAGTGTTTTCTTTTACAATCTTTCTCTTTAATTAAATCTCTTTAATATTTTTTTTCCTATTTATAGCTTTTGCTTTTTGGCTTTGTAAAGGTTGTCGGGGGCAATCGGGCATGTATATCAATTAATTTCTAAAGTCCCTTGAATACTCTACAAGTTTAAAAGATCAGGTAAGTTATAACGTGGTAAGTAATCCCTAATATTTAAACCTAGAAAAACAATGAAAGGGGGCAAACCTCTTGACAGTCAGGCCAACCCCTTGGGGTCAAATTTGTGGTATTTGAGACTTGAAAATTTTGGGGCATTTCAAGAATTGAACTCAGGACCTCTCACACCCTAAGCGAGAAGCATACCACTAGACCAAATGCCCATTGCCCGTTAATTGCATTTTGATGGCCTCAAGGACTAAAATGTTATTTAAACCAACTTCCTAGGGATCAATGTTACTAAAAAATTATACAAAATTGAAGTTCACTTAAGTCGAACATATGAACTTTGGAATGTGGATGGTATGGACCTAATGAATTGAGTTTTAAGCCCAACCGTATATCCTAGTGGATTCAGGTTGGGCCTTCAATGCAGGCCCAAATATAAAGTCCTAGTCAAAAGATTTGGATCTTCTTGAAAATGGGATAATATAAAAATGGACTGACTTGAATAAACTTAGAATAGGATAAGATTATTGAAGCAAAATCCACAAGAAAAGTCCCATTAATAAGATAGAAGAGAAGAGAGTGACCATCAGATAAGGCGAACAACTTTATTTCATAACTTTCTTAAAATTCAAACACTCTAATTCATTGAATTTCATCACTTAAAAATCTTTGAATCTTCAGGATGATCTAGATCTGGCTAAGTTAACTCAATGTGTACTTTTTTTTTTTTTTTTATGATGATCAGGGGTGTTCAGGTCAGTTTGTATGTATCTCAACTATTCTCTCGGGATCCAAAAATTACAGGCAGGATAAGAACTCTAATGATCACCTTCTATTAGTAGTCGTAAGAACTCAAAACAAAGAAACCATGTAAACTCGATGTACACTCTTCCATTACAATTCATTAAATCTTCAACATCCTAAGATGTGACATAAGTTTGATAACACGATAAGATTTAACAATTTGGAATTGAGTTTGTGTTTCCACAAGATGAGATCATAGAAACAACCAAGTAAAGATATAGAACTCATTATGGTTTACTCTTCCTTTATGATAGAATTAAGTTTCCAGCTGTGATTATTGATTAAACAAAATTATCTAACCTAATAAGAGGAAGGAGAAGCATTGAAGCCAGAATAACTGAGCATAAATTAATTATTAATTACATAGTTGATGAAGTCGGATTAAACCTCTGACTATAGTTGATGTAAGTTATAAATTAACATTAATTATGACTATGTCACTTCATTAGAATAAGGATCAAGAAAGTTTATAATAGCATAATCAAAGACAAAAGCAAGGTTGAAATGAAGCGGCCGCATTAATTTTCTCAAGTTTAAATAATGCTGCAAAAATATTATATTCATTTGGTCATAAGTGTCGACATCCACGATAAATTAGTTAATATATTTTAAAAAAATAATAGCGTAGTAAATGATTTAACTAAAGTATGATTGAATCAATTTGTACAATGTTAAGTTAGTAATGTAAGTGGCCTATTAATTGTCACTTATTTATAGGCATTAACATCATCGGATAGCCTAATAATAAAAGAGTAAAAGAAAATTTCATAAGTTCCTGAGTTCCTATCCCTATAAGTGCTAATAGGGGTAACCACTAAGAAACTTACCTTAGTTATCAACTTCAGGCTTCGGAAGATTAGTTGGGATGCGTATAAGTTAGTCTGAACACTCTAAATCACAAAAAAAATAAGAAAAAAATAAAAAATAAATAAATCCACTTCTTATGTAACTTGAGTTAACTACCACAATAACCACTTAGGGTCGTGGTGGTGATTATAAAATTAGGGATTGGTTTTCTCAATTTACAGTCTGAAAAAATACTTAGAAATCCTAAAAGTGAATTGAAGTCTTCTGAGTAAACAAATCGAACACCAATGATAGGGAATTACACCGTTCCAAACGGAGGTATGTAAATGATTATTCTGTATTTTACAGAATAATGATGAATAATATGTAAATTCAATTTTTACTATTATAATAAGTAACACTAATATGAAGGGTTTTCTTATAATTTTGAGCTAAATAGATTGTGTTGTTATATGAAGTATAATATTAAATAATGTAAAATTTGTGAGAAAAAATATACAATCCTTAATATATTTATTAATTTTTATTTTACTGTGTGTATTTAGGGTTTGGATAAGTACATATACAAGACCAAATACAAACAAGATTTTGCCCATAAAATTCAACGTAAATTGATAAACACAGTAGTTATATATATTATATGAAAGTCCAATCATAGTTTTGATATGGGTTGATAGCGTAGTTGATACGTGGGAAAATCAGAAACTTACTAGAAAGCTAAAAAATCAAAAGGGTGATCAAAATCAAACCAAAGTTAAGGCTTTTCCACACAATTTCTTGTGTCTTGAAAGCCTCAAAAAAAAAATTTCAAATCAAATGAAATCGGTCGCCCACAGCATTGAATAAAATTAATTTGTCTTGAATTGCTGACCAAATTCCCAAGAAAATTGGTGTGTAAGGTATCTTTTATGTCACGCTCCTCATCCATCCTCGTGGGGATCATCTACTTTTCAAAAAAAAAAGTCTACCAATTCGCCATTTTTTTCTATCTTCATCAACTCTCTTTGTTTCTTTCTTCATTCAACTTTCATTTATGGTCAATTGCCATAACCAATCAAAGACGTTATGTTGTAACTTTCATAAATAAATGTTAACAGTTTGTAGACAAATTTGAGACAAATTGCTTCCTTTTCGTTCATCTTGAGCGTGCAAATGATCAAAAGGGTCTATTCAATAACTCCTTCCAAGAACATTAATGGTGTATTTTATGAGGTTTATAATTAATTTCCGAGTAAGTTGTTCAAGAGCATTAAACCTAGCTCTGACCTTTCTCTTAGTTGAAACTTTGGCAAGACATTAAATTAACTCAGATCTCAACGTCTCGGTGGCTTGTTTTTGAAACGATCTAGAGAGTATTTGGAACAAAAAGAAAAGCATAATAAAAAGAAAAAACATGCGCGATTTATCCTAGTTCAAACCCTAAATCTGGGTTATGTCCAATAGCATTAATATTATTTCAATATTTATTTACCTCTTTTGTTACAATGAATGTATTTGCTATAAATTGTTATACCACTCATACAGAAGAATAATATGTTTACATATTATTTTGTTGAAAGAAACCTTAAACTAATAGGATTCTTATTTCTAAGGACAAACCCTATTAAGGAGTTCTACTTCTTAGAGAAATCCTACCACAGTTTTTCATGGTACAAGCCTAAACCACTTACAGGTCCGGGGGCACTACCCCTTATAGATGAATCTCTTATTGTTGAAATGGTTGTCAATTCCGAGTGTTTGTATTTGTCAGAATATGTAAATATTCAACTATATGTAGATGGTAATTTTGGATTAACATCGTTTTCAATTGCTAATTTCTACTTGATTTTTGGTCAAATTAAGATAATGAAGATGACTGATCTTGAGCATAACATAACTATTAGTCAATTCTAATACTCTTCTTTTTCTACTCTTGGAGCTAATTAATTATATTAATCTCCAATCAAAGCATCTTCGGTTGTTCAGTATATGCTTATAATCCAGCATGTATCCCAACCTGATAACTGATGCTCACAACCAACCTAACCTGAATTTAGTTATTATTTATAATTAATTAGCAATAACAACTCTTTACTTAAACAAATTAACACAACATTAACCCATATTTTTTTTTTTTTTTTTTTGGTGATCGGGACTACCTAAGCCAATGTGCATGCACCTTGACTAATCCTCTGGGATTCTGAAGTTAACGAATGGGTAAACCCTTAAATGACCACCCCTATTAGTAATCGAAGGGAAATTAAACTCAAGACATATTAAATAATACACCCAAGAGTCTTTATCACTCTATCCGAACAATAAACACTCAGGGACGGTTAGATTAAACTATAATGAATTTTGTAGACGTCACAGAATCAAATCAAAACAAGCATGGGGCATCAGGAGCAGGTGGATTTCAATATCTTGTAATTGGGTCCAGCGAGAAAATAATAATTAATTTTTATTGAATTTCTTATAGTATTATATTAACTTATTTATATAAATACAACTAGAAGTGGACTAAATCATATAATCAAGTTAGCTATTTCTTTGAAAATTAATGATGGGCACCTTTTTGTCCTCATGTTTTGCCATCCAATTGTCGGTCTATTAGGGTTTTGGAAAGTTTGAAATTAAGAGGAATTAGTTTGAACCCATCTTTGATTAATTAAAAGGATTAATTAGTGTGAAAAGTATCTTTAAAATTGGTTGAGTGAGGCTATAAGCAACCTGCCTGTCTTTCTTCAATGGCGTTTACCTTTTTGTATGGCGAGATTGGTCTGCAAATCCTGGCTGTATAAACCTAACCACACACCAAATTTTCTACTTCATGCAAGTAAGCCACGTGGGTGGCAACATCATCATCATCATCAACAAAAAAATATTGGTTCAACATATGAATCTCAGTCAACTCTGTCTGTCTTTTTTTTTCTATGTAGTTATTATTTTTCTGCCTGGTTTGAAAAAGCTCTCCATAGTTTAATAAAAATGCCGCTCTCTCTTGGCTCCTTCCTCACCAATCTCATAAACCTTTCTCTCTTTATTATTTTATTTCTTGAAACAACATCACGAAATTGATTTGGTGGTTCTATATTTTAAAGGGTTAACGTATGATTAGGGTTTTGGAGAATGGAAAGTTGGAAGCTCTTTCTCTCCTGGGCTGGGAAGAGAAGTTATACATAGTTTTGATTGATTAATTAATAGCTGCAATGGAGGACCAAGAAAGTCATTGGTTTGGACAGGGAAAAACATGGGGTGTCGTTGATCTTTGAAAGATAGATGAAGTAATGTTATACCTGCAGCAGTTGACTGCCACCATTAACAATTTTCTTTGTTCATATTTCTTGGACTTGGAGAGCAAAAAGCTTACATCATTCATTTAATTTGTATTAAATGGATTAGTTTTGGTGATTACAGAAGCTAAAATGGATTCTCATTCAATTAATTAAGCGGATGTTCAAATGTGAATATGAGAAGTGCATGCACATTTCATATATACCTAACCTTGGTAATCTCATCCCTATAATTTTGTCACGTTTGTTTTAATAGTTATATGATCTTCGAATTAAATTTTCTAATGTTCTAACAGTTCTAAAATATGCAAAACATTGTTCAATTTAATCACTTTATAGGGAAGTACTTCTTGCTCAATTTCTCATACTAAGAATAATCGTACCACTATAAGTTATATATACACATGTGCGTTCAATACCACATTGTACGGTATCTTTTTTTAGAAATTAAAAATAAAAGGTCTCCTAATACTTATAAGAATTGGTTTTTTTTTTTTTTGGTTAAAAGTTGAATTTGCCATACATCACTAAGTTGGTGTACTGTTATAATGTATAGGTGTATATATGAGGTTGAATTTTTTCAATCCTTGAGCTAGCTTTTGGGAAATGAGTTATACCCAAACCTATTATCATGGTATTAGATAGAGGTGACCATGGATAAAGAGCAAAATCAGAATCGGAACGGGCCCTATTAGGGTCTGATTCTGGTTCTAGAAAATTAGAATTGGGAATTCTCCGGTCCGGTTTTGGTTTCCCACAGTGCTGGAACTGGGAACCGGAATCAGAACCAAAGTCCGGGTACCCAGATAGGAACAAGGACTAAATTATAATTTTTGTAAACTATTGGGGTGTATTTATAATTTGTTTAAAAAATAAGAGGGTAATTGAAATTAACCCAGGTACCTGGAACCGAAACCGAAACCTATGTTTTATATTTCGGTTCCAGATTTCTAGGAAACCCAAATTGGTCGGTTCCGGTTCTAATTTCAGTTCTGGTTCCTTAAAAAAATGTAAGGTGCTCGGAACCATTCACCCCTATTATTAAAGCCACGTTTGCTGCCAGGTTGGTGAGTTTCCTCCTTTCTTGAGCTAGCTTTGAGATCTACCCAAACCCGTTTATCATTTTTAATGTGGTGACTTTTCTCAAATGTAGACTAGCTATAAATTAATAAGGATGTAAAACGTGGTTGTGAATCACTTCATAGTTAAAAGAAATGTATTCTTTCCTAGCTATAGTACCAAACAATTGTACCATTATACAATATATATGTAAAACTCAAAGACCTTATTGTACTGCATCCATTGCTTCTATTAATGGTAACAATTATAATGATTAAACAAAAAAGAAGAGATTTTAGGCCGAACAACATCCTCCCACCCGAAGTTTGCCTTAAAGAAAATTTCATACCTAAAAAGTTTAAAAACAACAATTATTCACCCTCTGTTAATGAACGGTGAACAACCAAGGTCTGGGATGTTGAGGCTTTTAGAGAGGAGGTGTTGTTGAAGCTATAAGGTGGCTTAAGGTGGAATTTTCGACAACCAAATCAATCAGAATCTAGCTTGGAAATCCAAGGGTTGTGCAAACCAAAAACCAATGGAGGCCAGCGATTGGCATGCTAGGTGTGGTAGGAAAGTGATGGGCTTTTGTGAGTGAAGGATGGGGAAGATAAGGGTCTAGTCGATGATGATCAATGACGCGAAATCAGGTTGAACCTGTCCTAAACTGGCAGTTGCAAAGATGGAGGTGGGTTACGGTTTTTTAGTAGATTTTTGTGATTGTGTTGTGGAATTGAATTGGAGGTTGTTGTTGAATTGTTTTGAATTGGAGATTGATTGTGTTATGGAATTGAATTGGTTGTTGATTGATAGTTTTTTCAACTATTTTCCCTTATCGTCGGCCACCATTTTTTCAAATTATTATCGGTTGCATGAAAAATTACCATCCTATCATTCTTTAAATGAATTTTACTAACATATCTTAACGGTTGGGTGAGAAACTGTCTAGCAAATCTTAATGGTTGGTGGGTAATTGTCATTTTCAAAATGTTTGGGTATGAAATTGTTTTTAGGACAAACTTCTGGTGGGAGGATGATGTTCGACTGAAATTTGAATATGAAAAAGGGCAAAAAAAAAAAAAAAAATTGGTCTTGATCTTATTAATTTTCTTCAAGTTGCATTTAAGATTTGAAGTATTCTTGACTAACTTTTTTCCATCCATCAAGTCGGTGGTAATAGTATTTAGTTTCATTATGCACGTTTTGAGAATATATATTAGTACACCAATATTCTTAATTAGGCCATTACTTTTGAATTTGATAATAGTTAATGGCCAACTAACGTCTAATTTTCATAATATAATTAATTAAAAAACAAAGGTTGCTTGCTTCAAGTCTTGAAACTAAAACCCTTTTGTTTTCCACGTTCTAATTAATCTGGTTTAACTTGTGGAAAAAACACAACTTTTCTTTAATATTTTGAATTCGATTAAAGGAATCCTCTTTGAGAATATCTCTTTATATTCTCCTCCTTTTAAAACTTTCTCACTTTCGGGCGCCGTATATTTGAATGATCTAAGAATATAATATATACTTTTCAACTTTATATATGAATACAAAGTGTCACAATTCCATGCATACAAAGAAAGAAGAAAACTAAGAGATGATCAACGTTAGATTTTTCCAAAGTCTTTCCCCACGAGAGTTTGGCTAAAAGAAGAAGCTAAACTAGAAAGGGAATTGGATAGAAATTGCATTGGCGTACGGTATGTTTTTATAAATGGAAAATCAAAGTCGTTTGATCAAATCAGTTTGTCAAACTTTGCTGGCTAGAAATTAAGCTTTGGCCGACGTACGTGTGTGTGGGTTAGATTTTGATGTTGAAGTTCTGGAAGGGGTTTGATTGATTATTTGTTGTTGTTGTTAGTCAAAATTGAATGAAGTGTTAATATAAGCATGCTTAGTAGTGGATTAATTCTTTTTTTATTCTTTTTTTGGATGACCGAGTAGTTTACGCGTAGCTTAAGTAATCCTTGAAACCCTAGAATTATGACTGAATATGAGCTCTAATGACTATTCTTATTAATAACCGAAGAGACTTAAAATCAAGAGTTCTTAAGTAATACACTCCAAAAGTTCTATCGAACCACTTCCGCTATCCAAAAGTAGTTGTGGTGGATTAATTCATTCAAATCATTAGGTGCCTTTATTTTTTTTGTCAAACCAAAGTGATAATATTTTCAAAAGAAAGCTTTAAACGTAAATAAAGAAGGTAATTAAAGTAGAAGAATTTCACTTTTTTGTTGAAAAAGCTGTATGCCTTGAAAGAATAGAAACTTACTTATGAATTAAGTAAGAAAAATACTCGAATGTATACAGAAAATAAAATTTTATTGATTATATTATTATTATATGATATTTAATATAACTTTAATTTCTTAAAAAAGATGTTTATTCATATTAGTAATTTCAATTTTCTAACATTTCATATGGTTTTTATTCATATTAATAATATTGGTGTCAAAGTCTCACATTAATTAAGGAGACGACGGTCTTGATCATTTATATAACACACGACACCCTCATCATCCCAAAGGTGTCTTTTAGACAAAACTATGTGGTTCCCAAAGGCGGACCGAGTCGGGTCGGATTATTTTTCCACCTCTAGTTGTGTCAAAGTTTCACATCGGTTAGGAAACAAGAGTTTATCCAGAGGACCCAAAGGGGCCTTTTAGGACAAAACCGTGTGGACAATATCTCTGAGAACCCACCTATCATGTGCTTGGATCTAACATACATCAACAACACATCCATTATCATATCGTTTTAATTCTGATCTATCTTGATCACGCATACATCCTATATAGTTCTAATCTATTAATCATGTATCTTTGGTTGGTACAAATTTCTGCATCTAACAAATAATTTAAAACATATTTTTCTATTTTGAATCAAGATTGATAGTTTTTTTTTAATTTAAGAATTTTGTAAAATTATTCAAAATTAATTTCTGAATTTGGCAATTTGCTCTTCATAAATTGTGTTTGAGTTGTTAATAATATTCTGAAATCACGGAACTAAACCAATGAATTACCGTCAAACACATCCTCAATCAATGAATCAATCAGTTCAAATTAATTAATTAAATATCATGATCATGACTAGGGATATTATAAAATACTTTATAATATATTCCAAATCAAAGAAATACGTAATTAAATTAAAATAAAAAAATAAGCTACGGTCTAACCAATCTGCAGGTAATACTTAAACCAGTCGCAAGAAAACCAAGAAATGAGAACATGTTGTAAAGACAAACAACAAAGGAGTCTAAAAAGTCAAACCAAGTGACTCGGTCCCACCGGTAAACAGTCAACAAGGTTCCCGGGCTAAGATCCAAAACGTGGAGACTCTTCTTCAATCTTCATCTAAAGTGTGTGGAGAGTGTAAATAAAAAAAAGGGGTGGGGGTGGGTCCACGGTGGCGACTTGGTTACTTCCCCGTCCCGGTCACCGGTCACACTAAGAGAGAGAGAGGCGGGCCGTCAAATTCGTTGACTTGGTTGGCTCAATCTGAGAGTGTAATTTTCCTTTTGATCACGTGGAACGCGCCGCACAATTTGGGGCGGTGGAATGGGGATTTTATTTAATATTTTATTTTTTTCTTTTGATTTAAGAACCAGTCAATATCTTTCTTGACGAAATGTAGACGAAACCTCTCTTTCTTCCTCATTCCAGATTGTCAACTCGCTCCCTTTTTTAATTCGGATCCCCGACCCATCTCACATTTTTTCTATTTTATTTTCCAATTAATTTCATTAATATCCCTTCACAATTATTATTAACTTTAGATTAAAAAAAGAAAAAAAATTATGTATCCCTTAATTGCAGTATATATTTTTCTAAATTATATTAAAAAAATAAAAATCGTTGGTTTAAATTAACGATAAAATTACGCTTACAACTTTTTTATACAATTCTAACGTGATAGTTCGCGATTTTTCAACTCGCATTTAGACAAACGGGATCTACTATGAATTGACCAATCATGAACTATCACATCAGATTGTATAAAAAAGTTGTAAATATAGTATTACTCTTAAATTAAATTAGAAATTTTGTAGACGCAATATTATTTTTGAAGAACCATCCTTGGGTGGCCGAGTTGGATAATATGAACTCTTGAGTGTATTGTTCAAGAAATTTTGAGATCGGTTTTTCTTGGTTGCTAATAAGAGTGGTTACTGAAAAGTTTATTCGATCATTAACTTCAAAGCTCCAAAAGATTAGTCAATGTGCGCATAAACTGATCCGAACACTCCCTAGTGCATTTGGACAGACGGGATCCACTGTGAATTGACCAATCATGAACTGTCACATCAGGTTATATGAAAAAGTTGTAAGTGTAGTATTGCTCTTAAATTAAATTAGAAATTTCGTAGATGCGATATTAATTTTGAAGAACCATCATTCGGTGGTTGAGTTAGACGATATGAACTCTTGAGTGTATTATTCAAAAAAATTTGAGGTCGATTCTCTTGGTTGTTAATAAGAGTGGTCACTGAAAAGTTTATTCGATCATTAACTTCAGAGCTTCAAAATATTAGTCAATATGTACGTAAAGTAATCCAAACACTCTCTGTTACCACAAAATATTCAAAAATTTGTAATAATTTGAGACACATGAGCAATTTTCTTTTAATTCTATATTGTTTTTTAAATGAAATGGCTGAGAATTACCCAATAGGGAGGAAGTCATGAAACAAAGAAAAAATCAACAAAAATCTCGTAATAAATAATTAAAATAAAGTTTATTTAATATAATTTAATAGTTGTAAATCTGACTTTAGTGGATAATGGGTAATCCAAGTGATGACCCGACTCTACTACTACTTAAAAAACTCTCTAAATTTCTCTTTCATTCAACTATTCAAGGGGCTTGAAATTGGACCAGTGCCAGCTGGGAAAGTGACGCACCATCTGACGTAAAAAAAGAGAAAGGAATTATCTTAAAAATAAAATAAATCTGAAAAATCTATATTCAATTTTTTCCAATGCTTTAGTCTACGATCCACACCCTTTTTATAGGCGAGCCCATTGCACCGGTAAAAGACTTCACAGACTTCACACACATAATCCAATCTTTTAGAATTCTCCCTTCGATTTATCTTCCCCTTCCCCAACTCTCTCTCTCTATATCTATCTTCTTTCTAATTCTTCACCTTTGATTTATGGACAAAGGATGGGGACTTACTCTTGATTCTGATCCTATCACTAATTATTTCTTCACTAACAACAAGAACAAGAACTCTTCAGTGGCTGCTGCTGCTGGTGGTGGTTCCAGGTTTAGAATGGTGAACAACAACAACAACATAGGCGGTGGTGATTCCTCCTCGTCGGTGGTGAGGATGTTTCAGTTCGGCGGTGGCCCTCCTCCTTCCCCGCCGTCTGATGATAACCGGGTTGTGGTCGATGAGGTTGACTTCTTTTCTGATAATAAGAAGAGGGCTGTTGATAATCGTGATGATAGTAATACACAACAGCTCGTTTGTGTTAGTGTCAAGAAGGAGAATTCCAATGAGGAAGTGGGGCGTTTGAGGACTGGTTTTGATGTAAATGTAAGAAACTAATTTGAGTTTCCTTTAATTATTCTTCGTTTTCAACACACCATTGAATTTGTTATTAATGGTTTTTTTTTTTTTTTAAAACTAAATATAGACTGGCTTGCATCTTCTCACTGCTAACACCGGAAGTGATCAATCGACGGTGGATGATGGGGTTTCATCTGATATGGAAGATAAACGAGCTAAAAGTGAGGTAAGAAGATTATAAATTAAGAGTTGTGTCTTTGTCTTTCTTAATAGATGGAGAATTTCCAACTAAATTAATGGTTTTTTTGTTTCAGCTGGCACAATTACAGGGAGAGCTTCAACATATGAATACAGAAAATCAGAGGCTGAGAGACATGCTTAGTCAAGTTACAAGCAATTACAATGCGCTGCAGATGCACCTTGTTGCATTAATGCAACAGCAACAGCAACAAAATCAAAAAGCAGAAAGTACTCAAGAACATGAGGTAATTAATTATTGAATAAATGAATTTTTTTAATTTTTTTTTTTTTTTTTTTTCTTGAAGTGTAAAATGGTTTGTTCAAGGAGCTGACTTGATTAAATTTGACATATCGATTCATTAGACTGTTGAAGGAAAAGCTGATGATAAAAAGCATGAAGTAATGGTGCCGAGACAGTTTATGGATCTGGGTCCTTCTGGAACAGCTGAGACAGATGAGGCCCTGTCTAATTCTTCATCGGAAGACAGGACTCTATCGGGGACGCCTCCGAACAATATCGAGGTGGCATCTAAAAGCAATGGAAAGGGTGAGATGGTTTCATTTGAACAAGGAAAATTCCAAAAGAATCGGTAGAGAAGAAAGCCCGGAATCTGAAACTCAAGGTTGGGGTGGTCCGAACAAGGTTCAGAAATTGAATTCTTCATCATCTAAAACTACTATTGATCAATCCTCGACTGAAGCGACCATGAGGAAAGCCCGTGTCTCGGTCCGTGCTCGCTCAGAAGCTCCCATGGTAAGTTTAAACTTCAATAATTTTACTTTTTCTTTCTAAAATTAATAGCTACCCGTGAAAGTTATTAATTTTATTCGGTTTATTAATTACAGATCACTGATGGATGTCAATGGCGAAAATATGGACAAAAAATGGCTAAAGGAAACCCATGTCCTCGAGCTTATTACAGGTGCACCATGGCCGTCGGTTGTCCAGTTCGTAAACAAGTAAGTGGCTTGATTAATTTTTCCAAAAGTATTTCAATGGAATTAAATTAATCCTGTGATGAAGTGAAACTTATATGATTTATATATGAAAAAATTCTCAGGTGCAACGTTGCGCGGAAGATAGGACGATTTTGATAACAACTTATGAGGGGAATCATAATCATCCTTTGCCTCCAGCTGCAATGGCCATGGCATCAACCACAACAGCAGCTGCCAACATGTTACTTTCAGGTTCAATGTCGAGTGCAGATGGGATAATGAATCCAAATTTGTTGGCTAGAGCTATTCTTCCATGTTCATCAAGCATGGCAACAATTTCGGCTTCAGCTCCATTTCCAACAGTGACATTAGACCTGACACACTCACCAAATCCTCTACAATTCCATAGACCTCCGACACAATTCCAGGTTCCATTTCCAGGGCAGCCACAAAACTTTGGTTCAGTATCAGCCCCTCAGTTGCCTCAGGTTTTCAGTCAGGGACTATATAACCAATCAAAATTCTCTGGTCTTCAGTTATCTCAAGAACTGGGTTCTAATTCTCACCAAACTCTCCCTCCATCATTGCCCCAAGGCCCCCAACAACCACCGCAGTCCTCCTCACTGGCTGACACCGTGAGCGCTGCCACGGCTGCCATCACAGCCGATCCCAACTTCACAGCAGCTCTTGCTGCCGCGATCACATCCATAATCGGTGGTGGTGCACATCCATATAGTAACAGCAACACCTCCAATAGTAACAGCAACCCCAACCCCAACAACAACAACACAAGCAACAGCAATAAAATCGGCAGCTTCTCAGGAAATTAAATTTGAGAAGACCAGCGCCGGACCCTGTTCATCTTTTTTTAATTAATTTTTGTTCATCATTCATAAATCAGCCAATGTTTGTTAGTTCTTTTTTTCCTCTTTTGGGGGTTGAGAACGAGATTACATGTTCATATATTTCATTTTTTTCTTTTTTATGTAACGGTGGGAATGGAGATCAGATCATCAGGAATTCTTTCTTATTATTTCATTATGAAAATAATTGTTCCTCTCAGATTTCTTTTTCTCTTCCCGTTGATTAATTTATCATAAAACTATGTTTCCAAGAAAAGACAGAGAGAGGTCAAGAAAATACGGCTATGACCATTTGACACGTAAAATGAGAGTAATGAATTGGAAAGAAAGAACCTGAAACAGTCGACTTTACAGAGACTTCCAGGCAACTACGTGACTGTTAAGTTAAAGCAATACAATAATGAATGCATGAATGAATGTGGGATTAGGTTAAAGGAAGTCAAATTGATTCAATAAACAGAAAAAGAAATAGTTTCGCGGATTGTGGATGAAGTGCTTTAGTTTAATTGGACAACTCAGATACGTTTTTGACTTTCCGTGCATATTATTTGACATCATGTCAAGCTCAGGCTCCTGTATAAACCAATCACCAATCAATCAAATTAAAAAAATTGGAACTGGTGAACGTGGAACTATGTGGGTCGCACCGTACTTTTTCTTCTTCAAGTCCACCGTACTAAAATCTGTGTTTATCGTGTAATTTTCATGGCACATGCAGGCATGTGCCGGTTGAAGAGGGATTTGCATGATTTTTTTTTTTTTCAAGCTTCTTTTGATATTTTTTTTATAAGTTCATTGTACCATAATTAATGTTTATTAAATGGAGGATGGTTTTTAATTGGGTAAAAGAGCAGTGGTTGGCTGCTGTATTGATCTTTCTGGGGTTCTGGTTCACGGATTTATTATTCATTAATTGAAGTTGACATATAGTAAAGGGTTTGAAGTTAATTATATATTAAAGTTTCGTGGTCTAAAATTAGGACAAGTTTGGTGAATTGTTGCCACGTTCAATTAAATTAGCTTTGGAAAAGAAAAGAAAAGAAAAGAAAAGAAAGTTACGTATATTGGTTGAATTCAAATTGGGGGTTGCGTTATGTTTTGATGTTAGAAGTAATAACAAATGAATGAAACAAAGATAACAGTGAAATTTGTGAGAATAAATAAACCACTGGCTCTACCTACCCATTGGATTAACCTTTAGCGGGTGAAGAATAAAGCTTTATTAAAAATTTAAAACCACTTTGCTTGTGGTCCGATGGCAAGATTATGGGTAGAGATGGTAATGGATCAGATATTTCTGGATACCCAGCTTGGCCTAGCCTAAAAAGATCGGGCTTTACTTGATGTTCATAGGCTTGGGTTTGGACCTGATTATAAGGCCCACCATTGGGTACAAGTCGGATCTGAGTATGTCTTCAGGCTTGGGCAGGGTATGAGGATTACAAAAAGCTCGTCGGGCCGGGCTTGGGCTTTACTTGTCATACCCGTGACAGGCCCGGGCTGGGGTTGGGCCTTTGTCATGAGGTTGAGCTTGGGCTTGGGCCAAGGGGTACCCGGTCCCAGCCCGGCCCATTGCCATCACTAATTATGGGTACTTAGAAGTTTTGTGTTCGAGTTACACAAAGTGATTACCTACTATATTTATAACTTACCTGGTCTATTGGACTTATAGGGTGTTTAATGAATCCCGATAATTAGTTAAGGTATGCTTAAGCTGACTCAGACACCCCAATTATCTAAAAAATGGTATTCAATGAACCTTAGGGGTTAGTTGAGATTTACACAAACTGTCCAGTAATTAGAATTTATTTTTTCATAAATTTTACCAAGTAGTGGGTTGGAATTATATTACTCAATGAGAACCTAGCGGGCCCTTAACTTGGGTTGATTCAAGTTTCATAGTTGAAACCCATTTGAGGTGTTGTTGGGCTACAAATGCTGACCAATTAAGAAGTTAAGGCCTCTTTTACAAGGTAATTTTTGGATGCTCCACAACTGGATGAGACCAATCCTAGAAAAGGAAATTAATGTAGCATTGGAAGCTCTCAAGCCCTTAGCAATTTTGTTGCCAAGACAAATGGTTTCTAGTGTTTAATGGGCTGTAGCATGAGAAACTGTATTAAGATATTCTTTTTTTTTTTTTTTTTTTTAAGGTAATCGAGGTGTTTGGGTCAACTTGTATGCACATTGACTAATCCTCATAATTTATTAAACACTATACAAGCCTCAAGGATCAGGTAAGTCACAATGTGGTAAGTAGTCTCAAGGTACGAACCTAATGTCATGGGCTGGGAGTTTCACACTCAAAAGGCTAATTTATTAGGTAGAGAGACTCAACTCATTTATAAGCCCAGGACTTCCCTAATATGTTTTCCATGTGGGATTCATTAGATTCTTCCTCACCCAATCTTGTGATGCCCTCTTCACAGATGGGGTCCCCTTTACCTACTCGTTTACCTCATTTTCATGTAAACATATAATCACACGTGGACGCCCCTACGTGGGTGCTTAGAGAGACATCGAAAGATAAATTGGGTTTGCTCTGATACCACTTGTTATGGGTTCAGAGTTTCACACCCAAAAGACTAACTTATTAGGTGGAGGGACTCAACCTATTTATAAGCCTAGGACTTTCCCAATATACTTTTGATATGTGATTCGTTATATTAAAATCTAAAAAAAGAGAACAAACTTCCTTGATCACCTAATAAATCCCTTAGTCGATATTCTTTGTTTCACTAGGCCATATCGGTACCAATTTTGTTTCTTGCACTCAACACTATGCTGCAGTTGGGGTTTCTGGGATCGCATTAATTCAACATTTGAAACCGTCACACAATGCCCTTACTTCTCCGCAACATCTTTCTTCCTCTCAATACTTCTTTTCTACGCTCGGTGCACCAACATACACCGGATAGTTTCCCTTCGTACTGCCCCCACAAAACCCTCCTTAAAAATAAAGAAAAGAAGGAGTACGTGTCGCGTTTTAAGCAAACCAAATTGCATGCTTCCTTGACACGTAAGCAAATTTTAGATATAACGCCCCCGTGTCGTTAAGTTTATCCTTTCACCTACATCACGACCTACCACATTACCTCGCATCCTGAACGCTCCCCTCCCTAATCACCGTCCATCCTTACTTTCGACGGCCAAGATTCGTCCTAAGTTCCAGATATTTCACCTCCCAAAGCACGCTGAATTTGGATTATCTATCTATAATTTGGCCCCCCAAAACGAGGACTCCGTGAGTCCTAAATCAGCGGTTACCATCTAGCTTTTGAATAAAGATCAAACGGTTGATATTTAACAAAAAGATAAACAATCCAACTAAGCTGAGCTGGGCCCCTTGGCTGACAGGTAGCTATATATTTCAACTTTCAAGGCACTGTTTCTCTCAGAACTCAGTTTCTTCTTCTATTTTTTTTAGCTTTCGCTTTACGAATCAGCCATCACATTTCGGCGAGTAAAGTTTCATTCAAGTTTTAGTTTCGCATTTTAATTTGATAATTTAATTATTATTATCGCAGTGTTTATGTTGCTTTGAAGTTTGATTGGATTGTTTTTTGAGTAATTGGAGTTGAAGTTTTGATGAATGAACAGAGTAATGAACCTTAATTTGGTGATGTAGCTTATTATTTATCATGTAAATTGTAAAGTTTTAGTATTCTCTGTGTTTTGTGAATTTTGGTAAAGGTTATGGTTGTGTAGACGAAATTTCAGAGGAGGTTATGATGGTTCTACAGAGATTTATGAGAAATTTCAAAACTTAGGCAGTTTTTAATTTTTGTTATTTTCTAAACTAAGAGGTTTTCTTTGTAATTAGGATAAGATTCTTGAGAGGTTGATGAATTTTTGCTGAATAGAGGAAGATTGTGGATTAAATACTTTGTTTGATTAGAAAAATCTTTGTTTATTTTGATTATGATCGTTGATGTTTTTCATTTGTTGCATTTTCTTAATGTTGATTTTGAATGTGGATTCTGTAGGTAAATATGGGAACCAAAACCAGAGTAGTGTTGTTGTCCTTGTTCCTTTCAACGCTTCTGTTTTCTTTGGTGGCTTCTGCGTCCAATGATGGATTTATTCGGATAGGTCTGAAAAAGATGAAATTGGATCCAAACAACCGGATTGCTGCCCGGCTTGAGTCTGAGTATGGAGAGGCTTCGGAAGCTTCTATTAGAAAGTATCGATTTGGTAATAATCTTGGGGATTCCAGGGATACCGATATTGTTGCATTGAAGAACTATATGGATGCTCAGTACTATGGTGAGATTGGTATTGGTTCTCCTCCACAGAACTTTACTGTGATCTTTGACACAGGCAGCTCCAATTTGTGGGTGCCCTCATCTAAGTGCTATTTCTCGGTGAGCTTTTACATTTGTTTCTATTATGAATGTGTCTCAATAGGAAGCTTGTTGAAGATGGTGGTTATTAATTATGATGTTTCCGTGTTGTGGTCTAGCTCCCTTGTTTCATGCATCCCAAGTATAAGTCAAGCCAATCAAGCACCTACAAGAAGAATGGTTAGTTTTCTGCCTGCACAGACTTGAGGGTGTCTAAAATTTATTTGGTGAATTGTTTTATTTATTAACTTGAGGAGTGAAATGTTTTCTCCATAAATATTACAAAAATGTTGAAGACATTTATTATGGAACTCTATTACAAATTAGAATGCAAATTGGGGTTTTTGCACTTGCATGGGTTGTGTGGGGATCTATCATATGGATGATCAAAATTTAGAAACTTGTATTTTGATAGTTGTTGGGTATCATCGATGATGCAGGGAAACCTGCTGCCATTCAGTATGGTACTGGGGCCATCTCTGGTTTCTTTAGTTATGACCACGTCAAAGTTGGTGATCTGGTTGTGAAAGATCAGGTAAACCTAAGCATCTGTTACCCTCTCCATATGTTGCAGTAGTTTTGTTAAAGTATCATGTATTAATCCTTTTGCCCTTCCCTTTTCAGGAATTCATTGAGGCGACCAAGGAGCCTGGTGTCACATTTATGGTGGCCAAGTTTGATGGTATATTAGGACTTGGGTTTCAAGAGATTTCTGTTGGAAATGCTAAGCCAGTCTGGTATGTGTGTCAATCCTTAATTTGATTGCTGATTTACTATAAATTATTAATACTATTATGGTATTCTATGTTTCCAATGTCTCTGTATGTTGTACAGGGACAACATGGTTAAACAAGGTCTTATTAAGGAACCAGTTTTTTCATTTTGGCTTAACCGCCATGTGGATGAAGAAGAAGGTGGTGAAATTGTGTTCGGGGGGGTTGATCCAAGTCATTACAAGGGCAAGCACACATATGTTCCTGTGACACAGAAAGGCTACTGGCAGGTTTGGTTATTTGTTGGCATTCTACCAAAATCTTCATAGATATATATTTCCTATGCATATACTCATTTTGTTCCATAATAATTTTCTTGACAGTTTGATATGGGTGATGTTCTGATTGGTGGTAAACCAACAGGTAAGTTCTTCTTGATACTTACAGTCTTCCGCTAGGAGGTTAAAACTGAAGTAGAAATGAGTTTCCTGATTAAAAAAAAAAAAAAAGCTTTTACCGGAAAAGACGACTGAAATTTGACATGGTTTTTTCTGTTCTCATTATGTTACTCTGACTTCCACTGTTCCACATACTGTTTTCCAGGATATTGTGCTGGAGGCTGCTCAGTAATTGCAGATTCTGGGACATCATTGCTGGCAGGTCCAACGGTATGAAAAATATGATTCAATTTTGTCGGACTTTAGGATTTTTGTTGACCAATCTCCTATTGGGATATGGTTTGCTTAATGTCCTCCGCATTTTGGCCTGGATTTTGGTTGTGTTATAAGTCACAAAACTATTTGAGATGTATGGAGTTCATTATGTGGAACTGTGAGATTTATCAAATTACAGATAGCATAAATAACAAAGAAAATAATTTTGATTTGACTGGCATGTTTACTGCTTTTCTCTTCATAAAAGGATTGAATACAATCGTGAATATGTTAGCCTTAAATGTCTAGGTCATACATGGTTGCGATCCTCCACTGATGATTGGCACCAAGTTTGTCATGTTTTCTAATCTCGTAGAAAAGCATTTGTCTCAAATTTTTGAACATAAACAATGATTTAATGAGTTCTGTGATGTAATGTCTACTTTATTCTTGACTCTGCATTGCATCATTGTTGTCAGTAAATGGAATTCGCTCTCAGCTTCTGTCTTGATATTTGCAGACTGTGATTACCATGATAAATCATGCCATTGGAGCCTCTGGAGTTGTTAGCCAAGAATGCAAGTCAGTTGTTGAACAATATGGACAAATGCTTTTGGATCTACTTCTAGCTGAGGTAAGTAATTGATCACATTTTGTTCAGAACTTTTTTTACGGGGGATGCTGGCTGATATGTTTATTCACATGTTGCCCTGACGTTGCTATTCCTACTTTATCTGTCAGGCAAGACCTAAGAAGGTTTGCTCCCAAATGGGATTGTGTACCTTTGATGGAACACGTGGTGTTAGGTCAGGATCTCAGGATTCATTTTCATTATTATCCTATGTTGTTTCATATCCTTTCTTTTTCAACAGTTATATCTTTGTTTTTTTGGGAAAAATCTGTTTCATATTCGTTTTAGTTTATAATTAAACAAAATATTCTTTTGTACAGTGTGGGCATTGAGAGTGTGGTAGATGAGAAAAATGGCAAGTCCTCTAGTATTGTTCATGACGCAATGTGCTCAGCTTGTGAGATGGCAGTTGTATGGATGGAAAACCAGCTGCAGCAGAATCAAACTCAGGAACGTATATTGCAATATGTAAATGAGGTGAGGTGGACATGATAGTTCATTTAATAAATTGTTCAGCCTGTGATGTGAGATGGCATTTTGTCTTATGCTGCTTCACCCTCGGCTATTTTTGCAGCTCTGTGACCGAATGCCTAGTCCCAATGGAGAATCAGCTGTTGACTGTGGAAAGATTTCTTCTATGCCTGTGGTTTCATTCACTATTGGTGGCAAAGTTTTTGACCTATCATCAAAGGAGGTATGGCAGCACTGTAACTAGTACTCATTTTTGTTATCCTTTTCAATAGAGATAATTCTGATTTAGTTGTAGTTATGATTTTCATTATGTTCATAATTGGTGGCTTTTATTTGTCCTTGTCTGTATGCTAGTATCAGTTGAATTTAGATTTCTTGTTTACTTTTATATTCTCCTGCCTCTTAATACCAACTGAATTCTTCTGTTTTGACATTGAATACTTATCATTCTCCATTTGTCAAATTAGAATAATTAAAGATAATAACACTGTAATTAGAGGTGGCTATTATGCATGTTCTGTTGGTCGTTGGTGTGAGGGTCCTCCGCAACTTAGATTTGCTTGCTTTGTATGAGGGTCTTCAATCGATGCTGAAGAACAATATTACATCAAAAGATTGTCATTGTCTAGTGGATGAATATGCTCCTACATTTATATGTTTTTTTGACCTAAAAATTAAATTAATTTTATTACCTGTGTCCGGTGCACTAAAATATAAAACAAGAATGTTGTAACATACATACTTTTGGTTTTGGGTATGGGTCATAACATTTCTAGATTTGAGCTCACTTATTATTCTTCTATAAGTACTTGTCTGGATTTCCGATAATTAGCACTAGGTAAGGCTTCATGTATATATCTCTGATACTATATTATTTCACTCATGGAACTCTTTCTGGGATTTGATCAGTACATTCTGAAAGTGGGTGAGGGCCCTGAAGCTCAGTGCATTAGTGGCTTTACTGGTTTGGACATTCCTCCTCCTCGTGGACCTCTCTGGTAATTCTTTTTCACATCTTGTTTAAACGTTCAACGATGCGATTCTACATATTTTTACTTGATATCTCTGTCTAGTAGTCCTGTTCTCAAAATTGGCATTCGTGTTAATGCAGGATCTTGGGAGATATCTTCATGGGTAAATACCACACAGTCTTTGATTATGGTAAACTGAAAGTTGGCTTTGCTGAGGCAGCATAAAATGGTCGACGTCGATGCCTCAACTCTTAAATCATCCGTCTTTTTATCTGATAGTGTGTTATGTAAATTTATAAAGATATAGGGTGATCGCCTCAGCCTCAGACAATGCCTGCTGCTTGTAAATAGTTCCTGTGCTTGTTTATTTAGTAGAAACAACTATTTGCTTCAAGTTTTAGACCAAAAATTAACTGCCGTGCTTTGTTAATTCATCATCAAGTTCCTTTTCCTACCAAAAAAGATTACACAAGTGTTCGTAAGTATTGTTTTGCGCTTTTTGTGCCGGATTTGTTCAAATTAGAGGTGGGAAAGGCCCGACTGGGCCCTGGCCCACAAGGTCCGGGCCCGGGCCTAAGTAATCAGGGACCGGTTTGGGGTCCACGAGATTTCTCAGGGTATGGACCCGTCATGGGCCCATATGATCAGCCCAAGGCAATTTTTTTGGTAAAGTTCATTTTAATCTTTTCATTTATTGTCAATTTCATAGATATTTTAAGGGTTAAAAAAAATTGGTGAAGGGGGGCCTGGGGAGCGGGGACCCTCCTCCTTTGGGCGTGGTTCGAGCCTAGTACGGGTGTTTTTAGGCTGGGTGTTTTGGGCCTGGGCCCAATTCCAACCTCTAGTTCGAATCTTACTCTCGAAGTTTCGTCTTTTTACACATTAATAAGGGAATGGGCAAATTCTGTGATGATAAAATTTAAGATAACTTAGTTCAATAACAAACCTCGTAGTACTCACTTTATCCTTTAGAAAAGCAGAGGCTTGGAAAGTGGAAAGTTTGTGTCGTCCACTTCACCTTTACCCAGGCTTTGGAAGAGATTCTCACGAATTAACCATGGCTTTAAAGCTTATACAAAGTGAATTCAAATGCTGACTTGTGTTGGGATATCGTGGGTCCTTTTCTTTTTTGATTCCATATAAAATTATATATTTTTATGAAAACTGTTTAATAAAGAATACAATAGGTAGAGTTATTAAACACTATAGGTAGAATGTATGGGTTGTGTCGGGTTAAAAACTAGGATTGTTTTCGCTCTATTAATTATGTATTGAGTTTATGGTGTTCTGTAATTTTGTATATCGTGTTCATAAAATTATGGGGGTGTTTGTCTGAGCTTATGAAAATTAACTTATAAGTAACAAGTGCTTATAAGCATTTGAAATTTTAAGCAATTACGTGTTTGGTTAAAATACTTATAAGTGACTGATAAGTGGTTGACGTGTTTGGTAAAATGTAGCTTATAAGTATATTTTATTATAAAATAACTAAAAAAGTACTACATTAAACAAGGGTATACTAAGGAATTTTAAAATTAAACAAGGATAATGTGGTAATATCTTGGATTAACCCTTAGCTTTATAAGCAGTAGCTTATAAGTAAAAAAAAGTACCTCCCCCAAACTTATTTTTTTTGGAATTATAAACTTAACTTATAAACTAAAAAAGTTATAAACAAATATATCAACTTAATTTTAGAGCTTTTATAAGCTAGTTTAACCAGCTTATAAGTTTAGATAAACACCCCTTATAATTAATTTCTCTTAATTCGTAAATGTACACTGGCTATACCGAATCAGGCTTTGAAAGAGACTCACCAATGAAGCACTGACTTTAAAGCTTATACAAAGTGAATTCAAATGCTGACTGTAAAGACCTTAAATGTGTGGGCCTCAAGCACATCACTCTCAGCCCTTATTTTAACCGAAAGTTGAAAGTTGAAAGTGGAGTAGATGGCCGGCACATGAAGGAACTTCAGCAAGAGCAAATAGATGATTGGCGGGTAATGGTATTGGCATATTGCTTGGAAGGAACGTATAACTGTACTATAAAAAACTTAGCACAAGCAAAGTGTCAACTGTCGAAAGCCTCCAAAAATAATGAACCCCCAAAAGAAGTAATCAACTACAAAAGACGACTAGTAGTTGATATTCATAACTAACTAATAAGATAAAATTTTTGTAAAGACAAAGACAAGTTGGTGTGTAAGAATTGAGAACATAACTTGGGAGGGTTTCTTGAGGTGCTTTACCCATCTACAACTAACTAAATTCCAAGAGATTCTTTGCCTTTTGGGTGTTTATTACAATAAACCTATCCTTGTTCCAATCTCCTCCTTGTTAGGATCACCTTCTCTCCAAGAATACTTAGCTGTAGAATCTGGATAAACTCAACCATAGTTTCTTGGGTGTGTTTGGCAGAGAAATCAAAGACTCCATGTTACAAGAAACTTCCAGTTGTCCTTTTAGTTATTACCCATGTGACATCTAGATAAAAAATTACCAATTTGATAGTTGTAATTCAATTGGGTATATTTCGGTACATAGATACTGAGGGAGAATGATATATACAGGTATTTAGAGTGTTTTGATTAGTTTAAGTGTACCTTAATTAATTTATATAGTCTATTATACATTTTACAAACCCAAAGGATTAGGTAAACTATAATGTTATTATAGTAGGTAGTTTAAAAGTTTAAAAACAAGAACTTAAAGAACGGAACAGATCTCATTGACCGTCAAACTAATCGTTTTTTTGTGTTGTCAAAGAGTTGAACAATGAAAATAGATGGCTCTACCAGTCTATTAGAGTGCTTCATTGCATACATTATTACACTTCCATTTGATACGTATTGTAATAATAGCCGTCTCGTGTCAACGTGACCTTCTCTTTAAATACGAATGAATCTACAACTGAAACTTGTAAATGGGTTCATGGTATCTCCAAAAGTGAAGGTTTATTTCATAATTATCTATTAATTAATCCTCCAAATAAGTCAAGCACTCTAGACTAAGAACTTTATATTAAAAACAAAAAAGCAGCCCAAGGAATATCCCATCAAACGCTTCAAATCCATTGTATTCTATCTTAATTAACGACCAATCTACCATGCTCCCACGTGGGTAGTATAATTCATTGTTAAGCTAAGTAATCCCGCCGCCCAAGTCGGCCAAAAAAACTTCCCATTACCCCTCCTTTTGCCACGTGGAACCTCAGCTTTAGTGAGAGAAAAAAACGGCGGCCGTCCATTGGCTACAATCAAAGATAATGTAAAGTGAAAAGCTCATGAAAGGCATATATATATATATATATACCTTGACCTAACAGACTAAACAAACCAAAACCCAACTGAACATTTCATCGTCTTTCACTCCCCACCCTACTCAACATCCTAAAATGAATTGGACCCGGGGCCGGATTATTGGACGGGGCTCAAGTGCCGCCGTCTCGATTGCCACAGATGACAGGACTGGTAAAGTTTTTGCGGTGAAGTCAGCTGACGTCTCAAAATCAGAATTGCTCAGAAGGGAACAAGGGAATTCTCTCTACGTTGATGTGTCCTCAAATTGTAGCGTATAAAGGGTGTGACATTTCATCTGAAAACGGTAAGCTTCTGTACAATCTTTTCTTGGAGTATGCACCCGGTGGCACGCTTATCGATGCAATTCACCAGCGTGGTGGTGGCGGCCGGCGGCGGTCTAGATGAGGCCAGAATCCGATCATACACAAGGGCAATGTTACAAGGGCTGGAGTATCTTCACTATAATGGAATAGTTCATTGTGACATCAAAGGGTCAGAATGTTTTGGTCAGTAATGACGGTCAGGCAAAAATTTGCGACTTGGGCTGTGCTAGGCGGGTGGATGAGGTGTCACGTGCTGATTGGCGTTCAACTATGCCAATCAGTGGCACACCTATCTACATGGCACCTGAGGTGGCGCGTGGTGAAGGACAAGACTTCCCTGCTGACGTGTGGGCGCTGGGATGTACCGTTGTCGAGATGGCTACCGGGCAGGCTCCATGGGTTAATTTATCCGACCCGGTATCCGCCCTTTACAGTAATTGGGTTTTCAACTGATGTCCCAGAAATACCAAGGTTCATGTCAAAACAAGGTAAAGATTTTGTGGAAAAGTGCTTGAAAAGAGACCCATTGGAGAGATGGTCAGCCAGTGAACTTCTGAAACATGACTTTGTGAACAAACTGGATTCATTCTTGACAGAAATCGACATTAACGAGTTGGAGACTCCAACAAGTGTATTGGATCAAGGCTTTTGGCACTCCATGGAAGAAAGGCTAGAGACAACTTGGAATTCAACCCAGAAAAGTAATTCAACTTCTCCCAAGGAAAGAATCCGGCAGTTGAGTGAAGGAAGCTCAGAAATGCTCAACTGGACCTGGGATGAAACTTGGGTCACAGTGAGGAGTAATAGCAGCAAAGAGCCAGAGGCTGCCACAGTTAGGCCAAAATTGTTTCTTGTCATGTGAAAATGAAGCCACAAGTTCCAGTGGGGGAGATTCAGTTTGGGTTCTACAGGAATATATCTCCGATATCCCTAAAGAACCCATTAGAATTACTGAGATAACTACATGTAACAGCAATAGCAGTAAGCATGAAAAAAGCTCACTGATGCCATGTAAATGTGTAAATGGTAGATTACGCAGAACTCTAACTTTAATAAAGAAAGTAGTTTGTCTTTCAATTACATATACATTCTCTACTAAATCCTCCTTGACTCTTGTTTTTTGTCCAACCTTTAAGCTTCTCCAAGAGCCATTTATTTGGCCCTATTCCTTGCAGGACATTGAATAATTTTTTCTGAAGGCAAAAAGGGGAAGATAACAAGGCAGGCTGCTTTTGTACACTTTTTTTCTTTTTGGCTAAAATTAAAAGGAATAACTTTTTCTCCACTAATCCTACACTACTTCAATGAATTGGGGGAGGATATCTCTGTTCTTTGATTTAACCAGAACGAAGCACAATTTTCTAATCTATTTCAATGAACGTGATTGCTTTGTTTTACTTAAAAAATGGTTCAAGGACACATGAGAACAAATTTTCCTAATGTCCAATTACAATTAAAGCTTCTCCTTGAGTCACCTTCCTCCTAAATCAACATTTGGCCCACCATATCTAAATGGCTGCAGAACAGACTGATTTTATCTTCTCCACATTCATTACTTCTGATTTTTTTTTAATAATTCAGAGATCTTCCCTTTTGCAAATTGGAGTTCGAAATTAATTAATTAATTTTTTTTTGGGTTGAATTCTATAATATTTTGAAAGCGAAAAACAGTGATCTTTTATCATGAATGTATTCATGAGAGAACATAAATCCTATAACTTATGGAAACAAAACATAAATTGACATGACGTAATAACAAATGAATACATAAAAGTAAACATATGACTTATGAAAGTAAAAACATAATAAGGCAATCACTAGAGTTTTTACTCGATCGGTAGTTTTAAAGTTTGAGAAGATTAATTGAGGTATGTATAAGCAAGGTCGTTTCTTAAGAATATTTGTGATCCTAAAGGCAAGAGTTACTTTAAGGCTTTTTTTAATAATATAAGCATATATTAAAAAATTATTTCAAATTTATTTTTCTTGCATTTTGAGATGCAAAATCACTAATTAAATTTTTATATTCAAGTTTAGAAACTAATTTTTTTTCAATTGATAATATAGTCAAATTACTTAATATTTCTTGTGAGGGTGAGAGGTGGACAGTGACCTACGGGCTACTAGAGTCAGGTAAATGAGGGGTTTTAGGGGAGGGGGTGAGAGGGATGAAGATAGTGGTGTCAGGGAAGGTCAACGACAGCGGATACGTGTCGGAAATGGTTGTTGCACGTAGTGAAGAATGAAAATGGGTTGCAAAAATCAGCTAAATTGGGGGTTATTAAGGCTGGGAAAACGTTTGGGAAATGATTAAGTTATGAATCTAGTTCGATTTTGGTGAGAAAATTGACCAGAATCATCACTTTAACACCGACAATGGCACTATGGCGGAGTAGAGGGGTGGAGATGTAATGTTTTCATCATTTTAGGGATTGAAGGGGTGTTTTGAAAATTTAGTCATTTGAATAATTATTTTAATTAATTTAGGGGTGTGAATGGAAAATATGAAACATGGTTTATTTTGTAAATTTATGTAAAAAAATTATAATGAATTTGAGCGTCTTGGGGCCTTTTGGACCGGTTTGGATAAAAAAATTATAAACTTTTTAGGTCTAATGGTATTTCTGTAAATCTATTTAAAAAAATCTTAAAATAATTTTGGGACCCTTTTTTGGGGCTTTTTTTGGAGGCCCTAGGCAGGTGTCTTACTGCCTACCCCTTGGGCCGACCCTGTGTATAAATTGACCCGAATACCTACGGTTATCCAAATTAAAAAAAAAAAAAAATCTTATCCTTCCTACTCGCCACTCCACAATAGTGATTTGTTTGTTGGTTAAATTCGGGTTAACGGTAGACTCTACAGTCTACACTATCTATTAGGTAAAGGTTCATAGAAAAAAGTCGGGCATATAGAACAAGTTGTGTAAAGAATCACTTATGCATCATCAAAGCATAATAAACACAACCCACTTGAAAACGCCACCACTCTTTTGAACTTCTCTTCCTAATTTTTTTTTTTCTAAATTCTTGGTACTAAAAAAGTTGGATACATAGAAAAAGTTGTATTGTGAAGAGACTTTGTTTATGCACCAAGGCATGAATGGCTGAGAGTCTGAGATGCGTTGTTGCGTTTGCTCAATTTGAGTACTTCGATCCTCAAAACCTTAGAATATTGATTTTCTGAAGTTTATTCTCAAAATCATGGTCTCTATATATGCGTAAACATTTTCATATTCATATTCCTGACCTGCAAATGTAAGCAATCTGAACTTCTGTCAGTCAACTCCCTCAATCATCTCTCACTAATTTCTTTCTCTCAAAGATGCATGAAGGGTACCTAAACTATTTTGGGCACCAACGCTTGGAATTAAGAGCCAAGCTTTTTAGGATGAGATAGTCTGCATTATACATAGCCTTGTATCGTATTTCCGTTTAGACATACAGATTCTACAGGCTATAACAATGGTTATCTTAAATGACATGGTCAACACGACACTTGAGACTTGAGAGATTAATAAATTACCAGGCATGTTCCTTCATAAATTACATGGCTTCTCACAGCAAGTTGAGATTTAATACCTAATAGGGGCATTTAAATATCTTCAGAATAATTAGTACTTAGTGGTCTGATGGGAAAAAGAGCAAAGGGATCTAACATAAGTTCTTGAGTTCGAGTCCTCTCCAGATAATAGAGCCCTTCCCAAAGGCACTAATAAAGATGATTATTGAGAAGATTTATCCAGTCGTTTACTTCAGGGTCTCAGGAAATTAATTGAGATACGCATAAACTACACAGACACCCCTGGTTATACAAAAAAAAAATCATTAGCAAACTCTGTATATAAATTGACATGATGTGATCGGGAAAGACTCTTCAACATGTGTTGTATGTTCATAGCGTACAATAGGAGTATTTTATTTTATTTTTATAAGTATACAAAGGGTACGTTTGGTTTATTATTTTGGATAGGATTTTGGGGATAGTATTGGATAATTGAATATGGGAGTATTACGAGGTAAAATTTAAAAATTTATAAAAAAACCCCCTAAGTTTGCTAATTTAATAAATACCCCCAACATGTAAAATGACAAAAATACCTGCACCACCTGCAGTGCTAGATTCCGGCCACCACCGCCGGAATCTAGCCGGAAAATCGCGTTATGACACAGACCGGTCAGATCTGTGTCGTAACGCGTCGTTATGATCTTTTTCGGCCAGATCCATGCCAGATCTAAGGCTTGCCGTGGCAGTCGACGGCCGAAAAATGCCAAAACGACGGCCATCTTTGCTGCCAGCCAGATCTAGCATTTTCCAACCACACCCATGGTGCATCTAGCCGGAAAAGGCTAGATCGGTGAACTTCTGGCCATTTATGGTCGTCAGGTAGGCCGTTGTGCAGATTCCTGGATGGGTCGCGGGGTGTTTTTGATAATTTTTAAACTTTTTTTAAGGTGTATTTGATGAAATTAATAACCTTATGAGGTCTAAAAGTAATTAAAAAATAGAATAATATTTCTGGAATAATGTGCTAAACATTATTTGGAGAATAGAATTGAAAATAGGGATAAAAATAATAAGCCAAACATGACCAAAGCTATTTTTCTTGATTGCGTTTAGGTGACTAAAATTATAAGGGAGCAAATGTGGATGAAGAGGAATCCACGATAACCTAACTTGAAATTAGGAAAAGCAATAAAGAAAGAAACCTTTCTTGTCAGCCAATCCCACTCAGTCTCCTACATCCGGAGCCAGTGCCTTATCTCTTAATTCCATGTCTTATCTCTCTCCTTTCTTCACTCTTACCTACTCATATATCTTTCGAGCTAGAACGTATCACTGACCCCATTTTAATTGATTCTTTATGGCTTATCGACAAGACAAACGTGTGCATGGTTACGAGTATCTTGGAAGAACTCTCCCTTTGTTTTTGGTAAATCTATTGATGAATCAAAATCACTGGAAATGGCCAGACATCTGATTTATAAAATGATGGGTCCAAATTACTTTGGCACCGTGAGCCATGCATATTGTGCGTCGAATTTTTTTGATGATGATGTATGCTGTCTCCAATCATACGGTAGGTGCATTCCGAGAGGTATTGTCTGCTTTCGAAAACAAGTTGGGCTATTGACAAACCTGCACGGTTTTGTCTTACCCTCGTCTCTTAGTTAACGTGGGAGTTTAACACCAACATTGAAACTCTTTGTTTGCTTTGGAAACTTTTGACTTCCCATTTCATTTGCACTCTACTCTAAATTGTTGACTTCACTTGCAAAAGTGGTCATATTTTGAAAAATCAACAAAAACCCAAGTTTATTCCTTCCGGCTTTGTTCAATTTTGATACTAGCAACTGTTTCTACGTAATCACTCACTCCTCATTAAATATCAAAAAGGAGGTCTGATCTTATTTATCTCAGGCTTTGTCCGTTAAAGACTATAAATTTGAATAAGAATTTGCCTGTAGTGATGAGGTAATTAGGTGGCGGAGTAATAAGTTAGATACAAAACTGAACATGGATTACCAACTAGATAGGTCATTTATTTTGTATCAGTGGAAGGCAAGTACAATGTAAAAAGACATTTTTAATTAACTTGAACGCATGGCTTGCAATTGGTCATGTTGTAAAATCAACTTGAGCGATTGTGCTAAGTCAACCAACTAAACGAATTTTAAATCGTGTCTAATCCCCATTTCTTTTCTTATATAAGCACCACTAATGGATAGGACATGCAAAGCTTCCTATAAACTTGTAGTCTCATAAAGTCACTCTTATAATTTTATACTATAATGGCACTTGAGATAATAGTAATCGACAGTGCCATCACGACCAGACAAGAAACAAATGCCCAATCACTTGATATCTCTAACTCAAAGCCATCAAAATCTTCCATTTTAACTAGGCTTCATGCAGGCTATTTCAGAATAACCCTCTCTATTGCTGCCCAAGCTTTAGTATGGAAGATTTTGAGTGAACCCAACGTCAAAAATGATCCATCAAAACATGTCTGTCATGTACTTTGCATACTCCCTTCTATAGCTTTTCTCTTGCTTTGGTGGTTTGCTCTTTTAGCCCAAGTATCACTATCCTTCCTCTATATTCTCAGATGTTTCTTTCACTTTCGCTTGGTGAAGGCTGAGTTCTTGAATCATGTAGCTGTCAACTACTTATATGCTCCATGGATATCGCTCCTTCTTTTGCTTCAATCAGCCCCGGAAAGTGTCCACCATGCTCTTAATATCATTCCCTTCACGGTTCTTTGTTGGATATTTGCCATTCCAATTTTGATCCTTGATATAAAGATTTACGGCCAGTGGTTTACCACAGAGAAGAGGTTTCTATCTATATTTGCAAATCCAACTAGCCAGATTTCGGTGATAGGGAACTTTGTGGTGGCGCGAGCTGCTGCACATATGCAAGGGAAGGAGAGTGCTCTTTGCATGTTCTCTCTGGGGATGGTGCACTATATGGTACTCTTTATAACGCTTTACCAGCATCTATCAAATAGAAGTCATTTCCCTACAATATTGAGACCAACTTTCTTCTTGTTCTTTGCTGCACCGAGCCTGGGAAGTTTAGCTTGGTACTCGATTACGGGAGCTTTTGATACCACCTGCAAGATGCTTTTCTTTCTGGCTTTGTTCCTCTTCATTTCTCTGGTAATTTTATCATGAAGCAAACCGGAATTTCATACTTGGCTAGTTTTATTAGGGACATGATTAATCAGTTATCAGTTGTCTATAAAATTTCACCAATCTCTGTTAGTCTTCTTTCTAACAGGCTTGTAGACCAGTTCTTTTCAAGAAAGCAGTGAGGAAATTCAATGTAGCATGGTGGGGATTCTCGTTCCCAACTACATTTCTGGCTCTGGCCTCTATCCGATACGCGCAGGAGGTGAAAGCTGAAGTAGCAGTAGTACTGAAACTTGTGATAACATCTTTGTCAGTTCTATTTTTCATTGGGTTGATGGTGCTCACTGCAGCCAAAACCAGTAGGCTTTTGCAAGAAGATGATCCCCTAATGAGTTTTGTTAATAATTCGAAATCAAAGACTTCTGCTCTGCAGAAGGTAGAAGAAACTGTAAACGGGAAAAGATAATCACAAGCTATCTTAAATCTTGATCTCCATTTGTAAATAAGGCCTAGCTTCACTAATATCCAACAACATTTCTTGAAATTCCTGTTCTCAGATCTTATATGAGATGAAGTCTATATTCAGAAATGAAACAAAAATCAGCAGTAAAAATTCTTTGTTATTAAAACCTTATAATGTATTACGATTTGTCAGGTCAAGATTTAGCCATTCTAGCTCTACTTAAAACGAACACACAAAAAATCTATCCCCCCCCCTTTCTTCTTCACACTTACAAGATTGCATACATGACAGCGTATCCAACGAAATTATGATGGAACTCCAAGTTAAAGACATGAAAAATGTAAAGGAAAATGGAAATATTTGGCAAAGGGTGTTCAATTCCCTAGGTATTCTTCTTGCTACCTGAATGCGACAATCTTCGGTCTAGAGATTGCAACTGACTTCGTAGGTTTTGGTTTTCCTCGAGCAAACGATCATATTCAAGAAGGAAACCTTCAGATTGTTTCCTTAAAGCAACTGCATTGGTTTCAGCAGCATTTACCTCCTTCGTCTTCGTCTCAAGCTCAGATTCCAGCTGCTCAAATTTGGTCCTCAGTGTAGTCATCTCTTCCTCCAAGGCCTTTTTTTCCTCTGAACCAGCAGCTTTCCCATTCTCAAAATCTCGGCTTTGTTTCTTTACAGCTTCCATGCTCTTCCTTCGAATGCGAAGTTCTCTGATATAGTGATGTAGTCTGTCTATCATTAGTGCAAGGAACAGAGAGGCTCCTGCAAGCAATTATCCAAAATTAATAAAGGTCCAAGGGCCAGAAGGAACATGATACGCAGAGGAATTATTAAAGATATCTATTTAAATAAAAAGGAAGCACTTGGAGGCCAAAACAACATAAATAAAACACAACAGGGATTTTTATTCTCATTTTAAAAGAGAAATTGCAAGAACATGACAGAATGTCAACAGCATTCTCATGCAATCTCGTACAGATAGAATAACAAGCATTCTGGAAATAAAGCGGCCAGACAATGCTTTCTAACACTCATGCCAAAAATTTCTTAACCAATTTCCATCAAATGAATAACTTCAAATTTCTACTAAGTTAACATGGGCTAAAAACAGGGTCAAAAAGGAAACCAACCAGTTTTTCTAACTTCTGACACCCATAACAAACATAACTTTCCAATGGCCAAAGAAAAATCTTCCCACCACACTTAAATCTACGGCAATATCTTACAATTTCAAAGATTATGACATATACTTTTTTTAATTAATTGGTTCAACATGGTATTCAGAAGAAGGTAATGTGAGATGGCATAGTATAGCTTGGTTAAGTGATGCTTTTATAAAACTTATTAGTCAAGAAAATTTTTTACAGTACATGTATTTATAACTCTTTCACAAGAAAGAAAACCACTCAGACTATCCAAAACGATACACAGAGATCAAAGGCAACGCACACTGTTATATACAGGCCCAAATTTTTAGCCGCGTGATTTTTAACACCTTAGATGACCTAGACAATGTCACTGTCACCTAATTCATATACGAAAAAAAGACATTTTTTTATGCTTGAAACAATCATATGCATATGCTAGATCAAATAGTCGCCACAATTATCGAAACTAGATATTAATATTGCTATAATACTACACTTACAAAGTAAGCATCTCAATTTTGTATTTCAGACGATGTAAAATTTGATCAAAACGATAAAAGCATATATAAATGAAGGCATCGAATCTCAAATCAGCCACATCATTTGAGATACAAAGCTGGATACTTCAGTTATTCTAATTCCTCAAAGTTCAGAGACATGGTATTTCACAATATGCCAATCAACAGTATCCACATAACAGAACAAGCTTCAAACTTGCAGTCAACCATTCCAAACCATCAATTCATGAAAAAAAAAAAAAAATTCACAAATTCAAACACAACCCACTTCCCAAAACGCTAAATCAAGCACATTCCAATCTACATTATCAATCAAACCTCATAAAGCTCGCAACTTTATTAGTTAAAACCCCCAAAAAAAACAGAAAACACAATTCAATAAAACAATAATTACCCATAAGAGTGGCTTCAAGAAGGTGCTTGCCCATAAGGACCTGGTCCGTTGGATTGACCGAGCCCTCATCGATCCAACGCTTCTGGATCTTCACCATACTATATAAACTTGAAATCAACATCACAAAGACCGTTCCAGCCACCGTTTTGATCACCACAGGCCCACGGCCACGCTTCACACGATCAAGGCTCATGATCACAAGCTTCCTCAAGGGGGTCTTGAACGATAACACCAATATCAATACCATCTCGGAAAATATCACAGTGAACAAGAGCTGTTGCATCGTTTTCCGGTGACAAAAAGTTCAAATTTTTGACAACAAAAAGTAAAGAAGTTGTGATTTTTACGATGATTTCAGATCAAATGAGAAATTGGGCGTGAGTTAATGCGATAGAATTGAGAGGATCAGAGACCGCAAGAGAAGTCAATAGGAGGAGAAGAGAAGAAGAAGACAGGCTAGTTGTTTGGTTTGATACCAGTTTTAAAAGTTATTGGGATCTTGCTTCAAGGGTTGCTTTAGTTTTGATTATTTATTATTTGAGAAGGTATTTGCCTATTTGAGGGTTAATTTGCAATTTCATAAAATTTAATGCACAATGGGTATATTATTTAAAAATTGTTTAATTAAGGAAATAAATTAAAATTATTAAGTAAAACTAGTGATTATGAGTTTGGTTTATGTAAATCTAGTGGGTAGTTGAAGGGTAATAATAGATAATAATGAACAATTAATGTGTGTTTTCATTGAAAATTGAAATAATATTTTTTTTAATTTTTTTGGTGAAACCTCATAATTGTTTTTTTCTGACTCAAACACAAGATCATTCAGTATATCTTATCTTTATCTTAATGGCTAAAGGCTAAATGAATAAACAAATATTTTTGATAATTTTATTTGTAGATTTGGTAGAATTGAATTAATTAGGTGGTGGCAAGTGATCTCCCACTATATGAACAAGAGTAGAATATTCAGATTTTTTAATATTTTGATGGGTCATATATAAGTCAATTATCATCTAGCACAAGCTAGTACCAACTAGATGTTTAATTATTTATTCATGGGAGAACGACATTTTCCTGTTCAATGTTTGACAAAATGACACTTTCCCACCCCTCACACTTTCTCACCTTTCGTTAGAATTCGTTATGTTTTCCGTAAATATTTTATTAAAAAAGACGAAAGTACCCTTAAAAATTTGACTTCTTTTTAATTAGCTAAAAAGTCAAAAAAGAAAAAATAGTTACTTCCACCTAAAAAGTTAGGAGTAATATTATGAAATTGTTTAAAATTAAATGATTTTAATATTTATTTATAATGTCATCAATATCTTATCAATAATATTCAATAATCTATTAAATTTATAATGTTTTTCATTTTTCTTAATTAATATAAAAAATCAATATTCCTAATTAATTAAATAAACAAAGAAAAAAAAGTATCTTTACACTTAAACTAATAAATAATCGAGTAAAGACTTTGACTTAATTAAATTTTAATTTATAATAAACTAATTAAGAATTAAACTATTTAAAGGTATTCTCGTCTTTTTAGTCAAATATTAATAGATAATACTGACAAAACTCGATGAAGGGTGGGAAAGTGTCATTTTAAAACTTGACGGGTGGGAAAGTGTCATTTCGTCAAACCTTGGGTGTGAAAATGGCGTTCTCCCTTTGTTCATTTATAATTGTTATTATTAGATCAATCTCCATGACATTCCCAAACCACAACCAGAGCCATGATCCATCATCAACGCCTGTTGCTAAGCTTAAAAGCACTTCTCCTTTTCCCTTTTAAGTCATGTTTGTATGAGTTTGGCTACTATAATTAGATGTAGTGGGGGGTCTTGTGCTTTCTCATCACATGAATTTATCTCAATTAAAACATGATTGGGAAATTGGGTCTCACACAACACAAGTAACCATCTACTTAATTGAAATGATCTTTTGTTAGGAATGTGAGGTGGTTTTATGTAGAGCAATATGTTTCGAAGATAGTTAAGGAATATACTTTCTGTGTTATGGGTTGGACGATTGTTAACTATCCAAAAGACTAACTTATTAGGTGATAATATTTATTCGTCTTTATATGTTTAAGATCCACCTATGTAAATCCGATGTAGAATGTAATACTGGTCATATTTATTTTGTATTGAAAATTATTATCCTCTTACTTGTTTGCCCTTTTCTCTAATTGGTCTTGCTAACTGAGATTGGCGAGGAAGGGTTTTTTGGCTATTTCTGACACATATCAAGGGGTTAATCATCATTGAGTGACTTGATGATAAAAAAACAAAAAAAAAAGGTTCTATAAGCTCTTGAGTTCGAGTCCCCTCAAGGACTAATAGGGGTAACCATTAGGGGCTCTTACCTGGCTAATAATTCTAAGACCCCAGGACATTAGCTGAGGTGCGCACAATCAAGGGGTTATCTATCTATTTGTGAAACATATTGAAGCCCTAAAGGTTTCATCAAACTCTAGGGGAGGTTTTGTGAAAATTATCCTTCTATTTTTCAAGTGAGAAGTTGGGCTTAATTTAAGGTGAGCAAGTTCTAGGATGGGTTCAACCTCTTTGTAACCCTCCATACTTCTGAATAAATTATAGTTGAAAGAAAGAATGGTATGAACAAAACAAAGGGAAAGACAGTAAACCCACCACGATTTTTACATCTATATGCCAACTATTAGGTAGAACCACTTCTATAACTACTGTTACGAAGGACTCGATCGATATGTTCAAGAATAGTCACTTTCATTTCTTTTTTTCCCTCGCAATCAAGTAACTCTCTTAACATTTCTGACAAAGGAAGACAGGCAACCTAAATTTGACTTGGACAAAATGAAAGATCAGGCCAACTTAAAACCCACAATATGCTTTTGTTTGATCACATTTGATATAACTTGGATCAAACCCAAGTATATTTTTGACTAGGAATGAATAAAATATGGCACCTTAACATGTTTTATTGGTCTAAAAGATTCACCTTAACTTGTTTGTATATCTTTGAAAGAGTAAACGACTTTTTCCCACCCAAGGTTGCCTTAATAACAATTTCCCACCTGAAAAGTTTCAAAATATCACTTTCCCACCCAAAGTTTATATTCCGTTAATACCCTAAAATACACTTTACTTTCTTAGTGGTGTTTGGCGAGTTACCAAGAGCCAGGGTAAGAGGGGTTTTGTATAGTGGAGGCCGGTGGATTGAATAGTGGTGATCGATTGAATATTCGCCATCGGAATCAGTCAAAAATCAGCTAAGAATAGGAAACCCTAGTTTTACGGATGGCTGGCAATAGCAAGAAATTAGGATGCAACGTGAGAGGGGTTTTTTAGAGAGGAGACTAAATGTTCAAATGGTGGTGACGGAGAGAATTTTCCTCTTAAAAATCAGCCGGAATCGGCTTTGGGTAGTAACAGAATATTAACTTTGTGTGTGAAAATGGTTTTTTGAAACTTTTTGGGTGGAAAGTGTCATTAACGCAAACCTTGCGTGGGAAAAAGTCGTTTACACATCTTTGAAATTCTGTGTGAACTTCTGAAGCGGCTCTTGTCATTTCATACATTCCACCATCTTAACAACATTAATGTTGACTACCAGAGGTTAATTTCTCATTTTAAAATCAGTAATGGAAGTCATTTTCAAGTGCAGACATTTGTATTCTTAACAAAAAAACTGGATCAAAAGACTTCAACTTAACCAAATGTAAAATCAAAGTCGATAAAAGTTATTTGGCCTTCGTTTTTGCATGTAACATAAGTTTAAGTTCACACGTGAGAATTAAATAAGATAATAGTCATGAGCCCTACTACGTTGAAGGGAAAGGATTAAAAAGTAGCATCAAACTAATTCAGAATTTGAATCAATTAATTATGAACAGAATGTACATCATATGAAACTAACTAATTTAGCAAAAGCATCCATTAAAAGAGCTTGCTTGCAAATTCTTCAGTGGCCTCAGTACCATTACTTGAAGAAGATGCTGCAAGAATCCTGAGTTCTGATAAACTCCTTCCCAATTGTAGAGCAACCTTCATTTCTAACAATTCTCCATTTTCTCTTCTCTCAACATCCCTCTCACCAATATTTGACTCTATTGTCTCTTCCATAAGCTTAAAGAAACCGGCATTGCTACGGTACATCTCAAACACCATCCCAACTTGCCCACCGTGCTCAAATGTGTTTATGACACTAGCCATGGCTCCACCAATGACTCCTAGCATCACACCCAGTGAACCAAGAGGGCTGCTATTGCCCACAAAGGTTGAACCAATGGCTGCAAGGCCTGTCAACAAAGGACCGGAAATCGCCAACATTTTGTTCAGTTTCAAAGCTTTGTTACCCAACCTTGAGTAATCATCCAGATCTTTCCTCTTCAAAACCTCAACAATGTTTCTCATTTCTTCTTCCAGCTTTGAACTCCAACCATTCCCATTTATCTTCCCTTCGAGCCATTGCTTTCGCCTTTGTTGAGGCCACCACACTGCAGGCTTAACACTGGAAGGGAACTTTTCGATCATTTTGCCTAGTAAAGGAAGAGGGAATGCCTTGTCCAGCGCCAAAACTTTCTCCAAGGCTTCATTCACATCAACAACAGTTGGGTTGCCCAGGGCCACGACTGTTTGAAGTTCTCCGTGAAGCTGCTTGAACAATCTAGCCGCATTTCTTTGTTCTTCAGCGAGCTGAGATGGTTGAATAGTGTTCATCATCACCAACATGCCAGTGGCCGCTCCATAAAGAATGGTAGAAGAGAGCTTGAGAGCCAAAAATCCTGATCCATTTACACCACTTGTGGCTGCAATTCCTGTCATTAAAGAAGCGGTGAGAGTGATTGCATTAATGGATGATAAAAGCAGCTGGTTCCAGTTGTTCCTCTGCTCTCCAATATTCTTATGCATCTCAACTCTGTCAGCTACAGCCTCCATCATTTCATAAAGCTTAGAAATCACTCCTGAATCGGGAGCATCCACTCTAAGTCTTGTAGAATTATTTGTAAAACTGATATTGGGGCTGGACTCTTTCTCCAAATGAGTATTAGTTGGAAGTTTTGGAAGAGAAAGATGGTTCAAACTCAACCTGAAATTCGGAGCACTCATTGTGGCTCTAACGTCTATTCTTCTATGAGAAAAAATGGTGCTTGAAGCTTGAGCTGTCGCCATTTTATACACAATAGTCTCTTTCTAATTTTCTGGTTTTGTGTTCAGGGATTTGTAGTGATTGTTTTTGAGGGTTTTGATAAGAGAGCGTGAAGTGAATTTGGGTTTGAGATATGAATGTTGAGTTGTGTGATATTTATACAAACAAGGTGTGTGGTTGACAAGCGAAGCGATAGAAAAGGTAGTTGAAAATTGAACAAGTTCATGGCTTAAAACTTGGACCTCTTCAATGTTTCTGCATTGAATATTAATTTTCTCAACCAACTTCTTTCAAGTCTTGGGGTTTCCTACGTTTTGACTTTCAACAGCCATTCTCGAGTAAACATTGAAACAGCCAACACAATAGTAGGGACGAAACCTGCTTTGTCTTGGCTCTACTTCAACAGGCCATTGCTCATTTCGGCTAAAAAACTTAAATAAATAATTGTTTTGTTCACAGTCAATTTTATAATTTTCAACTTCTGCATGCAAATTCACATGGCAATTTGTTTAACAATTTGTGGTTTACTCAATTTCTCATGTGGAATACTTTCCATGTACTATTATGTATATTTTCTAGATAATGTCTCTGTATATGCTACCAGTTAAGCATTTGTTTAATGTATTTTAATGTTCCAAGAGATCTCTGCAAGATCTTCATGTCAATCTCAAAAACTCCTGAGATGATCACTAGTTTACTGCATTGTTTTTACTAAAAAATATATGCCATTTTTTAAGGATATATTTGAGAGTATCCTTTATATTATCAGAAGTGTAGTCAAACAACTGGGAATTCAGAAAATGTTTTCTGCAAAATTAATCTTAAAAACTCTAAAATCATCTTTAAAGGGGAAATAGATAGAGATCTTTGTTAGCGATCTCGTGAAGTTCAGCACCTCTTTATTTTGAAGATCACTATCTAATCTGTCATAGCAAGTTTAAACATTTTCAATGACATTAATTATACAGTTCATTGGTTTCACAGACAACTGGATATGACAATGACAGAATAATGCATATCAATTTATATATAAAAATTTGTATATATAACTGTGTATATCACAAGTCAAGAATAGTAAAGAATACTATTACTGGGTGATCATCAACTTTTGAGTGTATTACTCGAGGTCTTAAGTTCGATTCACCTTGGATTGTAATAGGGGTGACCTAAGGGAACTCTTACCCGATCAATAGTTCTAAGGTCTTGCAGGATTACCCGGCCGATAGTTCCAAGGTCTGAAGGATTAATTGAGGTGCGCTCAAGCTGAGCTCTTCTGGCCGATAGTTCTAGGGTCTTAGGTATTAGTTGAAATGCGTATAAACTGAGCTGGACACCCCTCCAGTCATTAAAAAAGAAAAATAGCAAGGAATACTTGGCTCCAATTATTTGAACCAACTGCTAAAGCAAAATTAATGGTTTGCTTCATTCCAAAAATAATGGCGTCTTCACTTGTATAATTTATTGAGTAGGACGCCCAAAACCAAAGTTGAACTGGCCACAAGTATTGAAATTTCAAAGTTGAACTGGTTGCATATTTTACCAAGACATTACTCTCCACAAGTTCTAAGTCTGCGTAGCTTCTGTTTTACTTTTACCTGTTACACATTTCAACTTTCACATTACAATATAGATAGTAGATAGTATCTACTATCTAGACGAGCTCTTGTCAACGATTTAAAAAACTAATATATTATATGATTATAACTTGGAACACGACACATATCAAGCATCTCCTGAAATGCAATGAGTCATAAGGTGTTCTCCAGCAAAGGGAGTAAGAAGTTAAGAATAACTCAATGGAGAAGCTTTCATATTCAGAATACATATGAAAGAGATTGAGCACTTGAACTAATGTGGTTGTTTAAAAGATCCTCTGAACTACATATTAATCATGTGAGACATATTGATGCTTTCCTTGTCATTTTGCTTTCGGCAATGCCATAGACCTTGCTCGTAGATTCAGAAATATCCCCCTGTAATAAGCATACAACAAAACCATTTTTCCCTTGGTGTAAATTTTAGGAAGAAACACTAAAGGAAATCAAAGAAATATTTACATACAGAGGAAGTGTATCAAAAGGGAAACAGAGTATGTACCAGCACATCGCTACAGCGCTGTGGAAAATGACACGGAACTGCAGAGGCACATACTGATGATTTACCCAACCCACAACTGGCCAGAACTGCATTTTCATTCATTAAGGTTATAAAGATATTGAAGGGATGCATATTTTCATTTTAACATAGTCAATACAGAGAACATAAGCAAATACCGTCCATGCTGTATATTGAACTTTCGGATACTCCTTCTTGATCTTAGTTTTCACATGCATCCAAGGTCTCCCTGCATTTCACAGGATATGGCTATAAGAAATGTTCATATCTTAGCAAGTGTATGATTCTTTAGGGGTTTGTTTGAAAAGTTGAGAGCTGTATAAACCAAACTTAGCACAAAAGACTGAACTAAGAGTTGGTAAGGAATGATTGAACTATATTTCTCATATGGATTTCGTGATTGCTTCACATACAAGATTGAGCATTCTATGTGTAAAATTTACATATGGCGGTATTAACTTACCCTCAATAACAGCTCCATAGTAAATCATGAAAAGAAGGTTGTTCAAAGGAGAAGATGTCAATTGTTCCAATACCACCTGAATTAATACAATTCAGAATTTTAGAATGGCTACTTCTTTTGTCTTCTCATTCACTTCAGCCGGATGAATGACAACTGCAATTTAACAGCTTTTGAAGTTGAAGAGAGCCATTTACCTTCTTGGCAACTGTTTTTGTATCCTTCTTCCCTTTGAATATTTTATCCAATACTAGATGCAAAAAATGTCCAAATGGTCCAAGATATGCAAATCCAAAAACCTGCAATTGACCATATTAGAATAGATGGCTGGAGAACAAATATATAACGACAATACATACATTCATTTAAAAACCACTGTGACAGTGTAAAACCAGGCAGGCCTGAGTGCAAAATACCAATTAAACGGTCCACAGCTACACTCAAACCCACTCACCTGTGTCCAATTTTCATCGAGCAGAACTTACAAGCATTCACTCTAATAACCATCTAACAAACAACGAATCCATTTACTATATGCAACCCAAAAGCCAGCATAAGCAGCCAGTTCGACAGTAAGTGGTACATACTCACAATTTGAAGTAATCAAGTGAGTCGAAGAACCAAAAATTGAATGTAAAAATAAATTATCTTCTGTATTAACTGTTTCCTGGAAATAGTTAATGTTATCCAGCCAGGTTTTAAACTTAGACAAAGCCACAAAGGTAATTGTATGAAACATCAGCAACCCACAATACAAAGAAAATAGGAAATGAACTCAGTGGACTATTGTCTTCAGACAGTGCACTAGCAAGATAAGTCTGAGATTTACCAATCAATATAATTGGAGGTCACACAATGCTAAATTGTTAATGATCATATGAACAAATGACACTGAAACAATAATATAAGCGCAATCTACTGTGCATAAATATCATCAATTAATTTGGAAACATAAAAATATAAAGATGAGATGAGAAAGATACTGACCACTTTCAGAAGTAGCCTTCTCAATTGAAGTTTCTGTATGCCAGTGAGTTTCTGAGCTATTATGTCACTGATTGCTGATAGCACTCCAGCAGTTATTGCCTGATAATACAAGTAAAAATGTCACAAAATTTCCCAGAAAATTATGTGTCAAAACCCATATTTCTAAAAAAAAAATAAAAAAAACAGAAGTTATAAAAATCCAATTTTTAAATTTCCTTTTATTTCCTCAACTTTCCCAGCCACCAAACAAAAAGCTTATCCATAAAACAAAAAACCCATCAAAGAAGAGAAACAAAAAACCAAAAAACAAGAGAAAGGAAGAACCTTTGTTCTCAAAGGATGTTGCTGGAGCTGTATCAAGTACTGTCTCAACCCATTCTTTGCAATTGAACCCATGTTCTCACTTTCACAAAAAATCTGCTGTTCAAGTTCTTTCAATCTGAAAACAGGGAAAGTGTTCTTAATTATCGCCATAGTCTTTGACTAAGGTCACTCTCTCTCTTTATTACGTCATGAATTACCTGTCTCTTTGCAAATTAAAATATCTTCCATGAGACTTGAGACTTTGAGACGGTTTGGTGGGGCCTTTTCGTACTAAACTTTGGCGGATTGTCCAGTGATAGATGAAAGTGAATAATTAGCATTAAAATATTCTTAATTCTTTCATAGAAATTTTCTCTACCCTTTCGGGTTCGGCTCGGCAACTGGGTCAACCTCCTCGTTTCAAGGATTTAAGTATGGAAAATCTACATTTCTGGCGAGGTGTGTCTGATTTTATGTGTTGAATGGACGTAATCGGTCGATGTCTGAATCGTGCATACATCGATAACTGTAACATTACTCTTTAAGTATTTAAACATGTCCGATAATCTATATATAAAATAAACACACATAAATGGTTACGAATCTACGTCTCTGTTTTGTTCACTTTTGAGAAAAGATTTTTAAAAAAAGGTTAAAAAAATTGAATTTGGCGGCTATTATTATATAAGATTTAAAAATTAATAAAAATACCCTTTATATTTATTTATTTACTAAATACCCTTTTAATAAAACATTAAAAGTTAACAAAAATACTCCCAATCTACTCATTAAATATGGACATCCGGCTACTACCACCGAAGAAGGGTAGTCGTAGTATTTTTGTAATTTCTAAAAAAAGTATTTAAGGGTATAGAATAATATTTTGAGAATAATGACATTTTACTGTTTAACTTTTTTTGAGAATACTAATAATAGTTTTTTCCAAAAGTGAAACAAACGAAGCCTACATGTTCAATGATTACGAGATTGTTTGTGATGTAACGATAATATATGTTTAAGGAAACATAAATAAAATATTTATAAATTTTTTTTTTTTTAAAGTGGTTCGAATACTATATATAAATCCACTATTATTTCATTAATGACTTTCTTTGCGATTGCTAATGAAGCATACGAATAGAACAATCACTCAAGTTACAAGAGTAAAAAATTCTTAGAGAATCACTAGTTAGAGCATCTCCAAAGGGCTTTTTATATGACTTAAACTCTTTATTATAAAGAGTTTAATCCATAAAAACAAGAGTCCAATAAACTATTTATCTTTAAAATATAAATTAGAAAGTGAGTTTGACTCTCCACATTTAGAGAGTCAAATTTCACTCTCTATCTTAATTTTAATTAATAAACTACAAGTTCCTATGTATTTTACTTATTATTTTTCTCTCCCATTAAGTCTCTTTCTTAAAAATAAAGAACATCTTCATTAAATTTAAAAAGTCTATTGGATTTGAATAAAAATTGTGTTCTTTATATTTTAAAATTAATAAGATGCTCTTTACTTATATTAAAGATGCTCTTCAAAATAAAGAGCACTATTGAAAATGCTCTTATTCTCTTTCTAGTAGAGTTTTTTCTCTATTTTTTCTGTATATAAGTGTGTATCTAATCTCTTCTTTGAGGAGGAGAGTTGCTTATTTTTAGCTCAATGTCATAAGTGCTTTTTGTAAAATTGTCTTGATTTGTGGAGATCTTCCCTTATCTTGATATGTGAAGATCTTTAATCCCTATCCTCAAATTTAACATGTATATAGTATCTTCTAAAGGTGGTTTAAGGTTTAGACAGCTAATGTTACTTTCCCTTTGAGTGCCTTGTTGATTCCTTATTGATGTAAAGTCCTTAAATCTTGATATATATATATATATATATATATGGAGGAATAATGGGTTGAGTGGCATGCCCTCATGCGAATCTACAAGCAACATGTGCATACTATTTTCTATTACAGAATTTATAATTGAGGACTATTTGGAAAGTTCACACAAGCCAATTCCTCATAACGCAATCATCAATGCTAGATTACGGAAGTGTTCACGTCAACATAGTATCATCCATAAGGTGAAAAGAAGGTATAGTCACGGGGAGGAAAGTTATCTTGACCGGATAGCGATTGTGAATCACGGAAGGAATGATGACGACCCACCGCCCGCCCTCAAGCCCCTCCCCGCCCCATAAGCTCCAGGGCGCACCTATGAGACTCGGGCGGCCGAGAGCGTCTGCAGTGTGGGAATCAAAACACGTATTCTAAATACGTTTTTCATAAAAACATTCCGGATTCGTTTTGAAAGCATAAACACATAAGATATATATATGTATACATTTGAAAATCTGAAACTAACATCGTTCATAAAATCCAAAAAGCGGATGGTATCGGATATTCATATATTTTATAATGGTTCAACTTGCAGGGGGATAAACATAAGGATAAAACATAATTCGGTAGCGATAACAAGCATGATATTTTTTACACACATGATGAGTCGATGACGTAAGGGCCCAACCTCGAAAGGAATCACTCCTCACGACTTTTCCCTGTGAACTGGGGAAAAAGGTCTAAAAAGGGGGTGGTGAAATACTCGGTGAGTGGGGGATTGGGGAGAGTTTGCAAAACATTCTTCAACAATAGTCATGGCATGCAATAGTTCTTATGAAATTCGAGAAAACAACATGATTCTATGAACGTGTTATGGAAGTAACTAAATCATTCCCTGTATGCATGTATAACTCGTTTTCTAAAATTGTTCTAAATCTGTAATCTCATCATTCAAGTTGAAAACAAATTCTGAATTATAGCTCATCATTGAATGCTTAAAATTCTTTTTCGGAAACTTAAAACATAACTATAAGTGCTTATGCTTCGGGAACAATATTTCACAAGGCATCTTTGCAACCATCTATGTCATCCCTCAAGAATGCATATGATCATGAAAATAATAACTCTACTAATCATGCCGCAAACATCCAAACCATCATTCAATGAACACTCATGGTTCACAAAACAAAATCGTAACTAAATTTATAAGCTCTTTGTGATGATATAAAATTGCCCCTTGATTTTTGAAACTATCTGCGATAATTGATTTTGGGAATCTTGTAAACTTTATGTGATATTGAACTTTAAATTGGAATATGTAGCTTTTACCGATACCGAAAATTATAAGTTGATATCTTCTTTCGAAACTATTGCTAATACTCAAAGCTCTTAATAAATATTATAAAACCCATATTGAGACTATCACTCATAGCCGATACTAAAAACCGAATGTGATTTTGAACATTCTAAAAGCGATTATGATGTTAATAGCAAAACTCTCACCGCAACTACAGTACCCTGGGAAATCGTCTTGGTGGGCTTCCCACGCATAAGCAAAGCAAGGGATGTACTCATACCCTGCAAGATCTATCATCGCGCGAGGCGACTCACCAAAGGCTGTCATACCCTGGCGGACCACTCAACCGTGCGAGAGCCAATCCCCCAAAATGTCATACCTGGCGGACCACTCGGCGCCTGACGAGAACTAAAATGTCATGCGGACCACTCAACGCCAGGCGAGCCAATAAAATGCATCATGCCACAGGCGGACCACTCAAGCCTTAGCGAGCCAAGTAAATCTGTCATACCCAGGCGGACCACTCAAAGCCCGTGCGAGCCAACCTGAAATCATCCATACCCACAGCGGACCACTCAACGCCTGCGAGCCAATGAAATCTGTCATACCCTGGCGGACCACTCAACGCCCAGTGAGAGCCAATGAAATCTGTCATGGCGGACCACTCAAGCCTGTGAGCCAATGAAATCTGTCATACCAGCGGACCACTCAACGCCCGAGCAGAGCCAATAAAATCTGTCATACCCGACGGACCTCAACGCCTGTGCGAGCCAATGAAATTTGTCATACTGGCGGACCACTCAACGCCGATGAGAATAATAAAATGCATGTACAGGCGGACCACTCAACGCCAGTGCAGAGCCAATGAAATCTGTCATACCAGCGGACCACTCAACGCCAGCGAGCCAATAAAATCTGTCATACAGCGGACCACTCAACGCCAGCAAAGCCAATGAAATACGCATACCGGCAAGATCTATCATCGCGTGGGCGAGCCAAAAATCTGTATCTCTGGGGGATGGGTATTTTGTAGGGTGGTTTTAGCACCATAACAATCTCATGCATAATCTCAAGTAACATGTAAGTCAAGAGCATATTTCAACAATCTCATGCATAATCTCAAGTAACATATATAAGTCAAGAACATACCACATATGTGCTTATAAATCATGCATATATGACAAAAATATTCAAAAATTATATCCAGGGGTGAAACTGAAAATTTCCAAACATGTTTTAAAATTGACAGTTTAACCCAGATTAAAAATTACTTTTATCTCTATACTAATCTTAATCATTTTTCTCATAAAACTTATGCTTTTCTTCTTTATAAAAGATATCCTTAAAATCAAAATATTTTATGCAATGTAAATGGGTAAGCATGTAATCTTATAAAACTTATGCTCTTTCTCTTAAACATATATCTTCACATGCATGCATCAGTTAACATCCAAACGAACAAAGTTGTGACCAATCCAATATATCAACCCAACTACCACTTCCCATTACCAAAGTCTGGACCCATTTTTAATCATTCTCCCTCCTTTACTCTTCCATTGGCCGAGCTCAAACAACACCCCCATAATGAAGTTGTTCCCAAATCTAGCAACCCACATTTCATATAAAATATAAAGCCATTTTCTTTTATATATAATTGTACCATGCAAAGGAGATGAAACTTATTATTTTAGAGTCAAACAAAAGCTTTTCGCCTTACCATCTCACCAACAAAATTATTTCACAAAACCCATCATGCATAGCACATATAATCATCATATAACATGCATGAAAATGAAGTATTAACCAAAAAATTAAAAAGAAAAACCACATGACTGCCGACACTACAACTGAAGAAAATCAATTTCACCACTCAACAATTTGGTTTCCCTATTCAAGCAAAAGGATTCTACACATACATCAATACACTCATACAAATTACCCAATATATATACACCCTTATTTGGCCGAAAATCAAAGCCTTCATATCACTCATTTGCATGTTAAATAATTATGTAAAGAAAATAGATAATATTCCTCATAAACTAAAATATCATCAAATAAGTCAACCAAGCACAATTCATAATCAAACCATTTCACATGAATTTTTATGCAATACTATTCCACTCACCATTTCGGTGCTCCACCCAAAAGCCCAGCACTTCCTCACGGATTTCCTCTTTCCTTTTCACCAAATCTTACAAAAATTGAGTGATCTCCTTTTCTTCTTCGCTTAGTCGGCGCCTATTTCTCTCTCTCTCTTCCATATTTTGTTTTTTTTTTTTTTTTTTTCTTTTCTTCACTCTTTCACTCTTCTTCTTGGCTGAAACCCGTTTCTCCTTCTCTTCTCCTTTTTCCTTTCTTCTTTCGGGTTTCTTCTCATCTTTCTTCTTCTTCATATTTTATATTTTTAGTCTTTCTAAATTTATGCTTCTGCCCCTAGATTACAGGTAATCCCGCTAAACCCCTACCACGTCAGCATTTCTTTCAAATAAACCCCCAGATTTTGCCCCTTGTTACATGCAAACCCAACAGCTTACTTATCTTGCAATTTCATTCCCAATAAAACTTTTAAAAAAACTAACAGAAATCCCCTTCCATAAAAATAAAATCACACAGAATATGTAATATGTATTAGGATTAAAAACGGGGTTTCACAATCAGTCCTATTAATTGGCCAAGTCATCCCAGACAGCGGGTCAATATAGTTTTCAACATGCATACCGTTTCTTATTAATACTTTTCAGTTATAGTTCGTTACAATATAAATAAGATTCATTGTGTCTCTGTATTTTCATTCTCAACCTTCGTAAAACACAATTACAATCAAAGAAATCAAATACCATTCAGATGGCTTCTTTACAAGCTTCATATATTTTGTTTTCTTCTTCATGTTGTTCTTCACAAAGAACAAATGCTGCAAAAAAACGGAGTAAAAACTTGGTTGAGCAACTGAGGATTAGAGATAATAAAAATACAAGCTCAATCCCAGTAGAAAAGATTGTCCCTAGCACAGCAATACAAGAAAACAATGCTGACGACTCTACTAATTCAATGGTGACAGCCCAACTTTACGCTATCTTAGAGTCTGTTGCTGATAGAGTTGAGATGCACAACAACCTGGGCCAGCAACGTGACAACTGGAACTCCCTTCTGTTGAACTCTATCAACATGATTTCTCTCACTGCTACCACCATGGCTGGTGTTGCTGCAACTGGTGGCGGAGGCGTTTCATCACTTATGGCTTTGAAGTTATCATCAACTCTCTTGTTCTCTGCAGCCGCTGGGATGATGGTTATGGTGAACAAGATTCAGCCCTCACAACTTGCAGAAGAGCAACGTAACGCAACAAGATTGTTCAAGCAGCTCCAGAGAGAAATACAAACCGTCCTTGCTCTAAGGTTTCCCAGTGAAGCCGACGTGAAAGAAGCAATGGAGAAAGTTTTGGCGCTTGACCAAGCATACCCACTTCCCTTGCTAGGTAAAATGATAGAGAAGTTCCCTAAAACATTTGAGCCTGCTGTTTGGTGGCCATCAAATCACTCTCAGGCAAACAACAAAAACGCATATGAAAGAGAGCAAAGTAGCATGAATACGGAGAAAAATGGATGGGGTGAAGATCTGGAAGTGGAAATGAGAGAGATTATTGGAGTGTTAAAGACAAAAGATACAGAAGATTACATGAGACTAGGCAACTTGGCGTTGAAGATAAACAAGATTCTAGCCATCGCAGGGCCATTACTCACCGGCATTGCAGCTGTTGGGTCGGCTTTCGTGGGGTCTCCTCACGGGTCATGGGCTGCTGTTATCACGGTGGCTGCAGGCGCATTAGCTACCACAGTTAACACTTTAGAGCACGGTGGGCAAGTTGGCATGGTGTTGGAGATGTATAGAAACTGCGCTGGCTTCTTCACACTCTTGGAAGAATCAATTGAAACCACTCTCAATGAAAGTGATGTAGAGAAGAGAGAAAACGGGGAGATGTTTGAACAGAAAATAGCTCTACTGCTGGGAAGAAGCACTTCTCAGCTGAGACATATTGCCAAGAAATCAAGTCATTCTCGCATATATGGAACCGAGGTAGAGGAGTTTGCAAGTAAACTTTTCTAATCCCGTACGAGGAGATTCAGAAATTTAGTCCATAACTGTATTTATATACATTCTTTTATCTGTGATAACAAATTCTTTTTTGTAATATAATCTTTTATAGAGAAACCCTTGGATAATATCAAACTTTAATGTATAAAAAATAGATTTAAATTCTTTAAATGATAATATATTACTATTATTCTTTTTATTCACAAGCTGAATTTTCTTTTAAGTTTCAAAATTGTGTATGAGAGAGGTAATCATATATTTCATGCTTAATTTCAAATACAGAAAGTGTCTGAGCTAACAAGGACCCTGAAACTATCGATCGGATAAGAGTTTTAGTGGTTACTTCTATTAACAACCATGAGGACTTAAAACTCGTCCCCACTCTCTTAAATTAGCTTTTGGGAGTGGTTTCTACTAAAACCCATATATCATCTTAAAATGTTATTTAATATTAAATGAAAAAAATAATCAATTTTTGCTCAATAAAAATTGTAAAATTTTGATTTTTTTAACTTTGTTATCTTATATAAATCAGAATTAAAAAAAATATTGATGTGGTACCTGAAAATGTTGACGTTGATGTATAGCATGAAAGAGACAAGCCCATGTTATTGAAACAAAGAAGAAGTACATTTTCCTCCCTTTAGTTTCGGTTTATTTTAGAGACCCCCATTTCAATTGCTATTATTTGAAAAATACCTATGTAAATTCAACTCATTACCCGTGATTTCAGTCTAAACACGTTTTAATTAATTAAAACATAATAATAAGAAATATGAGAATTTGAATTAAAATGGACTTTTGTTAATGATTTTAAAACAAATAAACTCTCATATTCTTCCAAAAATAAAAGTATTAACAAGGAGTTTCACTAAAATAAAAGAGCAAGGTAGTAAATGAACCTGTTGATGTGACTTGCTGCGAGAGGTACGTGATTGATAGTGTTAAAATCAGTAGGATGTATGCGTGTCCCTATGGATCAAGCGATAGAACAATATGATAGAATATGCTAGAATCAACACAAAACACAAAGAACTTCTTAAAGTGTTTCGTCTACTCGTAATGTAAAGCCTACGTCCATTGTTATGTTTTATAAGAAATTTTTAGTTTGCTTTCTGTGACTTATTTTCCATCCCTAAAAACATATTACAAGTGGGTTTATATAGGGTTAGATACATGATTGAGTTGGAAACTGTTATGCCTAAAAATATAAGGACTGACATAAGGTCCAATCAACATGCAAAAGTCAGATCATAGGAATGCCCGTAGCCTGCTTCTGTCAGAATAGTGGGCACGCGCCAGGCCAGTCCAAGAGCTATGACGATCCCACATATCCAATCCCTGCTCCAAATCGTGCAAATCACTAAAGAAGGTGGGCAATGTGACATAAAGAAGGATTTTGTGCGGATAATCTCACTAACCCACAGATTCAGTGATGATTGCCTCGATCCATTCCTCTATAAATTGAGAGTCTCTTTCTCATTGAGGGGATTCGCACATTTTTACACTTGATTAACTACTCTCTCTCTCATTAGAATTCTTAGCATTTGATACCTTGTAATATCATTGTAAAGTCAGTCAGCTAAAAGCGACCTAAGCCTTATCATCAATATAAGCATCAGTAGACGTAGGACTTGCTACCTTAGCATCCGAACCATTTTAAAAATTGTCCCCATTGCATTTACTATCATTTTCCTTTGCATGCATGTGTGTCTTTTGGGCCAGCTCAACATTTCACACGTGTGTTTCGTTGGTATAAAAATCATGCATCAACAGTTTGACGCTAGAAGGAGGGCCTGATTTAGTGTTCATCCTTCACCAAGAGAATCTCCAGCTTACCGGTCCTGCAACAACAAATGGCCCGTTCCAACCAAAACCTGAGCAAACCGGAACCAGGAGGGGCCTGGTGGCTCCCCCAGTGAGGGGACACTTATTCCAAAAAACCTTGAACCCCACAAAGCAAAATCTTGCGGGAGATATCCCGATCAAGTTTATGCTTGACCCCGTTATAAAAAGCTACGAGGTTTGACAATCTTTCCAGCAGGTGGTGAAGGTTGGAAGGCCAAGGATTAGGAGGACCAAGGCGTGCCATCCAAGTCACTCTGAGGTGGTGCAACCGCCAAAAAGCTTACGCGCAAAGCGGACAAAGGGAAATAGCCCTCTCGCAGCTGCAACACATAGAAGAAAAGGTAAGCAAGTGACAAAAAACAAGCCCACAGGCTCCAAAGGGCTAGCAAACACCGACCACGTCCCAAACAGAATACCAGTCTCGTTGAGACTCAGTGAAATGACATATCCCGAGCTGTCCCATGCCATGTCGCAAGTGCACACCCATGAAAGTGTTGGACGGGGCGATTCCTATCATCGCCAGCAATACGATCCTGATCGTCACCATGCGAGAGGGTCCCACACTTCGCGGGGTGGATCTTACCACCGCGAAGGTCGTGAAAATACCCCACACCTTTCATCGCCATCACACGCCTCCAGCGTGTGTCGAAAGTGGCCGGAACCGCCAGCCAAGGCAAGAGGAACCCGACCTCTAGACTTTCCTCAATCGTAATCGTGAGAGTCGAACTCGCATGGGTGAAAGCAATCCCCAAGCGGCTCCATTCTGCAAATTGAGGAGATACATCTATGATAGACTAAGCTCGGCAAACGAACAAGAGGCGTCGCGTTTCGTCCCATTTCTCTCCCGAAGAAGTGTTAGCCGTCCCTCCCTGCGGATTCAAAATGCCCGAGCATGTGGGTTTGATGGAATTCGATCCACTAAGATCATTTATATGAGTTTAACGACCTGATGGAACTTCACCAGGTCTCAGATTTAGCAAAATGTCGTTGTTTGGCAATGACTTTGACCTCCCATGCCAAGCGGTGGTTCAGGTTGCTCCTAGCGGGATCAATCAGTTCGTGGCCTTAGATGAGCGCGACGTTCCTAAGGCATTTTCAAGCAAATCGGAAGTTTTCAATGCCTTTGAGCTACCTCATCAATATAAGGCAAGAAAGGGATGAATCCCTCCAGTCCTACATTGACCGCCCTTAGAGAACTCAACAAGGTGGCTCTTCTCTCCCGAATGATACATTGGACTCTCATCATAATGGAGTTCGTCCCACAAACTAACCTGTGGAAAGAATTATAGATTGAGGACGCTGTTTCCCTAACAGGATTCTATAACCATTGCGAAGAAGTACCTTCAGATAGAAAATTCATTAGCGGCACTCCGCCGTCGCGACGTCGGCACTTTGGGCAGTGCCCCTGGTCGGGGCAAAAGTAGAAGAGCTGATCGCAAAGGGGACACTAGTGATCAACGAAAAGGAAAGAAACCTCGCTACGAGCACAAAAGTCTTATGCTCCTGTCCCTCATCTCGATCGCAACATAAACCAATATACTCTACTGAACGCATCTGTATCGGCTATTCTTGATAAATCCGAGGAGGCCAGCCTGCTCGGAGAGCCCGCGCGCATGAAAACTCTTGCGATAGCCAAAAATAATAAAAAATACTGTCGCTTCCATCGGGACAATGGGCATCATACAGATGAGTGCCGAGCTCTAAAGCAAGTAATCGAATAGCTCATTAAGAATGTGCATTTTAAGGAGTATATTGATGACTCCACTCCCACGCAAGAGAAAAATCAAGGGGCGTAAGGAAAGAAGCGTCGTGATCGCAAATGGTATAGCAGTGTCAACATAATCTTTGGAGGGTCGCACCTCACGGGGAACACGCGAGGTGCCTAGGAGAGATATGCCCGCGAAGCTCATCACGACCCAATCGGGGTGATGAACATGTCGCAGCGACCACAAAAGGTTCGCAAGGAGGAGCCGATCGCCTTATTCGAAAAGGATGCAACTCATTTGCATCATCATCACGACGACGCTCTTGTGATCACGCCCTCATAGGGACCTAACGTCCATGCGAATGTTAGTGGACAACAGAAGCGCTGTGAACATCCTGTTCAAGGATGCTTTCAAAAGAATGAACTTGGACGAGGCCGACCTAAAGCCCGCCTTGATCCCTCTTTATGGTTTTACATGGGACCACCTGATCCCCAAGGGAACGATCAAATCCCAGTCACGTTGGGTGACTATGATGAAATGACTAAGGTTACTAATTCTTGGTTGTGGACTGCCCTTCTGCCTTCAATGGGATCACAGGGGCGACCTACGTTGAGAAACAAGCGATCATTCTATTTACCATCTAAAGATGAAGTTCCCTACCCCGACGGAGATAGGGGAAGTTAGCGGATCTCAAAGCGCATCTCACGACTGTTACATAAAAGCAGTGCAGATGGCGTGCAGAGGGAAAGGCATCTCGTGTTGTATTCCTTTACAAGCTATGACGATCAGACGGATCGAGCCACAACCTGGCCCAGTAGAGGATAATATGGATCCTCAATACAGGAAAGCCCTTCCAGCGGCCCAGGTTGGGGATTTGTCCGAAGTGTCGGTCGATTTGAAGGAGCCAAGCCGAGCCGAGTGTTAAGGATTGGGAGCAGCCTTAACCCCCTGCTCACCTCTGAACTGATCAATTTCCTGAAAGAAAATATCAATGTGTTCGCCTGGTCGCACGCAGCTATAGTCGGGATCAGCCCGGGCATTATTTGCCATGAGTTAAACATCAACAAGCTGACAGAGGCCGTTAAAAAGCCAAAAAAGAAGCGGTGGATAGGGAGCGATATGCCGCCTTAAAATTAGAGGTGGATAACCTCCTCCGAAACGAGTCCATCCGAGAGGCACTCTACTCGACTTGGGTTGCCTACTCAACCCGACCACGGGTTGCCTTCGTTCGGTAAAAAGTCAAATGGCAAGTGGCGAACCTGTGTCGACTTCAGCGACCTCAACAAGGTATGTCCTAAAGACAGCTTCCCTCTGCCGAGAATTGACGAGCTCGTGGATGCCACCCCAGGGCACGTGCTACTAAGTTTTATGGACGCATACTCGGGATATAATCAAATTTGATGTACGGGCCAAATGGGACTCATCTTTTATTATGAGATCGGGGGTTGTATTGCACAAAGTTATGTCCTTTCGGCCTCGAATCGTATGAACACCGGCGATTAGGTTAACCGGAGATGTTCTCCAACCAGATCGGTAAGACAATGGAGGTCTATGTGGATGACATGCTGGTTAAATCCCATGTCGCTTCAAATCATATAGCATATCTCGCTGAGATGTTTGATATCCTCCAACTGTACAGAATGAAGTTGAATCCTCTCAAGTGTTCATTGGGAGTATCGTCAGGTAAATTCCTAGGATACATGGTTAACCAGCGGGGAATAGAAATCAACCCCGAGAAAATTCAAGCTTTGCTCGATATGGAAACTTCCGACCAGTAAAAAACAGGTCATGAGCCTTAATGGGTGAATAGCGGCACTAAGTTGCTTCATATCGAGGCTAACATATCACTGCTTACCTATCTTCAATGTTCTGAAGGCCAATAAGAAGTTTGAGTGGACTCCCGAGTACGAATAAACGTTCCAAAGTATAAAAGAATACCTTGGGAAACCACCTCTCCTATCCAAGCCTCTTCCGCAAGAGATCCTACTGTATTTGTCCGTCTCTCAGTTCGCAGTCAGTGCAACCCTAGTTTGGGAATAGGACAAGGTTCAATGGCCAGTGTACTATGCGAGCAAGCATCGGACGGATGCTGAGATGCGGTATCCAGAAATGGAGCGGTTAGCCTATGCTCTATTGATAGCTTCCAGAATGCAACAACCTTACTTCCACGCCCATACTATCCATGTGATGACTAATCACCCCCTCAGGCAGGTCCTCTAGAGGCTAGAGGCATCAGGTAAATTGCTTAAATGGGCCATGGAATTGATCAGTTCGATCTGAAGTACAAACCAAGATCGACTATCAAAGGCCAGGCTGTTGCTAACTTCATTTAAGAATTCTTCTATCTCCCAAGTGAGTCAGAGCAACAGCCTAGCGAAGTCATCTAGGAAACTACTCAGAATCTGCCGACCTGGAGTCTCTACGTGTTAGATCGGTCGTCACGGTCACAAAATTAAACCATAAGAAATGCCAGTAGTTATGATGGTAGAGGGTCGAATCCACAGAGAGCAAGACTAATGACCTAATGTATATTTGAGTTAACGAAAGAGAAATTGACAGAATGATTGATTAAAACTAAAGAAACTAATTACTTGCAGGAAATTAAAAAGCATTAAATAAATTGCTAACTAAAACACAATATTAAAAACATTGTCGCTACGGGTTCGGTTTGACTCAAGACCAACTCTCACAATTCATCTCCTCGCTCTTCAATTTCCTAATCCTACAAGGCTAGGCAAATTAGTAAAAATATCTCTCGGCAATCTGGGGATAAATTTATCCTGTCTCCCCGTCGTCTTAGTTACAGATCGATTGGTTAAAAACTATCATTGGCTAACCGAAAAATGCTAAACCCTTAAACACCACTAGTTGGTACAACGTTAACAAGTACAACCTATCAACCTGTATCATCCAATCAACTAATTACACAATAAATGCATTCCTAGTAGAGATGACATTAAACGCTACTACAACTTGATTGCAATCAGTACCGAAGCAATTTAAAGTCATAATCAACATTCAATAATCTCCCAACATTCAATTATGCAAAAAGTTATATATCAATAAACGTTCTCAATGGACATTATCAATTCAACTCGAGCATCGAGAATAATAATATTAAAGTATCGCAAACAAAGTGAAAGCGAAAACAAATGTAATCTGAATACAAGAAACTTAACCAAATATCCAACATTCGGGCTCATCCAACTAGTCGAGCTGATGGGGAGATCGTGGAGTCAATCTCGATCTCGCCTACACCCAGTAACGGACAACCGGGAACTGCCGCTCACGGTGGTGATGCGGAGGCTGAAAGCGGTGGAAAGCGGGCTGATCATGGCGAAGAGGAGGTAACCGACAGCGATATGATGCGAAGAAGGGCCGAAAACGACCAAGCGGACGCTGGAATACGAGCATGCTGATTCACGGAAGCGTTAATTTTTCCGGCGGGTCTCAAAAAGCGGTGGCGGAAATGGGATCCGAAGGTACCAATGGAAAGCTCGGTGATGGGGAGTTCAGATCAGGTCCTAGGGAGGTGAGAAGTCGCCGGAAATGAGCAAGTCACGCCTGGAAGAAGATGTTGAAGGAGCGCGCACAAAATTATGGATTAGCGGTTTACGTGAAGCAAGGAAGTGTAGATCCGTGGGGAATGAAGATCTACCCTTGGGGAGCTGGGCGATCGATGAAAAGCGGACAAAAGCGGCTGGGAAGGCGAAGCGTGCGGTGGTGGGAAGTAATCGTCAGCGGTGTTGTGTGGCGTTTCACGGTGGCAGCTTGCGGTGGCTGATGGTGGATCGATGCTTGGGAAGACGAAACGTCGCCGGAGAAGACGAAGCGTCGCCGAAAAACTGGGTGAACAGCCTCCCCTGTTCACGCGATCTGCACTTTTCTTTTATAGAAGAATGTGTAAAATATCAGTTTAGTCCCTGCACAATTGAAAAGTGACAAAATCAGCCCCTTAAAACATGACATTTTACCCCCTAAACAGCATAAATGAGACAAAATCACCCTTAATCCATAAACCACAACCCAATATCAACTCATATATTTTCCAAAATCATTCCAAACACGTTAAATTCATAAGAAAATATTAGGAAGCGATTTTCGTGAATAAATTCATAAATTCTTTAATTGTCTCAATATACTTCATTTTAATCACAAATGGGGTATTTTTATCACCAAAATAGAGTCACTTTCATGACTCTAACACACTCCCCAACTTACTCTTTGCTCGTCCTCGAGTAAAGTTAAAGGAACTCTTTCAACATTCTCACAAAACCATACACAACCATATTCATCAACAACCAAGGCATTCATCAAAAGGTAAAGTGAAGAATTTGAACATAACAAGTAAATAACACAATCCTAAATAAAGAACTAAAGTTTCTGTCAAGATTTGCCTATCTCCATTCAAGCTTCTCAAACACACATTTCATATTCATATTACAATGTTAAAATGTCATGCAAAACTCCCCAACTTATGTAGACGCAACATAATGCTCATTTTCCATACAAGATTTTGACATATAATTTCTTTTTCATTCATCACATTTTTTTTTTTTTTTGTCTTAACTTCTTAAGCTTTCTAGAAGGTCCGTGTAACGGGCTTTAGGTCAATGACTCCCAAACCAGATGGCTATAGTGCACCAAGTGTAGAATACTCCTTGAACTTACTCACCCAAACCAACTAGGCTACAAGTCAAGACTTTATTTCTTTATTTCTTATAAAGGCTCATGATTTATATAATGATTTATTAAGCTTTCTAGAGGACCCATGTAACGAGCTTTAGGCCAACCGCTCCCAAGCTAGATAGCTTTAGGGGATTACGTGTAGAACACCCCTCGGGCGTACTCACTCGAGTCAACTAGGCTACAAATCAAAACCAAATCATCAAGCAACATTTAAGCATTTTTAACACACGCAAGATAATAAATGAAAATTTGCTCCATGGGCATGTAAAGTATGTGGGAGACTTGCATAAACACTAAAACACATGACATTTACACAAAACAGTGTCTAACCACAATTATGGACAAACTTAGCACAAAACAGAACCAATAGTGCAATGTTTAAAACCATGTTGCAACAAACAATTTTCAAAAACCTCACAAAACCTTTCAACTATCACCTCAATTGCTTCTAAAATGGTGATTATGCATGAATTCATGAAAAATTTTAAAAATAACTCACTTTAGTTCACTTTAACCACTTTGGACTTACAAAGTACGATTCAACATATTCACAACATCATCATGCCACAAAAATATGATGCACAATCCATTCAACACACAATCTCCACAAAAGCATTATCAACAACACTTTACAAAAATATCACAATCTCCACAAAAGCATCATCAACAATACTTCCCAAAAATATGATCAACAACATACTCCACAAAAATAAAAATCAATCAACAATCCCCAACTTAAAATGTCATTGTCCTCAATGACCCACAACTACAAACATCCTCCCCAACTTAGCATCAAATGATCTCAAATGGCAATATGATCAATAACATTAAAATCGTCCAACATATTTGAGAAACAAGAAATCTAACAATAACAGCATATAAGGTGGAGAGATACAACCCGAGGAACAATGATGGGGTTGTCACCAACGGAGTTCGTGGAGCATGCGTAAGCGAAGCCTTAGACTAGTTAATGAGTTTCCAAACATGGCAATTCCTGCAAAGACAAAAATAACAAAAACATAAAAGCAATAAAAACATATTTAAAAAGGTGGGTTGCCTCCCACTAGCGCTAAGTTTTAAGTCTTCAGCCAGACTGAATGCGAACATCAAGTTCAAGGTGGTTGAAACGTTGGCGGTGCCTTACATGACCCTCGCCATTCAGCAACAAGTACGGTATCACGAGGTCCCAAGAAGGCATATTTGAATTTAATACACCATTTCCATGTGCACAAGTCTTTTAAGAACTTGGCATAAGCAGGTATGAGCTTAATGGCATCAAGAAGTGGAATACCAATAAGCCCTTGTCTAAACAACTCAACCATTTCCTTCATCCTAGTAGTTTTCTTAAAGTTGGATGCATTATTTGACTCTAGGTATTGAGGACAAGGTTCTATCGGTATGTCAAATGCAAGGGATAGTTCTTTCTCCCCAACTTCCTCGTTTTCATGTCTCGGCACACCTAACTCTATGGTTGGTTCTCTTTCACTCCTTTCGGCTTGGTTTCCCTCTAAGTTCTCTTTCTCTCCAAACTCAGCATATAATTCCCTCTCAAGCCTAGCTTGTTCATGACACCCTATCTGGTGAGTTGCACCATTGGGATTATCAACAACTTGACTCGGCAAATGGCATTCCTCTCTCTTATAAACCGCTTCAGCTATTTGACCTATTTGGGTCTCTAGCTTACTAATAGATTCGGAATGGGAATGTAATATCTGATAATGCTGCTCTAAGTCATTGAACCTAGCATTCATGTCATCTTTTTGCTCTTGCATGGTTTGGAGCATTTGAGCCATCATTGATTCCAGTGGACTGGGCTCGAGAGTGGGCTGTTGGACGGGAGGTGGGATCCTAGGTTGGACGGTTAGTTGGACCGAATACATGTCCCAATAATTGCCCTGTTGATTGGAAGAACTATATGGCATATTATGGGAGACATTCTGAGATTGTTCCTGCTTCCATGTAAAATTAGGATGGTCATGCCACTCACTATCAAATGTGTTCGAATACAAATCATTTCGTCTCTGGAAACCTTGTGCATCTTGCACTTGCTCCTCAAAAGTGTAGGGAGCTAGGTTCCTCAAATGTGTACTCAACAGCTAAAAAGTCTAAAGGCATAGAAAAGACATCCTGACTTGGCCTACCGGGAGGTGGTTGCCTAGAAGCTTGCCCATGTATAGATATGAACGTGTCAAATTGATAGGCTAAAGACTCCAACTTGGAGTCTATATCGTCCAAAAGAGAAAACTCATAAATGCCACCATTCCTAGGCGGTTGCCCTATGATAGGAATCCTAGAAGCTAGATGGTTGTGCATGGGATACTCATCCATCCTACGTGCTTTCTATTTTCAGACCAAGGGTACAAAAATTGGTTGATATGACTATCTACCAAGCATTCATCACAAGTGTACCCAAGGTTCCACCAACAACCACGACATCAAAATTAAAATTAAAAGAAAAAGAAAAAGAACAAAAAGCAAATTCAAAAACCACACATAAAGAAAAATAAAGCTAAATATGAAAACACCCTAAAAAAAAATAATCCACACAATCAACAATTAAAATAAACAGTCAAACAAAAAGAAATTATTACTAAATCAAAAACTAAATCCTATGAATAAAAACAAAATATGCAAAACTAATACAAACATGCAAACTAAATGAACACGAAACATGAAAACATCACACAAATGATTAACAAGAACTAAAAAGAACTAAAGCTAAAAAGATTAGAAAATATCACAATCGGGTCACGCTTAAACTTTGAGGCATATGACACTACTAGGCGTTTCCCCAAGGTTGCGATCTTCCCTGCAAAATAAAAACAAACACAGAATATGTCATAATGAAAATTAAATAACACAGAAAAATTAAACTTAAAGTATTTACAAACCCAAATACACACAAAGTCAAAAGCACGTTGCTCCCCGGCAACGGCGCCAAAATTTTGTTAGATCGGTCGTCACGGTCACAAAATTAAACCTAAGTACCGTAGTTAGCGGTAAGCAGGGTCGAATCCACAGAGAGCAAGACTAATGACCTAATGTATATTTGAGTTAACGAAAGAGAAATTGACAGAATGATTGATTAAAACTAAAGAAACTAATTACTTGCAGGAAATTAAAAAGCATTAAATAAATTGCTAACTAAAACACAATATTAAAAACGTTGTCGCTACGGGTTCGGTTTGACTCAAGACCAACTCTCACAATTCATCTCCTCGCTCTTCAATTTCCTAATCCTACAAGGCTAGGCAAATTAATAAAAATATCTCCCGGCAATCTAGGCATAATCTATCCTGTCTCCCCGTCGTCCTTAGTTCAGATCGATTGGTTAAAGACTATCGAATATAACCGAAAAATGCAAACCCTTAAAGGGCACCACTGGTTAATAAGCGTTAACAATAACCTATCAACCCTGTCATCCAATCAACTAATTACACAATAAATGCATTCCTAGTAGAGATGACATTAAACGCTACTACAACTTGATTGCAATCAGTACCGAAGCAATTTAAAGTCATAATCAACATTCAATAATCTCAAACCGACACTCAATAATGCAAAAAGTTATATATCAATAAACGTTCTCAATGGACATTATCAATTCAACACATCGAGCATTAGAATAATATTAAAGTATCGCAAACAAACTGAAACGAAAACAAATATAATCTGAATACAAGAAACTTAACCAAATATCCAACATTTGGGCTCATCCAACTAGTCGAGAGCTGATGGGGAGATCGGTGGAGTCAATCTCGATCTCCACCGTAACGACAACCGGGAACTCAACGCTCATGGTGGTGATGACGGAGGCTGAAACAGTGGAAACGGAGCTGATCATGGCGAAGAGGAGGTAACCACGTGATATGATCGAAGAAGGGCCAGGGGCGACCAACGGTGGACGAGAATCTGACGACGCGGTTATGGAAGCGTTAATTTTGGGTCTCCGAGCGGAAAATGGCGGCGGAAATGGGATCCAAGGTACCAATGGAAAGCTCTGGTGATGGGGAGTTTAGATCAGGTCCTAGGGAGGTGAGAAGTCGCCGGAAATGAGCAAGATCGGCCTAGGAAGATGAAGAGGCGCAGCAAAAGGCAAAAGGCATGGATTCCAGGCGGTTTGCGGCTGAAGCTGAAGGGAAGTGTAGATCCGGCCGTGGGGAATGAAGATCTACCCTTGGGGAGCTGGGAACGTCGCCGAAAAATGGCCAAAACTGGCCGGGAAGCGGCCCCGACGCGGTGGTGGGAAGTCGAATCGTCGCGGTGTTGTGTGGCGTTTCATGGTGGCAGCTTGCGGTGGCTAATGGTGGATCGGTGCTTGGGAAGACGAAACGTCGGAGGGAAGAAAGTGTCACCGAAAACTGGGTGAACAGCCTCCCTGTTCACGCGATCGCACTTTTCTTTTATAGAAGAATGTGTAAAATATCGCTTTAGTCCCCTGCATAATTGAAAAGTGACAAAATCAGCCCCTTAAAACATGACATTTTACCCCCTAAACAGCATAAATGAGACAAAATCACCCTTAATCCATAAACCACAACCCAATATCAACTCATATATTTTCCAAAATCATTCCAAACACGTTAAATTCATAAGAAAAATATTAGGAAGCGATTTTTGTGAATAAATTCATAAATTCTTTAATTGTCTCAATATACTTAACTTTAATCACAAATGGGGTATTTTTATCACCAAAATAGAGTCACTTTCATGACTCTAACACTACGTCGATGGATCATCGAACAGAAAGAGGGCCGTCGAGTCTTCTCCTTTTGAGCCAGAAGGGACAGCGTTCACGCATTAACTTTGGTTGTTCAAGACAACCTGTAGGTAGGTGAAGCCCACACTCGCTGGACTTGCAGGTTGACCAGAGAAAGGGGGCAACGGGGGAACAGCTGAGTCGATATCCATGACGACTCCATAGGTCGTTAACCAAATTTTAGGGGAATACCAAGCCAAGGAAGAAAACATGATCCGTTATCTGAAAAAAGCTAAGGCCGCACTCTAGCCATTCAAGCACTTTGCGATCACTCAGATTCCTAGAGATAGCAACCCTGTGGCGGACGCCCTTGGCAAGAATAGCCTCATTGTTGGACTTAGAAGCACCGGATAGCATTCCTGTTCGATTTGTCGAGGCCCTAAGTATCAACATGATCAAATAGGCCGTGAATGTGACAGAATCAGATTCCTGGATGACTCCCATTTTCCAATACCTCAAAGATGAGATCTTGCTTGATGACAAGGTTGAGGCAAGAGAATCTGAACAAGATCTCTCACACCCTCATCAGGGGAGGGGACAAGCATGTAGCGATTTAGTGCCCCTGCTCCTTGAATGTGTAACAAAGCGAAGCGAGAATGTCATGGGAAATTCATGAAGGGATCTGCGGTAATCACACTGCCACACGATCTCTTGCGAACAAGGTTGTTCGTCAAGGGTACTATTAGCCCCGAATTCAAGATGACGCCTACAACTTTGTCAAGAGGTGTGATAAGTGTCAGCGGTTCGAGAACATATCGCGAGCTCCCTCCCACGAACTGATAACCATGACTAGCCCTTGGCCTTTTTCGATGTGGGGGATCAATCTTATCGGTCCCATGCCAGTCGGTAAAGGGGGAGTCAAATATGTCGTGGTCGCGGTAGATTACTTCGCTAAATGGGTGGAAGCCGAACCGTTAGCCGTGATCACGACCAGAAAGCTCAAAGACTTTGTTTTCAAGAATATTGTGTGCCACTACGGAATTCCTCATACTCTCATCTCGGATAATGGGAAGCAGTTCGACAACGAGGAATTCAAGCAGTTTTGCGATGAGCATCCATAAAAAATTCGCCTTAGTCGCAAGGCCACAAGCAAATGGCCAAGTTAAAGTTGTCAACAAAACCATCAAGCATACCCTAAAGGCCAAACTTGGCGTAGCCAAAGGGAATTGGGCCGACGACCTCCCTGAAGTCCTATGGGCGTACATAACAACTCTGAGAACCTCCACCTCAGAAACACCTTTTTTGCTGGCATACGGTTGCGAAGCGATGATCCCTGTAGAGGTAGGAACTAGTTCACTTCGAAGAGACTTGTACAATGAGGCCGACAACGAAGTGTTAGTGTATGCCCTAGGAACCAATCGTGTCGTCAGTTCCAAGGCATTATGGTTTGTATATATATGTTAATGTATATATTTTGTATATACATTTTATCTTATCAATAGAAGAAACTGTTCTTATTTCACATGTGGTTTATATATATATATATATATATATATATATATATATATATATATATATATATATATATATATATATATATATATATATATATATATATATATATATATATATATATATATATATATTACATGTGAACTATCCGGATGATACAAATCTTTAGAAGATCAAAATCATCAAAGTATTCCCTTACATAGGTAATATTAATTGGGCAATAATATTACATAGTAGGTATGTTGAATGCCTCCGTAGAATATCATGTGATGGTATTAGTGTGGGTGATTATAAAAGTTATATCACTAGGGCATTAGCATGGATACGCGGTTAGTGAACTGTTTATTGAATATGACCATTTATGATGAATCACATGGACATTAAAATGTAGTCAATGATTTATTATAAGATCGTACTAGTGTATTATTAATCCTTAGACCTGAGATATCACAGTTGGATTCTGCATAAACGCATATGGTTCATATGGTGTATAAACACGAGGCTAATCATGCCATGTGTTAATAAGCCGATTTGGCTATGTGTTGTTTATGTGTGAGGACAAGTGATAGTTAAGATGGGATCCGTTGACTTGGTATAGATTGATATCAAGTTCCTAGACAAATGTCAAGATACATTGGAAAATGGAAATCTCTGGCCGGGGTATATAAAATGTTACATGAAAGGTTGTTTCATAGTGACATGTTTCATATGTATTGAATTAACATTAAGATAAGGATTTTGATATACCATGAATCCATTCTTAATTAGGATTAGATGACGGAAGGATTTGATTATACAACGTGTATGATTGTAAAAGGTTCATTAGAGTATATATTCATTGTGACTTAAGGGGTTATGGAGCATTGCTAGATGTCTACCATAATCAGTGGGAGTTTTGTTCATAAAGAGTTATGACAAAACATATCAAAATAGACTGTGATATTGGGCCCACGGCTAAGCCACAGTGAACCTAAAAGGTCATACATAAAAACTAAGGAGAATGGAGAAATAGCCAAAGAAAGTTTATTATTCGAGGTTGGCTAGCACCTACCGAGGGTAATGAAGTTATTTATATTAATCATTTTCTTTATATTAAATTGGATTTTATAAGGGGTTGTAATTGTAAACATATAAACAATTTAAGGGTTAAATTGTTATGTAAACAATTTAAGAGTTAAATTGTTAATTGTGATTAAATGTTAATCCAATGTTATAATTTAAAGAAGTTTAACAACTTCATAACAATTATGGAATTGTTTAAGGAAGTCCAAAACAATTATTGAATTGTTTACAAGGATTCCTATATAAAGAAAATGATATATCAATTTTTGAGTAGAGATCAAAATCTCTAAGAACCCTAAATCTCTCTCTTGGCCAAATTTCTTTTTCCCTTGGTGTGGACACTCTTTTGCTTAATTTCTCTTGAAATTAAGAGTCTTCAAGGTTGCTAAGGACTTAAGGTAACATGTTCTACCTTACTTATTTCAATTTGATTGATTGATTGATTTTTTTTAAACTATGACTATACTTGTTATAGTATGATATGTTTGATTCTCCATGCATCCATCTTTCACGAAGCACTTATGAGAGCAAGCCTAGACCTTGTTGAAGAACATCGCAGCAAGGCTTCGTTAAGGATAGCAGCCTATCAGCAACGTGCGAAGAGGTTCTTTGATTCAAAGGTCAGGCGAAGAGACTTCCAGGTCGGTGACCTTGTGTTAAAAGAAGTTCTTCTCGATACCAGGGAACCAAGTGCGAGAGTGTTAGGACCAAACTGGGAAGGTCCATACTGCATCGACAAAGTGATAAGACCGGGGACTTATCATCTCAAAAGGCTGAACGATTCCAAAGTACCCTGAGCTTGGAATGCTGAGCACCTTCGGCCATACTATCAATAATTCCGAACTCAGTTTTCCTTGTAAATTAATTCCTGATTTTTGTAAATCATTTCCTTGTAAAGTGTTAGTTTGTGCGCTTGTAACGATTTTCGCATGTAATCTTGTTTATGTGAATGTGTTATGTTATCACACTTGTTCCAATAAATGTAAGCAATCAGGAAGTACTCATGTATAATAAAGCGAACAGAAATTGTAAAAGAAAAAATGTATTTCATTAATGATTCTAGCAGCAGAAAATAGGCATAGCTGATTACCCTAATCCAGAAGGCTCCTGCGAGGATTAGACCTCATCGATCCCTAGGGCTGGTGCGGAGAAGGTTTATCCAGGCATGTCCCTGAACCTCTTGCTCGGGAGTCCGCCTGCATCTGTCCTCTGCGCCATGGACATAAGTGTATCCCACCTTGATCCTCCCAGGTCGGAGGACATATCAATCGCGGATTCTTCAGTCATAAGGCGTAGATAGACAATCTCCCATTCGACAGCCTTCTCCTTGACCTCTGCTGCCTGATTTTGCATCTCTTCTGTCAAGGAAGCAACTTTTCCCTGACTTGCTTGAAGTTCAACTTCAGAGCTTGCCTTCGCTTCTCGGAGGCGTCCCTCTCTTGTTCTGTTCACAAGACCTGCAGAGAGGTCGCTTTGAGCTCCTAGTCCTTCTCCCCTGGCCTTCTTGGAGTCTGGCTATGGTCTTTGTAGCTCCTTTATTTTCTCTTCATGCTTCTTGAGCTGCGCCTTTTGGAAGTCCACCGCGCGAAGAGCCGCGTCTCTTTCGTTCGATGCAGGAATGCACAAGACATGTTTCTCTGCTGTTGAACTTCGACCATTGGCGTGCGTTCTCTTCCTTCAGAGAAACCTCTCCCTTTGCGGCTCCCAGTTGAACCTTCTCCGGGGACATTCGTATGGCAAGAAGAGCCTGCGAATAAAGAAAGAGTTAGCTAATCAAAAGAAGCTAAGGGTAGTCCTTGCCGAGGATAGTTTGTTCACCTTGCTTAAGTGTTGGACCGATGTGGACATTAGGTCCATGTCGCTGGAATCTGCGAACTGCTCAAATGATTCTAAGAGTCTGCATTCCAATAAAGCGTAGACTACCAGTTGCAGGTACTCCGAAAGGTTCCCCAGCGAGTCCAACACTGGAGTGTCCTTCTTCGCACCTTCAGCAGTGGTCGTGTCGACCATCGGTTTCTTACCCGACCTCCTCACGTCCGGCCGCGACCTCTTGGGTTGATCGCCCTCAGATTCGGATCTCTGACTCTTCGACCTGAATCTGTCTCCTCTTCTTTCCCTGGGCCGTTGTCTTTAGTCTCGGGCTGCGAGGTGACAGGCCTGGGAGGCCTTGTGGTTGTTGTTGGTGGGTCCTTTAGAGTAGTTGGGGTGAGAAGTTCCGAGGAGGTCGTCAATGGGCGGGTAGGGCATGACTTGCACCTTGAACCGAGGCGGTCGGGGCAACATTCGTCATAATTGGCTTTTCTTGACCCAGGGAAATTGAGCGGCCTTCGTCGTGGCTGCTCTAACTCCTTGGGAGGCATGGTCACTGCATGCAAAGCATCGTTAGTAAAGGCATTCAATTTCATGACCAGAAAAGGACCAGTTAGCAGGAATTACTCAATGGGGGCCCTAACGATGCGCTTGCGTTGAAGAAACTGTATTTCCGCAAATTCGAGGTCGTCATGAGTTTTTTCACGTCACGCTTGTCCTTAGGTAGAGAGTCGAAATGCACGATCCTATGTCTATTGAAGAGTAACCCTAAGTCGGTCATCTTGTTAACTGTCAAAAAGGAACTAGGTTTTTAGAAAAAGCACATTTTGAATGTAATGAATTTGTCAAAAAAAAAAAAAAAAAAGAAAGAGAAAAAAAGGCTACTCGGTTCTTGGAAGCGGCAATGGCCGTCATAGTGAAAGAAAAAAAACTTCGTTTCATAGGCCCCCACGTTGCTCGGGTAACTGTGTATCCCCTCGGTGATAGTAGGTGGCCTGGACAAGTAATAAGAATCCTTGTCCTTGCTCTTTTTAAAAAAATACGAGCGTGAGACTCATCAGGTCGCCTACCGCCCCTTTCTCATGGCACGTGATGTACATTGCAATAGCAATGACGTACGCATTCGGAGTCAGCTGCATCGGTACGACCCTGAAATGGTCCAAAAGCGACCTGATGAAAGGGTGGAAGGGGATCAGTCCCCCACCCTTGATGATCTCCTTGGAGATCGCGGCCTGCCAACTCAGCGGGTATCGCGATGAGTGTGCCACGTCGAGGAAAGCGTCCACCTCGATACCGTACTATTTTATTACCCTCTCGAGCTCGTCCCCGGTAAGTACCGAGAAGACCTCGAGAGGGATACTCGGAGCACCTTATAGGGATGAACCGGTTCCCTGCTCGGATCTGGTTGTTGAGGGGTCCATTTTGCCATTCTGCAAAAGCGACAAGCAGAACGGTAATTTAGCCGCTGTACGCTATTTCGCACGATGACGTGGGAGGAAACAAACTCCCTAAATCCCAAAGAAAACACTAACAGCATGATTTGAGCAGCCATTCATGGCTCAAACCCGACATATGTGTGTCGTCTCCGATTAGTTACCGGAAGACTGATGCCATTTAATCATGAAAATAATGAAACAAAAACAGAGAAAGGTTCTTACCCCTCGGAGTATGAGAACAGGAATGCCGGAAAAATGCAGGTTTGGAAAACAAAGGTTCTAGGTTTGCGAAAATCTTTTACTCTCTGTGAAAAAGACTCTGGTAACATTGCTTGAGAAAGATTTGAGGTTTTTATAGCATAGGAATTCGGCGTTTGGATTTCTCGAAATTCGAAATGGCATTTAGGCGGAAAAGATTTCTCACCGTTGATCACGGCCACATGTCGTACATCAACGGGGAAGAGTGAGCGTCACGAGTGGATAAAGCCAAACCTTCATCTTTCCCGTTGAAAAGCTCAAACGACGGCCATCTCTCTTTCTTAGAGCATTAATTGCGTCTCAAATCTACATTTAATGCTCTGATAAGGGGCGTCCTTCCAACGTATAACGCATTCAATGTTCTAATAAAACGTAATGTGTCAGCATACAACGCATTTAATGCGTCGCTGCTTATCACATGCACAAGTGCCACATCATAAATCATCCAATGACATAAAGAAGGATTTTGTGCGGATAATCTTACCAACCCACAGATTCAATGATGATTGCCTCAATCCATTCCTCTATAAATTGAGAGTCCCTCTCTCACTGAGGGGATTCACACATTTTTACACTTGATTAACTGCTCTCTCTCTCGTTAGAATTCTTAGCATTTGATACCTTATAATATCATTGTAAAGTCAGTCAGCTAAAAGTGACTTGACCCTTTATCATCAATATAAGCATCATTGGACGTAGGACTTGCTACCTTAGCATCTGAACCACTTTAAAAACTATCCCCATTGCATTTACTATCATTTTCCCTTGCATGCATGTGTGTCTTTTGAGCCAGCTCAACATTTCACACGTGTGTTTCGTTGGTGTAAAAATCACACATCAACAGAAACAAACTCAAATTTGATTAAACGAAGAGTTGCATGATCTTCAACCTTGATTATGGGATCGCAAAATATCTGTATGCCAAATGAGGATTTTATCCACTCCGAATTTCCCTCACAACAGAACCCATTGCACACAAGTGTTATTTGTATAATGCATTTCTCATTATTTTTCTTTTCATTGTTTCAACATAATTTTGAAGTTAATCAACTGAGTCAAATGACCAAAAATATTAGTACATTTCAAACAAGTGTCCTTAAAATAAAACATAAACTATAGGGACCGAAAATGAATTCTCACCTTGAAACATTTAAATATTGAATATTCGACAGTTGACAAAGAAGTCAAAAAGAAATTTATAAGAATTTTGATCAAAGAGGAAGAGTTCAGCCGTGGGCCAAGTCATCCAGCAGGTCAATAATTCAATCTGCGAGACTACGACCTTTTGTTTTGTCAATTCATGGTTAAATTTATAGCTATAAATACAGCCATGGCGCTCTCTTATTTTCATTCTCATTCTTCAGAAACTCAAACAAAAGAAACAAAACCAGATAGCAACCCAGAATACAGCTTAATAGCTTATATTGTCAATACCATTCATGGCCTCTTTACAAGTTTCAAATCCACTGATTTCTTGCCCTTCTTCGAATAGAATTAATGCTGCTATATCTTTCCCAAAACTTCCCAGAATCCGTTTCTCACCTCTGAAAAAACCAAGTAGAGACTTGGTTGAGGAGCTCAAGGTGAGAGATAATGGATACACAAACTCAGTGCTAGTAGATCCGCCCTTTTCTTTTCTCAATTCAGACGATGTATTTCAGACGATAAAAGCATCGAATCTCAAATCAGCCACATCATTTGAGATACAAAGTTGGATACTTCAGTTACTCTAATTCCTCAAAGTTCAGAGACATGGTATTTCACAATATGCCAATCAACAGTATCCACATAACAGAACGCTAAATCAAGCACATTCCAATCTACATTATCAATCAAACCTCATAAAGCTCGCAACTTTATTAGTTACAACCCCCAAAAAAAAAAAAACAGAAAACACAATTCAATAAAACAATAATTACCCATAAGAGTGGCTTCAAGAAGGTGCTTGCCCATGAGGGCCTGGTCCGTTGGATTGACCGAGCCCTCATCGATCCAACGCTTCTGGATCTTCACCATACTATATAAACTCGAAATCAACATCACAAAGACCGTTCCAGCCACCGTTTTGATCACCACAGGCCCACGGCCACGCTTCACACGATCAAGGCTCATGATCACAAGCTTCCTCAAGGGGGTCTTGAACGATAACACCAATATCAATACCATCTCGGAAAATATCACAGTGAACAAGAGCTGTTGCATCGTTTTCCGGTGACAAAAAGTTCAAATTTTTTACAACAAAAAGTAAAGAAGTTGTGATTTTTACGATGATTTCAGATCAAATGAGAAATTGGGCGTGAGTTAATGCGATAGAATTGAGAGGATCAGAGACCGCAAGAGAAGTCAATAGGAGGAGAAGAGATGAAGAAGACAGGCTAGTTGTTTGGTTTGATACCAGTTTTAAAAGTTCTTGGGATCTTGCTTAAGGGTTGCTTTAAGTTTTGATTATTTATTATTTGAGAAGGTATTTGTCTATTTGAGGGTTAATTTGCAATTTCATAAACTTTAATGCACAATGGGTATATTATTTAAAAATTGTTTAATTAAGGAAATAAATTAAAATTATTAAGTAAAACTAGTGATTATGAGTTTGGTTTATGTAAATCTAGTGGGTAGTTGAAGGGTAATAATAGATGATAATGAACAATTAATGTGTGTTTTTATTGAAAATTGAAATAGTATTTTTTTTAAGGTAAACCGATAATTGTCTTTTCTGCAACTCAAACACAACATCATTAAGTATATCTCACCTTAATGGCTAAACGGCTAAATGAATAAACGAATATTTTTGATAATTTTATTAGTAGATTTCGTAGAATTGAATTAATTAGGTGGTGGCAAGTGATCTCCCACTATATGAACAAGAGTAGAATATTCAGATTTTTTAATATTTTGATGGGTCATATATAAGTCAATTATCATCTAGCACAAGCTAGTACCAACTAGATGTTTAGTTATTTATTCATGGGAGACATTTCGCACCTTTCAAGTTTAAAAATGACACTTTCTCACTCTTTGTTAGGTTTTATTATGTTTTTCGTTAATATTTTATTAAAAAGGCAGAAGTACCCTTAAAAATTTGACTTCTTTTTAATTAGCTAAAAGGTTAAAAAAGAAAAAGTAGTTAGTTCCACCTAGAGGTGGAAAAGCAACCCGCCCGACCCGGTTCGCGGCGGGTTGTTCACTTATTGTGCCTGGAGTCGACTGCTCGATAACATTGGCGGGCCGGGTTAGGCTCGCCAATGTTAGGGAATTGGCTGGCCCAACCCGAACCGCCAACTCAAACCCGTCGGGTTAGGCCGCGGGTTGGGCCAGTTAACCCGCTTTTTATTTTATTTTAATTTTGTTTTGTTTTGTTTAAGTTTAAATGTTTAATTAACTTTTCAAATGAATAATTAACAATTTATAAATGAATAAATGTAATTGTTTTTAGTTAATTGTTAATTTCTTTTCAAATATCAATAATTAAATTAAAATTTTTTTTTTTGGTTAACATTCCAAATATTAATTCAATTTTAATACACTAAAATTGTAATATAAGAATAATTAAATTTATTCATTTATTAAAAAATAAAATAAGAAATTACAATAATTATTGCCTCGTTACAAACCTCACCAAGAAAAACCCAATAGGACAAAAATTTAGTAAGGAAAAAAGAGTGCAATAATTGACAATTAATTTACAAGTTACAATTTACAAAACAACTAATTTTGGGGTTCACAAGGACCTCCCTCATCCGTATCATCTATATTACAAAATTGAAATGATTCTATTAAAGTATCGTCGACAATCTCGTATTGACCTTGATGGCGCGACCGTTCCCAATCTCGAAGACATGTGAGGACTTCAATCATTTGTGGTGAAAATTTAGTCCTCCTTTCATTTAAAATTCTTCCACTTGCACTAAATGTTTGTTCGGATGAGACGGTTGAGACAGGAACAGCGAAAACATCCAAGGCAAGTCTTGATAATACTAGAAAAATACATTTTCTGGCTCTCCAATAGTCTAAGAGATCAATATTGGCTCTCTGTTGTGGATTTATTGGTAACATTTCAGGGGTTGCCAAATATTGTTGAAGCTCATTACTTTGCGTCTGCATAGAAGACAGTACATTAGTTGTTGTTGTTGGTGGAGCTTCTAAAGAGGAGGTTGTGCTTCGGATTCGGGTCCTCTTCGGCCTATTCAATGCACCCCAAGAGTAGAAGTCTTCATTTGTTTCTTCTGATGCAGCTTCCCTGGATGTTTCGCCTCTTTGCAGGTTCCCATACCTGTTTTCATACTGTAAATATAGTTCGAAAAGTGTATTTTTAACCTCTCCTATTTGATTGACATATACTTTGATTTGTAAATTTTCACATAAATTGTCAAAACCATTTTCTAAACCTGCTAATTTAATTCTAGGATCAAATATAGCACCTAAACAATAAAGAAAAGGAATGAGTTCCCAATATTTAAAAAAAAAAATTTCCATTGCCTTTATTGGTGCATTTAAAATTATATTGTCTTTGTTTTTTATAAATAACTCGGAAATTTTTATAATTGTATGTATTACCAATGGACTAGTAGGATAATACACACCAGAAAATTGTAAAGTGGATTGGTAAAATGTTTTAAGAAAAGAATGAAATACTTTAGCTATTTGCCAATCATTTTCTACCAAATAATGAGGACCTCTATTATTTGCTACAAAATAACTAATTATATTAGCATAAGGTAAATATGAATCAAGCATTAAATAAGTAACTATTCCATCTAACATGCATGTCTAATGCAAAAGTTCTAGGAGACATATTTGATTTTATATAAGCGTCTTGAAATTCAACATTTCTTTTATTACTACTAGTAATCCAAGCTAAACAATCTCTAATTCTATTAATATTTTCTTTAATTGTTTTCATACCACTTTTCACAATTAAATTAATAACATGGCATGCACAACATTGGTGAAAAAACTTCAAATTGTTATATAAAAGACAATTACTTTGAAAATAATCTATAGCTTTACTATTAGAACTTGCATTATCTAAAGTTAAACTTATCACTTTACTAACAACATCATAATCTTCTAAAACTTCAACAATTTTATTATAAATTTGTTCACCACTATTATCAATATACATTAATCTAAATCCTAATAAAGATTTATTTAATTTACATTCATTATCAAAATAATGACTAATCACACAAATATAATCTTGTTTAGCTCTACCACTTCAAATATCGACAGTTAGAGCCACACTAACATGACAAGTATGTATTTTATTTTTTAATTCTAATTTCATTTTTTTAAACAATTTTATTAAATCATTTCTAGTTGCAGTTTTAAAATAACTTTTAAATCCTGGAAAAAATGAATTTTGAACAAATCTTTCAAAACATTTATCTTCTGCCATATTAATAGGTTGATCAGTTGCAGAAATATATAAAACTAACTGTTTCCTATATACATCAGAATTATAATGCCAATTAGTACCCATATTAGTTATTTGACTTTGATTGCTTTCTCTATTTCCATGTTGGTTAATATGTTTATTAGCATGCCTTTTTAAAGTACTAGTACCATTACCTGAATCAGCTTTATAAATATTTCCACAGTATTTGCATCTCGCTTTCTTGACTTGAACGTCATTTTCTGTCTCGTAAAACTTATCGAAATGGGCCCAAACATCTGATGTGTGTCTGTCTTTGCTTTCGACGACAATTGATGATCTCGCCTCAGCTTGAGATGAAGTTGGACGAACACGACGATTACGAGGACGACTTCTAAAACCACTGAGAGCTGTTGGAATCGGGGGCATATTTTGAGGTGTATCGGATTCTGAGAATGGGAAAGCGGGACTATTTGAATCTCCTCCTGCATTTATGTTAGTAAAATCAGCGGGACTAGGACTAGGATGGTAGTTTCCTTCATCATTGTAATTGATGGGAGAGAAATATCTATCCATTGTAGTTGAAAAAAAAAAATTGATATAGAAGAAATAAAAATTAAAGAAAAAGAATTGAAATATGGAAAATGGAATTTGGAAAATTGGAAATATGAATTAAAAATTGCAAAAACTAATAAAAATTAAAATACGAGCAAATTGATAACAAAGAGATTAAGAGAATAAATGAATAATTGAGAGATTAGAGATTATAGAATATGAGAGAATGAGAGAATTTGAGTTGTGAGAAAAATGTGAGAGTTTAGGGCTAATTTATAGGAAAAATGGGAAAGAAAAATGACGAAAAAAAACCCCTCCAACGGCTATATTTCAAGGGTAAAAGGGTAATTTGAAAAATAAAATAAATTTTTTTATTTTTTTTATTTTTTTGGGCCAACCCGGCTGGTTGGCTGTTGCAACCCGGCGGGTTGGCCGTTATGCACCGAGTTGACAACAGCCAACTCGGCGGGTTGGTAAGTCTCTTTCAAAAGAGACAAAACAACAACCCGCCGGGTTGCGAGTTGTCATTTTGCAACCCGGCTCGCCCGGGGGTTGTTGTTGGGTTAGGGTCAACCCGGACCGCCATGCTTCATTACGGGCCAGGTTAAGGTTGACCCGCCTAACCCGGCCCAAATGTTCCACCTTAAAAGTTAGGAGTAATGCTATGAAATTGTTTAAAGTTAAATGATTTTAATATTTATTTATTTATAATGTCATCAATATCTCATCACTATTATTCAATAATCTATTAAATTTATAATGTTTTTCATTTTTTCTAATTAATATGAAAAAATTAATATTCCTAATTAATTAAATAAACAAAGAAAAAAAAGTATCTTTACACTTGAACTAATAAATAATTGAGTAAAGACTTTGACTTAATTAAATTTTAATTTATAATAAACTAATTAAGAAATAAACTATTTAAGGGTATTCTCGTCTTTTCAGTTAAATATTAATAGAAAACACTGATAGAACCCGATGAAGGGTGGGAAAGTGTCATTTTAAAACTTGACGGGTGGGAAAGTGTCATTTCGTCAAACCTTGGGTGTGAAAATGTCATTCTCCCTTTGTTCATTTATAATTGTTATTATTAGATCAATCTCCATGACATTCCCACACCACAACCAGAGCCATGATCCATCATCAACGCCTGTTGCTAAGCTTAAAAGCACTTCTCCTTTTCCCTTTTAAGTCATGTTTGTATGAGTTTGGCCACTATAATTAGATGCAGTGGGGGGTCTTGTGCTTTCCCATCACATGAATTTATCTCAATTAAAACATGATTGGGAAATTGGGTCTCACACAACACAAGTAACCATCTACTTAATTGAAATGATATTTTGTTAGGAATGTGAGGTGGTTTTATGTAGAGCAATATGTTTCAAAGATAGTTAAGGAATATACTTTCTGTGTTATGGGTTGGACGATTGTTAACTACCCAAAAGACTAACTTATTAGGTGATAATATTTATTCGTCTTTATATGTTTAAGATCCACCTATGTAAATCCGATGTAGAATGTAATACTTGTCATCTTTATTTTGTATTGAAAATTATTATCCTCTTAGTTGTTTGCCCTTTTCTCTAATTGGTCTTGCTAACTGAGATTGGCGAGAAGGGGTTTTTTGGCTATTTCTGACACATATAAAGGGGTTAACCATCATTGAGTGATTTGATGATAAAAAAGTAAAAAGAGTTTCTATAAACTCCTGAGTTCAAGTCCCCTCAAGGACTAATATGGATGACCATTGGGGCTCTTACCTGGCTAACAGTTTTAAGACCCTAGGATATTAGCTGAGGTGCGTGCAATCAAGGGGTTATCTGTCTATTTGTGAAACATATTGAAGCCCTAAAGTTTCATCAAACTCTAGTGGAGGTTTTGTGAAAATTATCCTTCTATTTTTCAAGTGAGAAGTTGGGCTTAATTTAAGGTGAGCAAGTTCTAGGATGGGTTCAACCTCTTTGTAACCCTCCATACTTCTGAATAAATTATAGTTGAAAGAAAGAATGGTATGAACAAAACAAAGGGAAAGACAGTAAACCCACCACGATTTTTACATCTATATGCCAACTATTAGGTAGAACCACTTCTATAACTACTGTTACGAAGGACTCGATCGATATGTTCAAGAATAGTCACTTTCATTTCTTTTTTTCCCTCGCAATCAAGTAACATTTCGACAAAGGAAGACGGCAACCTAAATTTGACTTGACAAAATGAAAGATCAGGCCAACTTAAAACCCACAATATGCTTTTGTTTGATCACATTTGATATAACTTGGATCAAACCCAAGTATATTTTTGACCAGGAATGAATAAAATATGGCACCTTAACATGTTTTATTGGTCTAAAAGATTCACCTTAACTTGTTTGTATATCTTTGAAAGGGTAAACGACTTTTTCCCACCCAAGGTTCGCCTTAATAACAATTTCCCACTTGAAAAGTTTCAAAATATCACTTTCCTACCCAAAGTTTATATTCTGTTAATACCCAAAATGCACTTCACTTTCCTAGCTGGTGTTTGACGAGTTACCAAGAGTCAGAGTAAGAGGGGTTTTGTATAGTGAAGGCCAGTGGATTGAATGGTAGTGATCGATTGAATATTCATCATCGAAATCAGCCGAAAATCAGCTAAAAATAGGAAACCCTAGTTTTAGGGTGACCGACAATAGACAAGAAATTAGATGTCAACGTGAGAGGGGGTTTTTAGAGAGGAGACTAAAAGTTCAAATAGTGGTGATGGAGAGAGTTTTCCTCTTAAAAATCAGCCGGAATCGGCTTTGGGTAGTAACAGAATATTAACTTTGTGTGTGAAAATGGTTTTTTGAAACTTTTTGGGTGGAAAGTGTCATTAACGCAAACCTTGCGTGGGAAAAAGCGTTTATCTTTGAAATTCTGTGTGAACTTCTGAAGCGGCTCTTGTCATTTCATACATTCCACCATCTTAACAACATTAATGTTGACTACCACAGGTTAATTTCTCATTTTAAAATCAGTAATGGAAGTCATTTTCAAGTGCAGACATTTTTATTCTTAACAAAAAAACTGGATCAAAAGCCTTCAACATAACCAAATGTAAAATCAAAATCGATAAAAGTTATTTGGCCTTCGTTTTTGCTTGTAACATAATTTAAGTTCACACCTGAGAATTAAATTAGATAATAGTCATGAGCCCTACTACGTTGAAGGGAAAGGATTAAAAAGTAGCATCAAACTAATTCAGAATTTGAATCAATTAATTATGAACAGAAATGTACATCATATGAAACTAACTAATTTAGCAAAAGCATCCATTAAAAGAGCTTGCTTGCAAATTCTTCAGTGGCCTCAGTACCATTACTTGAAGAAGATGCTGCAAGAATCCTGAGTTCTGATAAACTCCTTCCCAATTGTAGAGCAACCTTCATTTCTAACAATTCTCCATTTTCTCTTCTCTCAACATCCCTCTCACCAATATTTGACTCTATTGTCTCTTCCATAAGCTTAAAGAAACCGGCATTGCTACGGTACATCTCAAACACCATCCCAACTTGCCCACCGTGCTCAAATGTGTTTATGACACTAGCCATGGCTCCACCAATGACTCCTAGCATCACACCCAGTGAACCAAGAGGGCTGCTATTGCCCACAAAGGTTGAACCAATGGCTGCAAGGCCTGTCAACAAAGGACCCGAAATCGCCAACATTTTGTTCAGTTTCAAAGCTTTGTTACCCAACCTGAAGTAATCATCCAGATCTTTCCTCTTCAAAACCTCAACAATGTTTCTCATTTCTTCTTCCAGCTTTGAACTCCAACCATTCCCATTTATCTTCCCTTCGAGCCATTGCTTTCGCCTTTGTTGAGGCCACCACACTGCAGGCTTAACACTGGAAGGGAACTTTTCGATCATTTTGCCTAGTAAAGGAAGAGGGAATGCCTTGTCCAGCGCCAAAACTTTCTCCAAGGCTTCATTCACATCAACAACAGTTGGGTTGCCCAGGGCCACGACTGTTTGAAGTTCTCCGTGAAGCTGCTTGAACAATCTAGCCGCATTTCTTTGTTCTTCAGCGAGCTGAGATGGTTGAATAGTGTTCATCATCACCAACATGCCAGTGGCCGCTCCATAAAGAATGGTAGAAGAGAGCTTGAGAGCCAAAAATCCTGATCCGTTTACACCACTTGTGGCTGCAATTCCTGTCATTAAAGAAGCGGTGAGAGTGATTGCATTAATGGATGATAAAAGCAGCTGGTTCCAGTTGTTCCTCTGCTCTCCAATATTCTTATGCATCTCAACTCTGTCAGCTACAGCCTCCATCATTTCATAAAGCTTAGAAATCACTCCTGAATCGGGAGCATCCACTCTAAGTCTTGTAGAATTATTTGTAAAACTGATATTGGGGCTGGACTCTTTCTCCAAATGAGTATTAGTTGGAAGTTTTGGAAGAGAAAGATGGTTCAAACTCAACCTGAAATTCGGAGCACTCATTGTGGCTCTAACGTCTATTCTTCTATGAGAAAAAATGGTGCTTGAAGCTTGAGCTGTCGCCATTTTATACACAGTAGTCTCTTTCTAATTTTCTGGTTTTGTGTTCAGGGATTTGTAGTGATTGTTTTGGAGGGTTTTGATAAGAGAGCGTGAAGTGAATTTGGGTTGGAGATATGAATGTTGAGTTGTGTGATATTTATACAAACAAGCTGGTGTGTGGTTGACAAGCGAAGCGATAGAAAAGGTAGTTGAAAATTGAACAAGTTCATGGCTTAAAACTTGGACCTCTTCAATGTTTCTGCATTGAATATTAATTTTGTCAACCAACTTCTTTCAAGTCTTGGGGTTTCCTACGTTTTGACTTTCAACAGCCATTCTCGAGTAAACATTGAAACAGCCAACACAATAGTAGGGACGAAACCTGCTTTGTCTTGGCTCTACTTCAACAGGCCATTGCTCATTTCGGCTAAAAAACTTAAATAAATAATTGTTTTGTTCACAGTCAATTTTATAATTTTCAACTTCTTGCATGCAAATTCACATGGCAATTTATTTAACAATTTGTGGTTTACTCAATTCCTCATGTGGAATACCTTCCATGTACTATTATGTATATTTTCAAGATAATGTCTCTGTATATGCTACCAGTTAAGCATTTGTTTAATGTATTTTAATATTCCAAGAGATCTCTGCAAGATCTTCATGTCAATCTCAAAAACTCCTGTGAGATGATCACTAGTTTACTGCATTGTTTAATTTTACTAAAAAATATATGCCATTTTTTAAGGATATATTTGAGAATATCCTTTATATTATCAGAAGTGTAGTCAAACAACTGGGAATTCAGAAAATAATTTTCTGCAAAATTAATCTTAAAAACTCTAAAATCATCTCTAAAATATTTCCAGATCCTACAACATTGATAACTGGGAAATTTGTGAAATATAGTAGTATCTACTATCTAGACGAGCTCTTGTCAACGATTTAAAAAACTAATATATTATATGATTATAACTTGGAACACGACACATATCAAGCATCTCCTGAAATGCAATGAGTCATAAGGTGTTCTCCAGCAAAGGGAGTAAGAAGTTAAGAATAACTCAATGGAGAAGCTTTCTAATCGTTTAATATTTCAGAATACATATGAAAGAGATTGAGCACTTGAACTAATGTGGTTGTTTAAAAGATCCTCTGAACTACATATTAATCATGTGAGACATATTGATGCTTTCCTTGTCATTTTGCTTTCGGCAATGCCATAGACCTTGCTCGTAGATTCAGAAATATCCCCCTGTAACAAGCATACAACAAAACCATTTTTCCCTTGGTGTAAATTTTAGGAAGAAACACTAAAGGAAATCAAAGAAATATTTACATACAGAGGAAGTGTATCAAAAGGGAAACAGAGTATGTACCAGCACATCGCTACAGCGCTGTGGAAAATGACACGGAACTGCAGAGGCACATACTGATGATTTACCCAACCCACAACTGGCCAGAACTGCATTTTCATTCATTAAGGTTATAAAGATATTGAAGGGATGCATATTTTCATTTTAACATAGTCAATACAGAGAACATAAGCAAATACCGTCCATGCTGTATATTGAACCTTCGGATACTCCTTCTTGATCTTAGTTTTCACATGCATCCAAGGTCTCCCTGCATTTCAGAGGATATGGCTATAAGAAATGTTCATATCTTAGGAAGTGTAAATCATGAAAAGAAGGTTGTTCAAAGGAGAAGATGTCAATTGTTCCAATACCACCTGAATTAATACAATTCAGAATTTTAGAATGGCTACTTCTTTTGTCTTCTCATTCACTTCAGCCGGATGAATGACAACTGCAATTTAACAGCTTTTGAAGTTGAAGAGAACCATTTACCTTCTTGGCAACTGTTTTTGTATCCTTCTTCCCTTTGAATATTTTATCCAATACTAGATGCAAAAAATGTCCAAATGGTCCAAGATATGCAAATCCAAAAACCTGCAATTGACCATATTAGAATAGATGGCTGGAGAACAAACATATAACGACAATACATACATTCATTTAAAAACCACTGTGACAGTGTAAAACCAGGCAGGCCTGAGTGCAAAATACCAATTATACGGTCCACAGCTACACTCAAACCCACTCACCTGTGTCCAATTTTCATTGAGCAGAACTTGCTTACAAGCATTCACTCTAATAACCATCTAACAAACAACGAATCCATTCACTATATGCAACCCAAAAGCCAGCATAAGCAGCCAGTTCGACAGTAAGTGGTACATACTCACAATTTGAAGTAATCAAGTGAGTCGAAGAACCAAAAATTGAATGTAAAAATAAATTATCTTCTGTATTAACTGTTTCCTGGAAATAGTTAATGTTATCCAGCCAGTTTTTAAACTTAGACAAAGCCACAAAGGTAATTGTATGAAACATCAGCAACCCACAATACAAAGAAAATAAGAAATGAACTCAGTGGACTATTGTCTTCAGACAGTGCACTAGCAAGATAAGTCTGAGATTTACCAATCAATATAATTGGAGGTCACACAATGCTAAATTGTTAACGATCATATGAACAAATGACACTGAAACAATAATATAAGCGCAATCTACTGTGCATAAATATCATCAATTAATTTGGAAACATAAAAATATAAAGATGAGACGAGAAAGATACTGACCACTTTCAGAAGTAGCCTTCTCAATTGAAGTTTCTGAGCTATTATGTCACTGATTGCTGATAGCACTCCAGCAGTTATTGCCTGATAATACAAGTAAAAATGTCACAAAATTCCCAGAAAATTATGTGTCAAAACCCATATTTCTAATAAAAAAAACAGAAGTTATAAAAATCCAAATTTTAAATTTCCTTTTATTTCCTCAACTTTCCCAGCCACCAAACAAAAAGCTTATCCATAAAATAAAAAACCCATAAAAGAAGAGAAACAAAAAACCAAAAAACAAGAGAAAGGAAGAACCTTTGTTCTCAAAGGATGTTGCTGGAGCTGTATCAAGTACTGTCTCAACCCATTCTTTGCAATTGAACCCATGTTCTCACTTTCACAAAAATCTGCTGTTCAAGTTCTTTCAATCTGAAAACAGGGAAAGTGCTCTTAATTATCGCTATAGTCTTTGACTAAGGCCACTCGATCTCTCTTTATAACGTGATGAATTACCTCTCTGCAAATTAAAATATCTTCCATGAGACTTGAGACGGTTTGGTGGGGCCTTGGTCGTACTAAACTTTGGCGGATTGTCCAGTGATAGATGAAAGTGAATAATTAGCATTAATTGATTGTGATGCTTCGTATATTCTTAATTCTTTTATAGAAAATTTCTCCACCCTTTCGGGTTCGGCTCAGCAACTGGGTCAACCTCCAGGAGTTAAGTATTTAACCATGTCCATCTTAAGATAGAGAGAGAGAGAGAGAGAGAGAGAGAGTGTTAACGATGTTTTTCCCCATCCAAATAATAGCTTAACGTTCTATACTATACGAGCTGTAGGATCATGAGCATCACCCACAAAGGCATACATAGAAGGCAGTTTCTCACCCGGGTCGAGATCTGAGGCCGGTGCGGAAACCCATTGGTCCACCGGAATAAAAGCGAGCAGCATTGGGGCTAGCAACATTTAAACCACAAAAGCGATTCACTTGGTTCCAACAGCAGATCCAAATCGGGGAGCAGAGCCAATCACAGATTTGGATCTCGTCCCACCTGAAAATTGCATTGAAACTGCCCTTGATGACCCAGAACGACCGGGTTGTAGTTGAACCATCTCCGGTGTTTGTCAACCGAGTCGAAAAAGAAGCACCTTGCCCATATTGATACCCCGTTTAAGGTGTTCCAGTTGCATATCGGTATCTATACGCCTCTACTCGGTTTGATAGCTTGTTAAGGTTTGGAACCCTTAGCCGGGGGGAAGGAGAAAGCAGTACCAATTGTGGGAACATCAGCTTATGCCGGAACAGCGGTGAAGAAAGCAGCATCTCCGCCACCATATCCATATTCAATCCCCCCGGCCCTCCAGTTTACCTCTTTGCAGGGGTGAAAGCTGCACCATCACTAGCGACAGAGTCATTACCAACGCTCTATTTTGGTAGCAATCTGAAAATAAACCCAATCCAGTAGAGGTGATTTTTTTAATTTTTTTAATGAAAATTATAAACACTCGATTTCTAATGATTAATAAGATCGATAAAAGTAAGGTTTGTGATGATAAAAAAAAATAGTAATGGTGTAGGATTATAATCTCAATTTCTAATGATTAGTAAGATAGATAAAAGTAAAGCTTAAGGGATTTTGATAAATGATGATTAAAAAAAATAGTAATGATGTAAGACTGCAATGATATTAGAATAAAAAACAGAATGTAATTTTAAATAGTAAAATAATAATTTAAAACTTTATGTGGGAAATTGTAATTAAATCATTATTTGAGTGGGAAAACACCGTTTACTCTAATGGGGATCTACAAGCAACATGTGCATACTTTTTTGTCTATTGAAGAATTTATAATTGAGGGACTATTTGGAAAGTTCACACAAGCCACTTCTCATAACGCAATGATCAGTGCTAGATTACAAAAGTGTTCACGTCAACAGAGGATCATCCATGACCATGAGGTGACAGAGCCACCGTGAAAAGAAGGTAGTCACGGGGAGGAAAGTTATCTTGACCTGATAGCGATTGTGAATGCCGGAATATTAAATATTAACTGGTCCAAGTCATCCCAGAGAGCGGGTCAATATAGTTTTCAACATGCATACCGTTTCTTATTAATACTTTTCAGTTATAGTTCGTTACTATATAAATAAGATTCATTGTGTCTCTGTATTTTCATTCTCAACCTTCGTAAAACACAATTACAATCGAAGAAATCAAACACCACTCAGATGGCTTCTTTACAATCTTCATATATTTTCTTTTCTTCTTCTTTTTCTTCTTCATGTTGTTCTTCACATAGAACAAATGCTGCCATATCTGTCCCAAAACTCCCAAGAATCAGCTTCTCACCTGCAAAAAAAGCAGTACAAACTTGGTTGAGCAACTTAGGATTAGAGATAATAAAAATACAAGCTCAATCCCAGTAGAAAAGATCGTCCCTACCACAAAATTGCTAGAACAAAACAATGTTGACGACTCTACGAATTCTATGGTGACAGCCCAACTTTATGCCATATTAGAGGCTGTTGCTGATAGAGTTGAGATGCACTACAACATCGGCCAGCAACGTGACAACTGGAACACCCTTCTATTGAACTCTATCAACATGATTACTCTCACTGCTGCAACCATGGCTGGTGTTGCGGCGACCGGTGGCGCAGGCGCTTCACTTTTGGCTCTGAAGTTGTCATCTGCTCTCTTGTTCTCTGCAGCCACTGGGATGATGGTTATCGTGAACAAGATCCAACCTTCACAACTTGCTGAAGAAAAACGTAACGCAACAAAATTATTCAAGCAGCTCCAGATAGAAATACAAACTTTGCTTGCTCTAAGGGTTCCCAATAAAGAAGATGTGGAAGAAGTAATGGAGAAAGTTTTGGCGCTTGACCAAGCATACCCACTTCCCTTACTAGGAAAAATGATTGAGAAGTTCCCTAAAACGTTTGAACCAGCTGTTTGGTGGCCTTCAAAACACTCCCAGGCAAACAACAAAAAAGCATATAAAAGAGAGCAAAGTAGCTCGAATACGGAGAAGAATGGATGGAGTGAGGATATGGAAGAGGAAATGAGAGAGATTATTGAAGTTTTGAAGAGAAAAGATACAGAAGATTACATGAGACTAGGCAACTTGGCGTTGAAGATAAACAAGATTTTAGCCATTTCAGGGCCATTACTCACCGGCATTGCAGCTGTTGGGTCAGCTTTCGTGGGGTCTCCTCACGGGTCATGGGCTGCTGTTATCACGGTGGCTGCAGGCGCATTAGCTACCACAGTTAACACTTTAGAGCACGGTGGGCAAGTTGGCATGGTGTTGGAGATGTATAGAAACTGCGCTGGCTTCTTCACACTCTTGGAAGAATCAATTGAAACCACTCTCAATGAAAGTGATGTAGAGAAGAGAGAAAACGGGGAGATGTTTGAACAGAAAATAGCTCTACTGCTGGGAAGAAGCACTTCTCAGCTGAGAAATATTGCCAAGAATTCAAGTCATTCTCGTATATATGGAACCGAGTTGGACGAGTTTGCAAGTAAACTTTTCTAATCTCACAAGAAGAGATTCAGGAATTTTGTCCGTAACTGTATTTATATACATTCTTTGATTCGTGATAACAAATTCTTTTTTGTAATATAATCTTTTATAGAGAAACCCTTGGATAATATCAAACTTTAATGTATAAAAAATATATTTAAATGATAATATATTACTATTATTCTTTTTATTCACAAGCTGAATTTTCTTTTAAGTTTCAAAATTGTCTTTGAGAGAGGTGATCATATATTTCATGCTTAATATCAAATGCAGGAAGTATATGAGCCAACAAGACCTGAAACTACCGATCGGATAAGAGTTTTAAGTGATCACTTCTATTAGCAACCATGAGGATTCGAACTCGTCTCCTCTCTCTTAAGTTAGCTTTTGAGAGTGGTTTCTATTAAAACCCGTATATCATCTTAAAATGTTATTTAATATTAAACGACAAAAATAATCAATTTTTGCTTAATAAAAATTATAAAATTTTGATTTTTTAACTTTGTTATCTTATATAAATCAGACTATAAAAAAAATACTGATGTGGTGCCTGAAAATGTTGACGTTGATGTACAGCATGAAAGAGACGAGCTCATGTTATTGAAACAAAGAAGAAGTACATTTTCCTCCCTTCAGTTTCGGTTTATATTTAAAGACCCCCATTTCAATTGCTATTATTTGAAAAATACCCATGTAAATTCAACTCATTACCCGTGATTTCAGTCTAAACACATTTTAATTAATTAAAACATAATGATAAGAAATATGAGAATTTGAATTATAGATGGACTTTTTTTTAATGATTTTAAAACAAATAAACTCTTATAATTCTTCCAAAAATAAAGGTATTAACAAGGAGTTTCACTAAAATAAAAGAGCAAGTTAGTAAATAAACTTGTTGATGCATACATTTGCACCAATTAGAGGTACGTGATTGACAGCGTTAAAATCACGTAAGATATGTGCGTGATCCTTGTAGATCAGCGATAAAACAATATGATGATGAATATATTAGAATCAACATAAAACATAAAGAACTTTTTAAAGTGTTTCGTCTACTCGTGATGTAAAGTCTATATCCATTGTTATGTTTTATAAGGAATTTTCAGTTTGCTTTCTATGACTTATTTTCCATCCCTAAAACCATATTACAATTGGGTTTATATAGTGTCAGATACATGATTAAGTTGGAAATGAACTCAAATTTGATTAAACAAGAAGTTGCATGATCTTTAACTTTGATTATGAGATCCATATCGCAAAATAGCTGTATGCCAAAGGAGGATTTTATCCGCTCCGAATTTCCCTCACAACAGAACCCATTGCACACAAGTGTTATTTGTAAAATGCATTTCTCATTATTTTTCTTTTCATTGTTTCAACATAATTTTTAAGTTAATCAACCGAGTCAAATAACCAAAAATATTAGTACATTTCAAACAAGAGTCCTTAAAAATAAACATAAACTATAGGGACCGAAAATGAATTCTCACCTTGAAACATTAAATATTGAATATTCGACAATTGACAAAGTAGTCAAAAAGAAATTTATAAGAATTTTGATCAAAGAGGAAGAGTTCAGCCGAGGGCCAAGTCAATCTGCGAGACTACGACCTTTTCTTTTGTCAATTCATGGTTAAATTTATAGCTATAAATACAGCCATGGCGCTCTCTTATTTTCATTCTCATTCTTCAGAAACTCGAACAAAAGAAACAAAACCTGATAGCAACCCAGAAATACAGCTTAATAGCTTATATTGTCAATACCATTCATGGCCTCTTTACAAGTTTCAAATCCACTGTTTTCTTGCTCTTCTTCGAATAGAATTAATGCTGCTATATCTGTCCCAAAACTTCCCAGAATCCGTTTCTCACCTCTGAAAAAACCAAGTAGAGACTTGGTTGAGGAGCTGAAGGTGAGAGATAATGGATACACAAACTCAGTGCTAGTAGAAAAGTTTGTTCCTAGCACAAAATTTCAAGAAGATAACAATGTTGACGACTCTACTAATTCTATGGTGACAGCCCAACTTTACGCCGTATTGGAGGCTGTTGCTGATAGAGTTGAGATGCACTATAACATCGGCCAGCAACGTGACAACTGGAACACGCTTCTCTTGAACTCCATCAACATGATTACCCTCACTGCTGCCACCATGGCTGGTGTTGCGGCAACTGGTGGCGCAGGTGTTTCGCTTCTGGCATTGAAGTTATCTTCTACGCTCTTGTTCTCTGCAGCCACAGGGATGATGGTTATCGTGAACAAGATCCAGCCCTCGCAACTTGCCGAAGAGCAACGTAACGCAACAAGATTGTTCAAGCAGCTCCAGAGTGAAATACAAACAGTTTTTGCTCTAAGGTTGCCCAATAAAGAAGATGTGAAAGATGCAATGGAGAAAGTGTTGGCGCTTGACCAAGCATACCCACTTCCCTTGTTAGGTAAAATGATTGAGAAGTTCCCTAAAACATTTGAGCCTGCTGTGTGGTGGCCGTCAAACCATTCCAAGGCCAAACAACAAAAAAGCAGTTAAAAGCGAGCAATGTAGCTCGAAGATGGAGAAAAATGGATGGAGTGTAGATCTGGAAGAGGAAATGAGAGAGATTATTGAAGTGTTAAAGAGAAAAGATACAGAAGATTACATGAGACTAGGCAACCTGGCGTTGAAGATAAACAAGATTCTAGCCATCTCAGGGCCATTGCTCACCGGCATTGCAGCTGTCGGGTCGGCTTTCGTGGGGTCTCCTCACGGGTCATGGGCTGCTGTCGTTGCGGTGGCTGCTGGCGCATTAGCTACCACAGTTAACACATTGGAGCATGGTGGACAAGTCGGTATGGTGTTGGAGATGTACAGATACTGCGCTGGCTCCTTCACACTTCTGGAGGAATCAATTGAAGCAACTCTCAATGAAAGTGAAGTAGAGAAGAGAGTAAACGGAGAGATGTTTGTACAAAACGTAGCTTTGAAGTTGGGAAGAAGCATGTCACAGCTGAGAGATCTTGCCGAAAACTCAATTTATTCTCGCAGTAATGGAGCCGAGATTGACGAATTTGCAAGCAAACTTTTCTGATTTTACCGGATGTAGATTTAATCCTTGACTATACGTATTCTTTAATTGGTTCTGTACATGGATAACCAAATTCTTTGTATAATTATGTAAAGAGAATTGACTTAATGAATTTTTCGTTCTTTTTACAATTAAAGGAATAGTTTTTTTTTTTTTACATTTTCTAGTATTTCAAAAAATATTTATTTTAAAACATTTTTGGATTATTTTAATTTGATTTAACCACAACCAATTGTTTTGCATATTTAATAATTCTTTATAAAGCACTGAGGATGCATATTTTAATTTAATCATATATTCTTGATAAAGAATTGGGGAGGCAAATATACTATAATGTTTTAGAGTATATTTGATAAATAAAAATAAAAATAAGAACACAAATATGACATATGATGATACATATCCGCTCGGTTTCAGTACAACACAAAGTCACCATTCTCTTTGGTTTGCACAATATTTAAAGAACCTAAAGGAGCAAGAGTTATATATAGCATATAACGTCGATCATGCTAAGGTTGTATGTCTTTTTTCAACCTACTCAAGTCTAAACGTGTGATTGGATCCATAGATGATTGGTAAAAAAAAAAAATATTCTCCTTTGAGAATAATAAAAAATGGAAAGTGTTTAAATTGAAACATGAAATGTTGGGCCAATCCTTGAAGATAAAAGGACACCGAATCCATATGAAGTTTTATCATTAAAATACTTTGACGGTATGAAAAGTTCTTAATGTTTGTTGAGTCGCAATTTTAGTGTTTATCTCGCATCCTTTTTACCCTCAATATAAATTATATTGTTGTTGTTAGAGTTAGTGAACTCTATTCAACGTTAGATACCCATTTTTAAAGTTCAACGGAAGATTTTACTAAGTTGATTAATGGTTATTAAGTTAAGCATGAATCAATAACCACAAGCAGTATAGATAAAGCACACAAGCATATACATAGTTTGGCTAAAACCATTCTTAGCCTACATCCGTGGGACTCGTCCAGATCAAGCTAATCCACTATAACAAACATTACAAGATATCACTTAGAGTTGATTTTAGCTACAGCAAAAAGAACTCCTTGTTCTACGTTACATTAAACACCACCCTCTGAATCTCTAATGCTTCGTCACTTTTAAGGATCACTCCACAGCAGGAACACTCCCGGATAACGCTTGAGCTCCACCCAAGCTTCACTCGCCGAAGAACACCTCCAACTTCCACGACTTGAACTCCTTTCAAGCTCTTAGCGTAGGAACCAAGTTCTAACAACAACAAACAATAAACAAAGATCAACAAAAAGATTTAAGCATTAAACCATACATGGAACCTGTCAAGGAATAGACTCTCTAAAAATTTCAGAGCACAAACAAAATAATATCCAGGTTCGAAGATGCAAGGAAGAAGAAGATGGGTTTAAATAATCCTTGCTTGGCCAATCTCTTTAAGACAAGTGGTAGACAATCTCTTTCATCTTTTGTTGGGACCACAAACAAAAGCTCACCAACTTTGCAGGACCACAAGAGGAGAGACGGATACTTATAAAAAGAAAACTCACACAAAAACCATGAAAGAGATAAAACTTGATAGGCAAGATAATATAAGAAAGACGCCACATGTGTAAAAAGAATTAGAGTACAAACAAATACAATATCAAAGGTTGGCTTTACAAATGAGCAAGAATGATAAAGACCAATTTCGTGCTCCCACAATTCTTGCCAAGTCAGCAAACAAGGGCTGACATATGTTGGTTTAAAAATGAAAAAAGATTTCATCTATCATTTGGGACCACAACCAAACTTTTGGGACCACAATCAAAAAGGGAAAAAGTCTGATTTTCCCTAGACCACTAAAGGATATTAGGGACACTTGTAAGTGGTCCAAAAGACAGCACAAAAGATGCAAAGAAAATATCTTATCTGTTAAGTAAAAAATGCAACTTGTGCAAAGTGAGTCAGACATGCGATTTTAGCATAGAAGAAGAATGGACGCACGCATGAAGTAAAATGCGAGATGAAATGCAACATGTATATGTCTAACTTCAGTGTGCACACACACATCATCTGTGCACACAGAGAACATAAGTTTAACAAAAATATTCAATATTTGCTTTAAATCAACTCCCAATATTGAGTTTTTTTTATTTTTTTTTTTTTTTTATGTTCAAGGGTGTGCTGGGCCGAGACTACATCTCTGGTTAATCTTACAGGATCTGAACTATAATGATCGAGTGAACTACCCCTCTTATTCAACCTGTGAGAAGTGACTCGAACTAAGGATCTCTTGAGTAATATATCAAGAGTTCCTATCAAACTACTTAGTCAACCAAAAATATAGTTTATGGAGTTTTTGTTACATCTTTGGAAAATAACTCAGTCGCTGCAGCAATTGAGTTATTGATTCCTATTAATGCTTAGACCAATAAATTTACACTGCTTTAGTCTATTTTCGAGTTAGACTTAGACCAATAAATTTATTGATTCCTGTTAATGCTACTCAATGATCATCTTATTTATTTGTTGAATGGCAAGTCACCTAATGGAATTATTTAATCATATTATTCCAATAGAAGTCTTTTGGGTTGTCAATATTTTCAATATTGACCTTTTCTCTTTTACCATATCAACAACACAAGTCGTTGTCTATTCCATTCATCAAAACTTTTACCATTATCACTTCAATCCCATTTTCTAAGACCAAGAAATCAAAAATCTCTTCATTATATTGTAAACTAGAAGATGAATGAAAGTATGGAACAAGTTGTACGCGTAACATAATTATACAGTAATGAATTTTTCATTATGCTTCATATGTTGGAGGTTAATTATTTCTTGCTTGTATTATATTAAATAAATATTCTCACAAGCTTTTGAATTGTCTAAGTTTCAAACTAGATTCATCAGATGAGGTCGTAGTTGAGACTGTGTGGTTCAAAAAACATGGAGTTGAATGAGAAATCAAGCCCTAAATTAACTAGTTGAACCATCCATATACGCAAACAAATGTAGCAGCAGAGATAACAAGTTAGAAACAGGATTGGTTGCAAGGATTTGATGATCGAAGAATGTCGAATTTAAACCTTGTATTTGTTAATTACCAACCGCATTAATGGACCTTCTTATAAGTTAAAAGAGTCTGAGTTTTTCATTTCACATTTTACTCTTTTGTGCCAGCTAGAATGATGATCGGATTCATTATCCTTCCCATATGTATGTATAACTTTCACCACCAATGTTCTGTTAACGTGTTATTTACTTATTTATTACAAGTTTAACTAAATATAATTAGTAAAATTTCAAAGAAAAATGGATGAACCAAAGATACAGAGCTAACGAATAATACTCAACCTTTTCTAAACCCTTTGAATGAAGCACGCTCCAAAAGATCTGATACCCCTGATCCTAAAATTTGGAGGAAACCCACCCATGCCTAGCCCAGCGGGCACCAACAAGGGCGAATTAAGGGGATTGTATATGACTTTAACCCTCAGTCCCACATTTGATTTCCCCATTAGGTGCAAAGATAGTACATTTATACATGATTTATCTAAGAGGCCATGACGGTGGGTTGAAGAATAGTTGAAATGTGCATAAACTAACCCAAACATCTTAGTTAACAAAAATATATATACAAATTTTTCTTATTAAATTAAAGCAACTAATTAATAATAGGATATAAGGATTTTACAAAACATAAATAATTGTGTATTCAATGAAATTCCTAATTTAAACATGGAGAGTCATATTTTAAAACGAAATATGTCACTTGGATAGTAAAAAGTTTGGGATGATTAAACTTAGACATGAAAATTACAAAGAGAAAAAGTCAGCTTAGGCCAAGTCACATTCCAAAACGCACCCAGTCCAGTCAGTCGACGACCTCTTCTATATATCTTTGAGCAGTTATAGTTCGTTAGTATAAATACTGGCAGATACCATACACAAACACAATAACAATCACAAACAAAGATAATCAAATATCAGATAAAATTCATGGCTTCTTTACAAGTTTCAGATACCCTTTTTTATTCATCTTCGTGTCGCTCTTCAAATAGAATAAATGCTGCCCTATCTGTCCCAAAACTCCCAAGAATCAGTTTGTCTGCTCCAAAAAAACGGAGTATAGACTTGGTTGAGCAACTGAGGATGAGAGCTAATAAAAATACAAGCTCAATCCCAGTAGAAAAGATTGTCCCTAGCACAGCAATACAAGAAAACAATGCTGACGACTCTACTAATTCAATGGTGACAGCCCAACTTTACGCTATCTTAGAGTCTGTTGCTGATAGAGTTGAGATGCACAACAACCTGGGCCAGCAACGTGACAACTGGAACACCCTTCTGTTGAACTCTATCAACATGATTTCTCTCACTGCTACCACCATGGCTGGTGTTGCTGCAACTGGTGGCGGAGGCGTTTCATCACTTTTGGCTTTGAAGTTATCATCAACTCTCTTGTTCTCTGCAGCCGCTGGGATGATGGTTATGGTGAACAAGATTCCAGCCCTCACAACTTGCAGAAGAGCAACGTAACGCAACAAGATTGTTCAAGCAGCTCCAGAGAGAAATACAAACCGTCCTTGCTCTAAGGGTTCCCAGTGAAGCCGACGTGAAAGAAGCAATGGAGAAAGTTTTAGCGCTTGACCAAGCATACCCACTTCCCTTGCTAGGTAAAATGATAGAAAAGTTCCCTAAAACATTTGAGCCTGCTGTGTGGTGGCCATCAAATCACTCCCAGGCAAACAACAAAAACGCATATGAAAGAGAGCAAAGTAGCATGAATACGGAGAAAAATGGATGGAGTGAAGATCTGGAAGTGGAAATGAGAGAGATTATTGGAGTATTAAAGACAAAAGATACAGAAGATTACATGAGACTAGGCAACTTGGTGTTGAAGATAAACAAGATTCTAGCCATCTCAGGCCCATTACTCACCGGCATTGCAGCTGTTGGGTCGGCTTTCGTGGGGTCTCCTCACAGGGTCATGGGCTGCTGTCGTTGCGATGGCTGCAGGCGCATTAGCTACCACAGTTAACACATTGGAGCATGGTGTACAAGTCGGTATGTTGTTGGAGATGTACAGATACTGCGCTGGCTCCTTCAAACTTCTGGAGGAATCAATTGACGCAACTCTCAATGAAAGTGAAGTGGAGAAGAGAGAAAATGGGGAGATGTTTGAACAGAAAGTAGCTTTACAGTTGGGAAGAAGCACTTCTCAACTGAGAGATCTTTCCGAAAAATCAATTTACTCTCGCATAGATGGAGCCGAACTAGAGGAATTTGCAAGTAAACTTTTCTGATCGGAGATAATTTACATTCTTTGATTCTTGTGATAACAAATATATATCCAGTGTGTAATCATGTATAGAGAAGATATTAATAGCCTCTAATTTAAAAAATTATTTTTTTAATTTTCATACAACAGAAATTATTTCATTCCATTTTCAGATATATAAGACATACTCCTTAATTATTGATTCTATTAATGGTCATATGTTCATGTTGTCCTCTGAAACAAACAAGTTAATTTTTTGCTATTAACGACAACTAAATCATCTTAGTGTCCAAACCAACTTGAATGCACCTTGACTAATCTTCCAAGGTCTTGAAGTTAGCAATCGGAGATACTCTCCAATGGTCATCCCTATTAACAATCGAGGTGATTTGAACTTAGGACCTCTTAAATAACATATTCAAGAGTCCTTGTCCGGCCACTTAAGGGTGGTTTTATCATTTCAATATTGCCACTTTCAAATTTCAAATAGTAGTTTAATTTTATGTATATAAATATATTGTCAGTCTCAACTACGGACCTTGTTAATTGACGATTATAATTTATCGCTGGTTAACATAATGGATAAAAGTTTTAACTTCATGTATTATATCAAAATTTACCCAAAAAAAATTATTATATATATATATTATTTAATATTTATTTTAGTCACATTTTTTAGGTTGAAGACTGAATTTAAGGGCTTAGAGAAAACATAGAGAAAAGTTTTATGAACCGGAATTCTCTCCCTCTTCAGAGAGAAAGCAATCTTATTCAAAAACTACTTCGGCTTGAAAAGTTTTGGCTCTGAACTGTCAGGCTTGTATGGTTTGGGAAGGTACAACTTTCGGTTGCTGAGTAATAGTTTTCTTAAGAGAAGGAAAATCTGTATGAGTTTTGCCCCGATGGTTGATTTTATAAAATACATATATTTTCTATATCTAAATATTTTTGTGTATATAAATATGAGTTGAATTGTCTAGGTTTCAAACTAGTGGGGCGAGGCTCTGTAGACAAAATGGTTGAATGGTTAATAAACTTGTAAAACCTGAAGAAGTCAAAAGGCCACTCAACGGCTATGATTATCCCAAAAATTTTGTCTTTTTGACTAACAACAAAATCGACCCCTTATTTATTTATGCTCATTTTTTTGGTTTTCTTTAAACCACGAATCAAAGGGCCTTGCTAAGATTCTAGTTAATTTTACCCAGTAAAATCAGATATTTGACCAGCTGGATTTTGGTAATAGCCGTCAAAAGTTAGACATATTCCAGTTAATCGAGCTCGCTGCATGTCTGCCTGCTGCTAGACTTTTATTTATTTAATCACTTCATAGAAACTTGACTCTTCAAAAACCTGTGAAGTGTATATATGTTTTTATTCAGTTTTAGTTCAAGGTAAAGTAACCAATATAAAGTAAAACGTGTTTGATATTTTTTAATTTGCATTATATTAAATGAATAATTAAGTTGCTAACATTCATAGTTGTATACCACTAAACCAATAATTAAATTAATTGCCCTTTCCATAAATCAATATATGGGAGGATCTTAATTCATGATTTCACATTAATTATTTAAATGATATATTATAAGGTAAGTCGCTCATAGAAAAGAGTCTTCCTTTACTTGTGTCACAACATTATTTCGCAATGTTGTGACAAGAACAAGTGTGGAGAGCGTAGGAGTTTCCCGAAGCATTCACATGGGGTATGACAACTGAGATGTCAAGTGTGTTTCCTCCTAACTATTAGATAACAAGGACATTTATGTGATTTATAGCTAATTACTGTTTAGTTAGTTTTGGAGAAATTGAGCTAGTTAACTCATATTCAGCTTAATTAGTTAATGAGATATAGTGATGCATAAGTAAAGTGTGATGCATCAGTATTATTTTTTAATTTGCATTATATTAAATGAATAATTAAGTTGCTAACATTCATAACTGTAATTATATACATTCTTTCATTTGTGATAACAAATTCTTTTTTGTAATATAATCTTTTATAGAGAAACCCTTGGATAATATCAAACTTTAATGTATAAAAGATTTAAATTCTTTAAATGATAATATATTACTATTATTCTTTTTATTTACAAGCTGAATTTTCTTTTAAGTTTCAAAATTGTGTATGAGAGAGGTGATCATATATTTCATGCTTAATTTCAAATGCAGAAGTGTTTGAGCTAACAGGGACCCTGAAATTATCAATAGGATAAGAGTGTTAGTGGTCATTCCTATTAGCAACCATGAGGACTCGAACTCGTCCCCACTCTCTTAAGTTAGCTTTTGAGAGTGGTTTCTACTAAAACCCCTATATTATCTTAAAATGTCATTTAATATTAAATGAAAAAAATAATCAATTTTTTCTCAATAAAAATTGTAAAATTTTGATTTTTTAACTTTGTTATCTTATATAAATCAGAATTAAAAAAAATATTGATGGGGTACCTGAAAATGTTGACGTTGATGTACAGCATGAAAGGGACAAGCTCATGTTATTGAAACAAAGAAGAAGTACATTTTCCTCCCTTTAGTTTCGGTTTATTCTAGAGACCCCCATTTCAATTGCTATTATTTAAAAAATACCTATGTAAATTCAACTCATTGCCCGTGATTTCAGTCTAAACACGTTTTAATTAATTAAAACATAATAATAAGAAATATGAGAATTTGAATTAAAATGGACTTTTGTTAATGATTTTAAAACAAATAAACTCTCATATTCTTCAAAAAATAAAGGTATTAACAAAGGAGTTTCACTAAAATAAAAGAGCAAGGTAGTAAATGAACCTGTTGATGCAGACACTTTGCACCTATTAGAGGTACGTGATTGATAGTGTTAAAATCACGTAGGATGTATGCGTGATCCCTATGGATCGCGATAGAACAATATGATGATGAATATGCTAGAATCAACACAAAACACAAAGAACTTCTTAAAGTGTTTCGTCTACTCGTAATGTAAAGCTATGTACATTGTTATGTTTTATAAGAAATTTTTAGTTTGCTTTCTATGACTTATTTTCCATCCCTAAAAACATATAACAATTTGGGGTATATAGGGTCAGATACATGATTGAGTTGGAAACAAACTCAAATTTGATTAAACGAGGAGTTACGTGATCTTCAACCTTGATTATGGGATCGCAAAATATCTGTATGCCAAATGAGGATTTTATCTACTCTGAATTTCCCTCACAACAGAACCCATTGCACACAAGTGTTATTTGTATAATGCATTTCTCATTATTTTTTCTTTTCATTGTTTCAACATAATTTTGAAGTTAATCAACTGAGTCAAATGACCAAAAATATTAGTACATTTCAAACAAGTGTCCTTAAAACAAACATAAACTATAGGGACCGAAAAATGAATTCTCACCTTGAAACATTAAATATTGAATATTCGACAGTTGACAAAGAAGTCAAAAAGAAATTTATAAGAATTTTGATCAAAGAGGAAGAGTTCAGCCATGGGCCAAGTCATCCAGCAGGTCAATAATTCAATCTGCGAGACTACGACCTTTTCTTTTGTCAATTCATGGTTAAATTTATAGCTATATATACAGCCATGGCGCTCTCTTATTTCATTCTCATTCTTCAGAAACTCAAACAAAAGAAACAAAAACAGATAGCAACCCAGAAATACAGCTTAATAGCTTATATTGTCAATACCATTCATGGCCTCTTTACAAGTTTCAAATCCACTGTTTTCTTGCTCTTCTTCGAATAGAATTAATGCTGCTATATCTGTCCCAAAACTTTCCAGAATCCGCTTCTCACCTCTGAAAAAACCAAGTAGAGACTTGGTTGAGGAGCTGAAGGTGAGAGATAATGGATACACAAACTCAGTGCTAGTCGAAAGGTTTGTTCCTAGCACAAAATTTCAAGAAGATAACAATGTTGACGACTCTACTAATTCTATGGTGACAGCCCAACTTTACGCCGTATTGGAGGCTGTTGCTGATAGAGTTGAGATGCACTATAACATCGGCCAGCAACGTGACAACTGGAACACGCTTCTATTGAACTCCATCAACATGATTACCCTCACTGCTGCCACCATGGCTGGTGTTGCGGCAACGGGTGACGCAGGTGTTTCGCTTCTGGCATTGAAGTTATCTTCTACACTCTTGTTCTCTGCAGCCACAGGGATGATGGTTATCGTGAACAAGATCCAGCCCTCGCAACTTGCCGAAGAGCAACGTAACGCAACAAGAATGTTCAAGCAGCTCCAGAGAGAAATACAAACTGTTTTTGCTCTAAGGTTGCCCAATAAAGAAGATGTGAAAGATGCAATGGAGAAAGTGTTGGCGCTTGACCAAGCATACCCACTTCCCTTGTTAGGTAAAATGATTGAGAAGTTCCCTAAAACATTTGAGCCTGCTGTGTGGTGGCCGTCAAACCATTCCCAGGCAAACAGCAAAAAAGCATTTAAAAGCGAGCAATGTAGCTCGAAGATGGAGAAAAATGGATGGAGTGTAGATCTGGAAGAGGAAATGAGAGAGATTATTGAAGTGTTAAAGAGAAAAGATACAGAAGATTACATGAGACTAGGCAACCTGGCGTTGAAGATAAACAAGATCCTAGCCATCTCAGGGCCATTGCTCAGCGGCATTGCAGCTGTCGGGTCGGCTTTCGTCGGGTCTCCTCACGGGTCATGGGCTGCTGTCGTTGCGGTGGCTGCTGGCGCATTAGCTACCACAGTTAACACATTGGAGCATGGTGGACAAGTCGGTATGGTGTTGGAGATGTACAGACACTGCGCTGGCTCCTTCACACTTCTGGAGGAATCAATTGAAGCAACTCTCAATGAAAGTGAAGTAGAGAAGAGAGTAAACGGAGAGATGTTTGTACAAAACGTAGCTTTGAAGTTGGGAAGAAGCATATCACAGCTGAGAGATCTTGCCGAAAACTCAATTTATTCTCGCAGTAATGGAGCCGAGATTGACGAATTTGCAAGCAAACTTTTCTGATTTTACCGGATGTAGATTTATTCCTTGACCATACGTATTCTTTAATTGGTTCTGTACATGGATAACCAAATTCTTTGTATAATTATGTAAAGAGAATTGACTTAATGAATTTTTCGTTCTTTTTACAATTAAAGGAATCGTTTTTTCACATTTTCTAGTATTTAAAAAAATATTTATTTTAAAAACATTTTTGGATTATTTTAATTTGATTTAACCACAACCAATTGTTTTTCATATTTAATAATTCTTTATAAAGTATCGAGGATGCATATTTTAATTTAATCATATATTCTTGATAAAGAATTGAGGAGGCAAATATACTATAATGTTTTGAGAGTATATTTGATAAATATAAATAAAAATAAGAACACAAATCTGACATGTTATGATACATATCCACTCGGTTTCAGTACAACACAAAGTCATCATTTTCTTTGGTTTGTATAGTATTTAAAGAACCTAAAGGAGCAAGAGTTATATATATCGTAGAAAGTTGTTCTTGTTAAGGTTGTATGTCTTTTTTCAACCAACTCAAGTCTAAACGTGTGATTGGATCCGTAGATGATTGGTAAAAAGAAATAATCTTCTCCTTTAGAATAATAAAAAATGGAAAGTGTTAAATTGAAACATGAAATATTGGGCCAATCGTTGAAGATAAAATGTAAAACCCCATTCTAATAATATACATATATTCCCTTTGGTTTTGTTTATAAGGAGGGACTTTTCTGTCAAATTTTAAAGTTTGGTTAGTGGTGAAAACGAAGAAATGGAAGCTGTTGGGTTTGCATGTCACAAGGGCACAAAATCTGGATGTTTTTGTAACAAAAAGATGATGTGGCAGGGTTATATTAGAATTAAGAGAATTTGGGGGCCGTTGTAAGAAAAAAAAATTTGTTTTATATAAATTTGGGCCGCTCGCCCAAATGAAGAAGAAGAAAGTGGGGAGAAGAAAAGAAAAGAAAAAGAAAAGAAAGAAAGAGAAAGAAGAGAGAGAAGAGAAAAGAAGGAAGAAGGAAGAGAGAACGTTCGGCCGAAGGAGGAAGGGAAAGAAAAAGATAAATGAGGGAGAGAAAGTGAGGTGAAGAGAAGGATGATGCTTGGGGCAGCTGGGTATTTCGGGTTGAGCTAAATTTTTGAGTGAGTGGTTTCTTTAAAACTTTTCCAAAAATCTAAACTTTTTCGATTGCTTGTTAAGTGAATGTATTATCTCATGCTGTTTGATACAACCTACTGTTGACTGTGGCTCTCCTTGCTTGCATGTGTTCGGCTGAACATAGAAAGAGTGATACTGCATCAGATCTGGTCTTGTGTTGCATGTCATTAGATCTTTCTTAAAAGCTTAAGACTTATGTCTGCATGTTAATGTTTTGATGAGTTTTTGGATTATATGTGAAGTTTGTGTGAGTTGCTTGTTCTCCCATGCTTCGGTTGGATTTGGGATATATTTTATTGTAGAAGAATTGCTTTAAATTGGTTTCTTAATGATGTGTATTAGGTTGGGCAGTGTGTTGGTAAGTTGCTGGGATTTTGTTAAATAAGATAAAATATGTTATGAATAACTACGTTTGCGTTGTAATGACTAATGAGTAATAGTTTATAGAAAGTCTGAAATAGTTAGTCTTGAAAGTCAAAAAAAAAAGGGTACTTCTCATTTATGATTGTATGACATTCCTTGGGATTAATGGTTTCTTTTATATATATATATATTTTTTTGCTATAACCCCTTGTTTTGTAAGGATTAAATTATTATTTTTGGTGATTATAAAATCTGGGTTTCATAATTATATTGATAAACTTCCTAATTTGGTAAAGGTTTCATGGTTGTGACATCTTTTTTTTATTTGGGAAGGTAGAAGGTAAGTGCGTAATTGAAAAGGGCTAAACTGTCAGTTTTGAAAACATTTTTTTTACAGTTTTAATTTTTCACCCATGTATTGATATATTCATGTTAAAGGAAATGTTACAATTTAGAGCTTGGAAATTGGTTGAACTACATATGAGTTGAGATTTGTGATGTTGATATGATTTCCTGGTAATATTATAAATGTGGCGAATTTGTTAGTTTTGAGAATATGTTTTAAAAACTTGCAGTTTCACCCCTATATGTGACCTTTGAATATTATGTCATATATGTATGATTTATAAGCACTTACGAAATATGCTCTTGACTTACATGTTACTTGAGATTATGCATGAGATTTTTATGGTGCTAAAACCACCCTATGAAGTACCCATTCCCCGCATGCTCGCCCACGCTGATGTAGGATTCCATGGGTATTGAAGATATTTGGTCTTCGGGCTCTCGCATGCGTATTGAGATATTTAAGTGCTCGCCCTGGGCGTTGAGTTTTGTCCGCCGGTATTGAGATGGTTTTCTTTAGGCTCGCCCGCGCGATGATAGATCTTGCGGGTATTGAGATGTATTTCCCACTTTGCTGTGTGTGGGATGCCCACCAGGTATCGAGATTTTTCCCGTGGTACTAGTTGTGGTGAGAACCTTTAGTATCGCCATTCTTGTTTAAACAAGATATCGTTTAAAGTTTTCATATACCAGCCTACGCTTTTGCAGACGCTTAATAGCTTCAGTTTTTAGTATCTGATGGATAGTTTGCATTAGTTATATGAAACAGTTGATGTTGTAGCATGATTTATAGAAAACATTGTCTTTAGAAGCATAAGCATTTACAGCAATTCTTTAAGTTCTCATAAAAGAATTTTCAGCATTTAGTAATGAGCTAGGATTCAGAAATTGTTGTCAGTTTAATTGATCAGATTATAATACTTAGAACAATTAGAAATGAGTTATGCATGCATACATGGATGATTAGCTGCCACCATAAAAGAATGTTCATGGAATCATGTTGTTTTCTGTATTTTATAAAAACCATTGCATGCCATAACTTTTGTTTAACGAATGTTTTGCAAACTCCCCCTTTTTCCCCACTCACTGAGTATTTCAGCTCACCCCTTTTTAAATGTTTTTCCCCCCACCAGGACCTTCCGGAGATCGTGCCGAGTAGTGAGCCTCCGCGCAGGGTTGTGCCACGCGTTGACATCTTTTATGTGGTTTTTATATTTATGTCGCATTGTAAAATTTGGACTTTCGTTTCAAGAACTCATGTTTTCCTTCATGTGTTTGCTTTTGTTTCATATTTTGGAATGTGTAGTATAAGTGGAAAACCTGATACCACAAGTTTCCCTAAGCTTTTCTTTTGTAAAACGAAAGATGATGCATGTCTTTTTTTTTGAGATGTTGGAAATGAAAATACTATGATGTTATTCAGGAAAAGTATGTCTTTAAACAGGTTTCGCAGTTTTTCTACATGGCACGTCTCGGGTATCCGAGTCTTGTGGGAGGGCCCGGACCTACGGGATGAGGAAATTCGGGACGGGTTGTGTCATAAAAGGACATCAAATATGTATGAAGTTTTATCATTAAAATACTCTGACGGTATAAAAAGTTCTTAATGTTAATTGAGTCGTAATTTTAGTGTTTATCTCGCATCCTTATTACCCTCAATATAAATTATATTATTGTTTTAAGTCAACTCCCAATATTGAGTTCTTTTTTTTTTTTAATGTCCAGAAGTATCTGGGTCAGGTTACGCATACCTCAATTAATCTTGGGACCCTAGAACTATTGATTAGGTAAGAACTCCAATGACTATCGTTTTTAACAACCGAAAGGGACTCGAACTTATTACTTCTTGAGTAATATACTCAAGAATCTTCCATCAAACTACTCAGTCACCTAAAGATAGTTTATTGAGTTTTTGTTACATCTTTGGAAAATAACTCAGTCGCTGCCTTACGCAGCAACTGAGTTATTGATTCCTATTAATGCTTAGACCAATAAATTTACACTGGTGTACTCTACGTACATTGTAGATGTCAACTATTTTCGAGTTAGACTTAGACCATAAATTTATTGATTCCTAAATTCTTATTAAGAAAAAGAAAATGTACACTACGTACCTTAGTAATGTTTTACCATCATTATTATTTATATGCTTATTTTAAATTTTGGTCGCATAGCTAGTGGATTAGATAATTAGAAAGGAAAATTCCATTGACTTCTAACGAAGTTTGTTAAGTAGATCTCATATAAAGTTAATTTTGATATTCATCTTGTCCATTTATTTTACATAAAATCTTAACTAACATCAATTTCAAGACCATTTTGTTCCTCATGTACGCTTACAGATCTTACACGTAGGATATAGAACAATCTTAGCAACTATTCAATAATCAACAGTTGGAAGTATCTAAATTATCTCAAAATAATATGAAAATAAAACAAGAATGAAACGAAGGAAAAAAAAAAATGGTTACCTCTTTTGGTATCTAAAGAGATGATGCTATAATATTTAACAATAATACTATGCATACTTATGAGTGTACTAATCATTGTACTAACTTTTGTAAATATAAAACATAATACGGTATTACAAATATAATACGGGTATCATATATAATTTTAAAAAAGGTTAATAAAATAGTTAGTAAGATCCGTGAGTACGCGTAACAATACTCAATATTTAATAAGTAGACCTCAAGTCAATAAGTATAGACACCAACCATGTGAATTGTGATCAATAAGTGGAGGTATTTAATCCATTTCTACGTCATCAATAATGCAATTAATATTTCAGCTTTTTTTATTTTTTTTAAATATATATAAAAAGTTCAAAGTAACTTTTATACATATTTGCTATTCCTTTTTAAAAAACATTATCTTTTATTTTTTATTTTTTTTATAAAATATAATTTATTTATTTATTTGTTAGAAATAAATTTTAATATTTAATTTCTAATGCTAATTTTGAGAATAATTAAAAATATATAATGTATTTCCTAGTGCTCGAGAGGAGCCACTCTAGTGCTAGAGTTGTTAGAGCGAAAGTACGAAAATTTTGGAGCCGTAAAAACGGAACAAAAGTACAAAAAGTTTTATCTACTAAACCAATTAAAAAACAAAAGGTCAGAATGTAATTTTTTAAAAAAAGAAGAAATCTTTTGAGTAGTTTTTCCTTCAAAAACTTTCCGACATAACTTCTATTTTTCGCATGAAAGCATCTTTATATATATGTATATATATATATATATATATATATATATATATATATATATATATATTCAAATCTTCTCTTACATAAAGTATGATATAATCAAGTTTTTTTTTTTTTTTTTTTTTTTGTTCACTAAAGTTATGCTCTAGGAATGCATGTCCAATTCCTCACAATGTATATGTATATATATAGAGTAATACTAGCCTTACAAAGAGGCATATAAAAAGTCATACAAAGAGTCAAATCCAATCCTTGAAATTCATGATTGTCTATTTCTCTCTCTCTTTTTCCCTTATTTCAAGGGTTGAATTTGACTCTTTGTATAACTTTATATATATATATATATATATATATATATATATATATATATATATATATATATATATATATATTACAAATTCTTATTAAGAAAAAGAAAATGCTACTCAATCATCATCTTATTTATTTGTCGAATGGCAAGTCACCTAATGGCATTAATTTAATCATATTATTCCAATCAAAGTCTTTTGGGTCGTCAATATTTTCAATATTGACCTTTCGTCTTTTACCATATCAACAACACATTGTCTATTCATTCATTAAAACTTTTATCATATCACTTCAATCCCATTTTCTAAGATCAAGAAATCAAAAATCTCTTCATTATATATATATTGTAAACTAGAAGATGAATGAAAGTATGGAACAAGTTGTACGCGTTACATAATTATACAGTAATGAGTTTTTCATTATGCTTCATATATTGGTGCTTGTATTATACTAAATACATATTCTCACAAGCTTTTGAATTGTCCAAGTTTGAAACTAGATTCATCAGACGAGGTCCTCGTTTCAAAAAACATGGAGTTGAATGAGAAATCAAGCCCTAAATTAACTAGTTGAACCATCCATATACGCAAATAAATGTAGCAGCAGAGATAACAAGTTAGAAAAGGGATTGGTTGCAAGGATTTGATGATCGAAGAATGTCGAATTTAAACCTTGTATTTTTCATTTCACATTTTAATCGTTTGTGCCAGCTAGAATGATGATCAGATTAATTATCCTTCCCATATGTATGTATAACTTTCACCACCATGTTCTGTTAACGTGTTATTTACTTATTTATTACAAGTTTAACTGAATATAATTAGTAAAATCTCAAAGGAAAATGGATGAACCAAAGATACAGAGTTAACTCATGATACTCAACCTTTTCTAAACCCTTTGAATGAAGCATACCCCTAAAATATCTGATATCCTGATCCTAAAATTTGGAGGAAACCCACCCATGGATAGCCCAATTTGGGCAGCAATAAAGGCGAATTAAGGGGATTGGCATGACTTTAACCCTCAGTCCCACATTTGATTCTCCACTAGGTGCAAAGATAATACATTGGGGGCCGTGATTGTGGGTTGAGAAATAATCGAAATGTGCGTAAGTTAGCCCGAACACCTCAGTTAACAAAAATATGTATATAAATTTTTTCTTATTAGATGGAAGCAACTAATTAATATAGGATATAAGGATTTTACAAAACATAAATGTGTATTCAATGGAATTCCTAATTTAAACATGGAGAGTCCTATTTTAAAACGAAATATGTCACTTGGATAGTAAAAAGTTTGGGATGATTAAACTTAGATACTGAAATATTGGGTTCAAGTACTCTTGCATACGTAGAAGATAATCTTGACTTGAAGGGGGGACGAAAATTACAAAGAGAAAAAGTCAGCTTATGCCAAGTCACATTCTAAAACGCATCCAGTCCAGTCGGCCGACAACCTCTTCTATATATTTTTGATCAGTTATAGTTCGTTTGTATAAATACTGGCAGATACCATACACAAACACAATACCAATCACAAACAAAGATAATCAAATATCAGATACCATTCATGGCTTCTTTACAAGTTTCAGATAGCCTTTTTTATTCATCTTCGTGTCGCTCTTCAAATAGAATAAATGCTGCTATATTTGTCCCAAAACTCCCAAGCATCAGTTTGTCTCCTCCAAAAAAACTGAGTATAGACTTGGTTGAACAACTGAGGATGAGAGATAATAAAAACACAAGCTCAATCCCAGTAGAAAAGATTGTCCCCGGCACAGCAATACAAGAAAACAATGCTGACGACTCTACTAATTCAATGGTGACAGCAAAACTTTACCCTATCTTAGAGTCTGTTGCTGATAGAGTTGAGATGCACAACAACATTGGCCAGCAACGTGACAACTGGAACACCATTCTGTTGAACTCTATCAACATGATTTCTCTCGCTGCTACCACCATGGCTGGTGTTGCTGCAACTGGTGGCGCAGGCGTTTCATCACTTTTGGCTTTGAAGTTATCATCAACTCTCTTGTTCTCTGCAGCCGCTGGGATGATGGTTATGGTGAACAAGATCCAGCCCTCACAACTTGCAGAAGAGCAACGTAACGCAACAAGATTGTTCAAGCAGCTCCAGAGAGAAATACAAACCGTCCTTGCTCTAAGGGTTCCCAGTGAAGCCGACGTGAAAGAAGCAATGGAGAAAGTTTTTGGCGCTTGACCAAGCATACCCACTTCCCTTGCTAGGTAAAATGATAGAGAAGTTCCCTAAAACATTTGAGCCTGCTGTTTGGTGGCCATCAAATCACTCCCAGGCAAACAACAAAAACGCATATAAAAGAGAGCAAAGTAGCATGAATACGGAGAAAAATGGATGGGGTGAAGATCTGGAAGTGGAAATGAGAGAGATTATTGGAGTGTTAAAGACAAAAGATACAGAAGATTACATGAGACTAGGCAACTTGGCGTTGAAGATAAACAAGATTCTAGCCATCTCAGGGCCATTACTCACCGGCATTGCAGCTGTTGGGTCGGCTTTCGTGGGGTCTCCTCACGGGTCATGGGCTGATGTTATCACGGTGGCTGCGGGCGCATTAGCTACCACAGTTAACACTTTAGAGCACGGTGGGCAAGTTGGCATGGTGTTGGAGATGTATAGAAACTGCACTGGCTTCTTCACCCTCTTGGAAGAATCAGTCGAAACCACTGTCAATGAAAGTGATGTAGAGAAGAGAGAAAACGGGGAGATGTTTGAACAGAAAATAGGCTCTACTGCTGGGAAGAAGCACTTCTCAACTGAGAAATATTGCCAAGAAATCAAGTAATTCTTGCATAGATGGAACCGAGGTAGAGGAGTTTGCAAGTAAACTTTTCTATTCTCGTCCAGGAGATTCAGAAATTTAGTGGGTGTTTGGCTAGTTTATGAAAATTAGCTTATAAGCAACAAGTACTTATAAGCTAAGTAATTACGTATTTGGTTAAATACTTTATAAGTGACTGATAAATAGTTGACATGTTTGATAAAATGTGGTTTATAAAGTACATTTTATTATAAAATAAGGTATATTATGAAATTTTAAATTTAAACAAGGATAATGTGGTAATATATTTGGTCAAACTACCTTATAAGCAAAAAAAATTCTCCCTCTAACTTATTTTTTTGGCTTATAAGCTTAAAAAAGTTATAAACAAATAGGTTAGCTTAATTTTGGAGCTTATAAGCTAGTCAAACTAGCTTATAAACTTAGACAAACACACCCTTAGTCCATAACTGTATTTATATACATTCTTTGATTTGTGATAACAAATTCTTTTTTGTAATATAATCTTTTATAGAGTAATCCTTGGATAATATCAAACTTTAATGTGTAAAAAATAGATTTAAATTCTTTAAATGATAATATATTACTATTATTCTTTTTATTCACAAGCTGAATTTTCTTTTAAGTTTCAAAATTGTCTTTGAGAGAGGTGATCATATATTTCATGCTTAATTTCAAATGTAGAAAGTGTCTAAACAGAGACCCTAGAACTATTAATCGAATAAAAGTTTTAGTGGTCACTTCTATTAGCAATCATGAGGACTCGAACTCGTCTCTCTCTCTTAAGTTAGTTTTTGGAAAAACTCGTATATCATCTTAAAATGTTATTTAATATTAAATGACAAAAATAATTAATTTTTGCTTAATAAAAATTGTAAAATTTTGATTTTTTAACTTTGCTATCTTATATAAATCAGAATTAAAAAAAATACTGATATGGTACCTGAAAATGTTGACGTTGATGTACAGCATGAAAGAGACAAGCTCATGTTATTGAAACAAAGACGAAGTACATTTCCCTCCCTTTAGTTTCGGTTACTTTTGAAGACCCCCATTTCAATTGCTATTATTTGAAAAATACCTATGTAAATTCAACTCATTACCCATGATTTCAGTCTAAACACGTTTTAATTAATTAAAACATAATAATAAGAAATATAAGAATTTGAATTAAAGATGGGACTTTTTTTAATGATTTTAAAACAAATAAACTCTTATAACTCTTCCAAAAATAAAGGTATTAACAAGGAGTTTCACTAAAATAAAAGAAGCAAGTTAGTAAATGAATCTGTTGATGCTGACATTTGCACCAATTAGAGGTACATGATTGATAGTTAAAATTACGTTAAAATAAAACAATATGATGATGAATATGTTAGAATCAAGACAAAACACAAAGAACTTTTTTAAAGTGTTTGTCTACTTGTACTGTAAAGCCTACTCCATTGTTATGTTTATAAGAAATTTTCAGTTTGCTTTTGTGACTTATTTTCCATCCCTAAAAACATATTACAATTGGGTTTATATAGTGTCAGATACATGATTGAGCTGGAAACAAACTTAAATTTGATTAAACGAGGAGTTGCATGATCTTCAACCTTGATTATGGGACCCATATCGCAAAATATGTGTATGCCAAATGAGGATTTTATCCACTCCGAATTTCCCTCACAACAGAACCCATTGCACACAAGTGTTATTTGTATAATGCATTTCTCATTATTTTTCTTTTCATTGTTTCAACATAATTTTTAAGTTAATCAACTGAGTCAAATGACCAAACATATTAGTACATTTCAAACAAGTGTCCTTAAAATATTGAATATTCGACAGTTGACAAAGAAGAAATTTATAAGAATTTTGATCAAAGAGGAAGAGTTCAGCCGTGGGCCAAGTCATCCAGCAGGTCAATAATTCAATCTGCGAGACTACGACCTTTTCTTTTGTCAATTCATGGTTAAATTTATAGCTATAAATACAGCCATGGCGCTCTCTTATTTTCATTCTCATTCTTCAGAAACTCAAACAAAAGAAACAAAACCAGATAGCAACCCAGAAATACAGCTTAATAGCTTATATTGTCAATACCATTCATGGCCTCTTTACAAGTTTCAAATCCACTGATTTCTTGCTTCCTTCTTCGAATAGAATTAATGCTGCTATATCTTTCCCAAAACTTCCCAGAATCCGTTTCTCACCTCTGAAAAAACCAAGTAGAGACTTGGTTGAGGAGCTCAAGGTGAGAGATAATGGATACACAAACTCAGTGCTAGTAGAAAAGTTTGTTCCTAGCACTAAATTTCAAGAAGAAAACAATGTTGACGACTCTACTAATTCTATGGTGACAGCCCAACTTTACGCCGTATTGGAGGCTGTTGCTGATAGAGTTGAGATGCACTATAACATCGGCCAGCAACGTGACAACTGGAACACGCTTCTCTTGAACTCCATCAACATGATTACCCTCACTGCTGCCACCATGGCTGGTGTTGCGGCAACTGGTGGCGCAGGTGTTTCGCTTCTGGCATTGAAGTTATCTTCTACACTCTTGTTCTCTGCAGCCACAGGGATGATGGTTATCGTGAACAAGATCCAGCCCTCGCAACTTGCCGAAGAGCAACGTAACGCAACAAGATTGTTCAAGCAGCTCCAGAGTGAAATACAAACAGTTTTTGCTCTAAGGTTGCCCAATAAAGAAGATGTGAAAGATGCAATGGAGAAAGTGCTGGCGCTTGACCAAGCATACCCACTTCCCTTGTTAGGTAAAATGATTGAGAAGTTCCCTAAAACATTTGAGCCTGCTGTGTGGTGGCCATCAAATCACTCCCAGGCAGACAACAAAAACGCATATAAAAGAGAGCAAAGTGGCTCGAAGATAGAGAAAAATGGATGGAGTGAAGATCTGGAAGAGGAAATGAAAGAGATTATTGAAGTGTTGAAGAGAAAAGATACAGAAGATTACATGAGACTAGGCAACCTGGCGTTGAAGATAAACAAGATTCTAGCCATCTCAGGACCATTTCTCACCGGCATCGCAGCTGTCGGGTCGGCTTTCGTGGGGTCTCCTCATGGGTCATGGGCTGCTGTCGTTGCGGTGGCTGCAGGCGCATTAGCCACCACAGTTAACACATTGGAGCATGGTGGACAAGTCGGTATGGTGTTGGAGATGTACAGATACTGCGCTGGCTCCTTCACACTTCTGGAGGAATCAATTGAAACAACTCTTAATGAAAGTGAAGTAGAGAAGAGAGTAAACGGAGAGATGTTTGTACAAAACGTAGCTTTGAAGTTGGGAAGAAGCATATCACAGCTCAGAGATCTTGCCGAAAACTCAATTTATTCTCGCAGTAATGGAGCCGAGATTGACGAATTTGCAAGCAAACTTTTCTGATTTTACCGGATGTAGATTTATTCCTTGACCATACGTATTCTTTAATTGGTTCTGAACATGGACAACCAAATTCTTTGCATAATTATATAAAGAGAATTGGCTTGATGAATTTTTCGTTCTTTTTACATTTAAAGTAATAGTTTTTTTTACTTTTTCTAGTATTTAAAAAAATATTTATTTTAAAAACATTTTTGGATTATTTTAATTTGATTTGACCACAACCAATTGTTTTGCATATATAATAATTCTTTATAAAGCACTGAGGATGCATATTTTAATTTAATCATATATTCTTGATAAAGAATTGGGGAGGCAAATATACTATAATGTTTTGAGAGTATATTTGATAAATATAAATAAAAATAAGAACACAAATATGACATGTCATGATACATATCCGCTCGGTTTCAGTACAACACAAAGTCATCATTCTCTTTGATTTGCACAGTATTTAAAGAACCTAAAGGAGCAAGAGTTATATATACCGTAGAACGTCGTTCTTGCTAAGGTTTGTATGTCTTTTTTCAATCTACTCAGTAACGGATCTAGAAAATTCTTTTAGGGTAGGCCAAAATAAAAATTTATTATACATTAATTTTTTTTCCATTAATTTTTTTTTAGGGTAGGCCAAAATATATAAATTTAAATATTAATATTAAAAAAAATCATGGCCCACCTAAAAAGTGGCTGGATCCGCCACTGAATCTACTCAAGTCTAACCGTGTGATTGGATCCATAGATGTTTGGTAAAAATAATAATAATAATAATAATAATAACAATAATCTTCTCCTTTAAGAATAATAAAAAATGAAAAGTGTTAAATTGAAACATGAAATGTTGGGCCAATCGTTGAAGATAAAAGGACATCGAATCCATATAAAGTTTTATCATTAAGATACTCTGACGGTATGAAAAGTTCTTAATGTTTGTTAAAGTCACAATTTTGGTGCTTATCTTTGCATTCTTTTTACCCTCAATATAAATTATATTGTTATTGTTAGCATTGGTAAACTCTATTCAACATTAGATACCCATTTTAAAAGTACCCATTTTGAAAGTGCAACGGAAGATTTTACTAAGTTGATTAATGGTTATCAAGTTAAGCATGAATCAACAACCACAAGTTGTAAAGATAAAGCATACAAACATATATATGGTTTGGTTAAAACCACTCTTAGCTTATATTCCATGGGACCTCGTCCAAATCAAATCTAATCCACTATAATAACAAACATTACAAGATATACTAAACACCCTGTTCTATATTATACTAAACACCACCCTCTGAATCTTTAATGCTTCGTCGCTTCTAGGATCACTCCACACTAGGGACACTCCTGGACAATGCTTGAGCTCCACCCAAGCTTCACGCGCCGAAGAACACCTTGAGCTTCCATAGCTTAAACTCCTTTCAAGCTCTTAGCGTATGAACCAAGTTCTAGCAACAACAAACAATAAACAAAGATCAACAAAGTGATTTAAGCATTAAACCATACATGGAACCTGTCAAGGAATAGACTCTCTGAAAATTTTAGAGCACAAACAAAATAGTATCTAGGTTCGAAGATGCAAAGAAGAAGAAGATTGGTTTAAATAATCCTTGCTTGACCAATCTCTTTAGAACAAGTGGCGGAGAATCTCTTTCAATTTTTGTTGGGACCACAAACAAAAGCTCACCAACTTTGCACAACCACAAGAGGAGAGGCAAGCACCTATAAAAAGAAAACTCACACAAAAACCATGAAAGAGATAAAACTTAATGGGCAAGATAATATAAGAAAGATGCCACATGTGCAAAAAGAATCAAAGGTTGGCTTTACAAATAAGCAAGAATGATAATGGCCAATTTCGTGCTCCCGAATTTTTGCCAAGTCAACAAACAAGGGCTGACATATGCTGGTCTAAAAATGAAAAAAATTACATCTATCTTTTGGGACCACAACCAAACTTTTGAGACCACAATCAAAAAGGGAAAAAGTTTGATTTTCCCTAGACCACTAAAGGATATTAGGACACTTGTAAGTGGTCCAAATGACAACACAAAAATGCAAAAGAAGTTATTTTAGCTGTTAAGTAAAAAACATAACTTGTACAAAATGAGTCAAACATGCGATGTTAGCATAGAAGAAAAGTGTGTGCATACATGAAGTAAAATGCGAGATAAAATACAACATGCATATGTCTGACTTTAGTGTGCACACACAGCAGTTGTGCACACAGACAACATAAGTTTGACTAAAATATTCAATAGTTGTTTTAACTCAACTCCCAATATTGAGTTTTTTTTTTTTTATGTCCAAGGGTGTTCGGACAAGCTTATGCACATCTTAATTAATCTCCTGGGACTCTAGAACTATTGACCATGTAAAAATTCTAATAACTACCCCTATTAGCAACCGAAAAGAAACTCAAACTCAAGACTTTTTGAGCAATATACCCAAGAGTTCTTATCAAACTACTCGATCAACCAAAGATAGTTTATTGAGTTTTTGTTACATCTTTGGAAAGTAACTCAGTCACTGTAGCAACTGAGTTATTGATTCCTATTAATGCTTAGACCAATAAATTTGCATTGCTGTAGTTTACGTACATTTTATATGCCAACTATTTACGAGTTAGACTTAGGGAATGTTTATCTAAGCTTATAAACTGGTCAAATTAGCTTAGACCTATTTGTTTATAATTTTTTTAAGCTTATAAGAAAAAAAAAAAATTGGGGACAAAAAAATTAGGGATACCTTTTTTTTTTTTTCCTTATAAGCTAGTTTGACCAAGTATATTACCACATTATCCTTGTTTAATTTTAAAATTTCATAGTATACCCTTGTTTAATGTAGTACGCTTTTTAGTCATTTTATAATAAAATATACTTATAAGCCACATTTTACTAAACACATCAACTACTTATCAGTCACTTATAAGTATTTTAATTAAACACGTAATTGTTTAAAATTTCAAATGCTTATAAGCACTTGTTACTTGCTTATAAGCTAACTTTTTATAAACTTAGACAAATACCCCCTTAGACCAATAAATTTATTGATTCCTATTAATGCTGCTCAATCATCATCTTATTTCATTTGTTGAATGGTAAGTCACCTAATGGCATTAATTTAATCATATTATTCCAATAAAAGTCTTTTGGGTTGTCAATATTTTCAATATTGACCTTTTCTGTTTTACCATATCAACAACACAAGTCGTTGTCTATTCATTCATTAAAACTTTTACCATATCACTTCAATCCCATTTTCTAAGATCAAGAAATCAAAAATCTCTTCATTATATTATAAACTAGAAGATGAATGAAAGTATGGAACAAGTTGTACGCGTAACATAATTATACAGTAATGAATTTTTCATTATGCTTCATATGTTGGAGGTTAATTATTTCTTGCTTGTATTATATTAAATATATATTCTCACAAACTTTTGAATTGTCTAAGTTTCAAACTAGATTCATCAGATGAGGTCGTAGTTGAGACTGTGTGGTTCAAAAAACATGGAGTTGAATGAGAAATCAAGCCCTAAATTAACTAGTTGAACCTAGTCAAATAAGTAGCCAACCAAATAACCATCCATATACGCAAACAAATGTAGCAGCGGAGATAACAAGTTAGAAACGGGATTGGTTGCAAGGATTTGATGATCAAAGAATGTCGAATTTAAACCTTGTATTTGTTAATTACCAACTACATTAATGGACCTTCTTATAAGTTAAAAGACTGACAGTCTTTTTCATTTCACATTTTACTCGTTTGTGCCAGCTAGAACGACAATCAGATTCATTATCCTTCCCACGTGTATATATAACTTTCACCATCACGTTCTGTTAATGCGTTATTTACTTATTTATTACAAGTTTAACTAAATATAATTAGTAAAATCTCAAAGGAAAATGATGAACCAAAGATTCAGAGCTAACTCATAATACTCAACCTTTTTTAAACCCTTTGAATGAAGCATACTCCAAAAGATTTGATACCCTGATCCTAAAATTTGGAGGAAACCCACCCACGGCTAGCCCAGTGGGCAACAATTAATAAGGGCGAATTAAGGGGGTTGTGCATGGCTTTAACTCTTTGATTCTCCACTAGATGAAAGATAATATATTTGCTGATGATTTACCTAAGGGGCCGCAACAGTGGATTGAAAAATAGTCTAAATGTGCTTAAGTTGACCAGACACCTCAGTTAACAAAATTATATATATAATTTTTTTTCTTATTAGATGGAAGCAACTAATTAATAAGAGGATATAAGGATTTTACAAAATATAAATAACTGTATATTCAATGGAATTCCTAATTTAAACATAGAGTTTTGTATTTTAAAACGAAATATGTCACTTGGATAGTAAAAAAGTTTGGGATCATTAAACTTAGATACTGAAATATTGAGTTCAAGTACTCTTGCGTACGTAGGAGATAATCTTGACTTGAGTGGGGGAAGAAAATTACAAAGAGAAAAAGTCAGCTTAGGCCAAGTCACATTCCAAAACGCACCCAGTCCAGTCAGCCGACGACCTCTTCTATATATCTTTGATCAGTTATAGTTCGTTAGTATAAATACTGGCAGATATGCATACACAAACACAATAACAATCACAAACAAAGATAATCAAATATCAGATACCATTCATGGCTTCTTTACAAGTTTCAGATAGCCTTTTTTATTCATCTTCGTGTCGCTCTTCAAATAGAATAAATGCTGCTATATCTGTCCCAAAACTCCCAAGAATCAGTTTGTCTCCTCCAAAAAAACCGAGTATAGACTTGGTTGAGAAACTGAGGATGAGAGATAATAAAAACACAAGCTCAATCCCAGTAGAAAAGATTGTCCCTAGCACAGCAATGCAAGAAAACAATGCTGACGACTCTACTAATTCAATGGTGACAGCCCAACTTTACGCTATCTTAGAGTCTGTTGCTGATAGAGTTGAGATGCACAACAACCTGGGCCAGCAACGTGACAACTGGAACACCCTTCTGTTGAACTCTATCAACATGATTTCTCTCACTGCTACCACCATGGCTGGTGTTGCTGCAACTGGTGGCGCAGGCGTTTCATCACTTTTGGCTTTGAAGTTATCATCAACTCTCTTGTTCTCTGCAGCCGCTGGGATGATGGTTATGGTGAACAAGATCCAGCCCTCACAACTTGCAGAAGAGCAACGTAACGCAACAAGATTGTTCAAGCAGCTCCAGAGAGAAATACAAACCGTCCTTGCTCTAAGGGTTCCCAGTGAAGCCGACGTGAAAGAAGCAATGGAGAAAGTTTTGGCGCTTGACCAAGCATACCCACTTCCCTTGCTAGGTAAAATGATAGAAAAGTTCCCTAAAACATTTGAGCCTGCTGTGTGGTGGCCATCAAATCACTCCCAGGCAAACAATAAAAACACATATGAAAGAGAGCAAAGTAGCATGAATACGGAGAAAAATGGATGGAGTGAAGATCTGGAAGTGGAAATGAGAGAGATTATTGGATTATTAAAGATAAAAGATACAGAAGATTACATGAGACTAGGCAACTTGGTGTTGAAGATAAACAAGATTCTAGCCATCTCAGGGCCATTACTCACTGGCATTGCAGCCGTTGGGTCGGCTTTCCTTGGGGTCTCCTCACGGGTCATGGGCTGCTGTCGTTGCGATGGCTGCAGGCGCATTAGCTACCACAGTTAACACATTGGAGCATGGTGTACAAGTCGGTATGTTGTTGGAGATGTACAGATACTGCGCTGGCTCCTTCAAACTTCTGGAGGAATCAATTGACGCAACTCTTAATGAAAGTGAAGTGGAGAAGAGAGAAAATGGGGAGATGTTTGAACAGAAAGTAGCTTTACAGTTGGGAAGAAGCACTTCTCAACTGAGAGATCTTTCCGAAAAATCAATTTACTCTCGGATAGATGGAAGCCGAACTAGAGGAATTTGCAAGTAAACTTTTCTGATCGGAGATAATTTACATTCTTTGATTCTTGTGATAACAAATATATATCCAGTGTGTAATCATGTATAGAGAAGATATTAATAGCCTCTAATTTAATAAATTATTTTTAAACTTTCATACAACAGAAACTATTTCATTCCATTTTCAGATATATAAGACATACTCCTTAATTATTGACTCTATTAATGGTCATATGTTCATGTTGTCCTCAGAAAAAAAACAAGTAAATTTTTTGCTATTAACGACAACTAAATCATCTTAGTGTCTAGACCAGCTTGAACGCACTTCGACTAATCTTCCAAGGTCTTGAAGTTAGCAATCGGAGATACTCTCCAATGGTTATCTCTATTAACAATCAAGGAGACTCAAACTTAAGACCTCTTGAATAACACACTTCAGAGTACTTGTCTGGCCACTTAAGAGTGGTTTTATCATTTCAATATTGTCATTTTCAAATTTCAAATAGTAGTTTAATTTTATGTACATAAATATATTGTCAGTCTCAACTATAAACCTTGTTAATTGACTATTACAATTTATCGCTGGTTAACATAATGGATAAAAGTTTAACTTCATGTATTACATCAAAATTTACCCAAAAAAAAATTATTTAATATTTATTTTAGTCACATTTTTTAGGTTGAAGACTGAATTTAAGGGCGTAGAGAAAACATAGAGAAAAGTGTTATGAACTACTTTTTTAGAGAGAATTCTCTCCCTCTTTAGAGAGAAAGCAATCTTATTCAAAAACTACTTCAGGTTGTATGGTTTGGGAAGGTCCAACTTTCGGTTGCTGAGTAATAGTTTTCTTAAGAGAAGGAAAATCTGTATTATAAGAGGGGTTTTGCCCCGATGGTTGATTTTATAAAATACATATATTTTCTATATCTAAATATTTTTGTGTTTATATATATGAGTTGAATTGTCTAGGTTTCAAACTAGTGGGGCGAGGCTCTGTAGACAAAATGGTTGAATGGTTAATAAACTTGTAAAAACTGAAGAAGTCAAAAGGCCACTCAACGGCTATGATTATCCCAGAAATTTTGTCTTTTTGACTAACAACAAAATCGACCCCTTACTACGTCAAACTTTTATCCTGCATATTTATTTATGCTCATTTTTTTGGTTTTCTTTAAACCACTAATCAAAGGGCTTTGCTAAGATTCTAGGTAATTTTACCCAGTAAAAATCAGATATTTGACCAGCTGGATTTCGGTAATAGCCGTCAAAAGTTGAGACATATTCCAGTTAATCGAGCTCGCTGCATGTCTGCGTGCTGCTAGACTTTTATTTATTTAATCACTTTATAGAAACTTGACCCTTCAAAAACCTGTGAAGTGTATATATGTTTTTATTCAGTTTTAGTTCAAGTAAAGTAACCAATATAAAGTAAAACGTGTTTGATATTTTTAATTTGCATTGTATTAAATGAATAATTAAGTTGCTAACATTCATAGTTGTATACCACTAAACCAATAATTAAATTAATTGCTCTTTCCATAAATCAATATATGGGAGGATCTTAATTCATGATTTCACATTAATTATTTAAATGATATATTATAAGGTAAGTCGCTCATAGAAAAGAGTCTCCCTTGTGTCACAACATTATTTCACAATGTTGTGACAAGAACAAGTGTGGAGAGTGTAGGAGTTTCGCAAAGCATTCACATGGGGTATGACAACTGAGATCTCAGGTGTGTTTCCTCTTGACTATTAGATATAAAAGACATTTATGTAAATTATAGCTAATGACTATTTAGTTAGTTTTGGAGAAATTGAGTTAGTTAACTCATATTTAGCTCAATTAGTTAATGAGATATAGTGTTGTATAAAAAGAAACAGTGATGCATCAGTAAAGTGTGATTTCATTTTCCCAAAATTCAGTTCGATACACTCCTATTTGCTTTATTAACATGGTATCAAAGCATCGGAGATTCAACCTTAATCTAGGAAATGGGTCAATTCGAATCAATCCTCTGTACTTCAGCTAAGCTCATTCAAGCTTAAATATTTGATTTCTTCATTTCATTCCTTGAGTTTTTAGTTCAAAATCTTGGATTTTAGGTTTTGCTCTAGCTCGAAATCTTGAATCAAGTTTGATTCAACCTAAACTCTTTTCTATTTCTACTTGAATATGACCTTCAAACAATCAATTTGGTATTGATTAATCGATATGGCAACACGGACAGAAGAAGTAACTGTTCAGATGATTGACTCCAACTCGCCCTTGTATGTTCATCCATCAAATACACCAAGCTCTGTACTGGTCTTTAAGCAACTCGTCGGAACTGAAAATTATAGTATTTGGAGTTGAGCCATGTTAGTCTCTCTTTGTGCCAAAAACAAACTTGGATTTGTTTATGGTACTTGCACAAAATCGATTGTGCATCCTCTGTTAGTTCCACAATGGGAGAGATACAACTCATTAGTACTTGTATGGATCTTTAATTTAGTTTCAAAGGAAATCTTTAATAGTATAGTTTACTCCACAAGTGCTACACAAGTTTGGCAAGATTTGAAGGAGTAGTACAACAAAGTGAATGGGACTAGAGTTTTTGGATTACATTGGGAAATTTCTAACATGACTCAAGGAACTAATACGATAGCTAGCTATTATAGCAAGCTCAAGTCATTTTGGGATGAAATGGATTCCTTGGTCAGCCTCCCTACACTTGATAGTGTCTCAACAAAGGCATATCTGGAGCACTTAAATCAGCAGAAGCTACTACAGTTTTTAATGGGATTAAATGAGTCTTATTCAATGGTTTGAAGCCAAATCTTGCTAATGAACCCTTTACTGAGTGTCAACCAGGCTTGTTCAATGGTCAATCAAGATGAAAGCCAGAAAATATTGACAAGAATGAGTTTGAATCCAGAGACAAGTATGGCACTTTATGCCAGTCATACTAAAAATGGCAAAAATCAGAATCAGGGCCAAAAATATAAGGGAAAAAAACCTTATATTGAATGTGAATTTTGCCATATTCCTGGACACAAATGTGATAGCTATGACTATCAACTTACCAAAGGAAAAGGAAACTCTAAGTCAAAAGCCACTGCTAATCAGGTGCACACTTCAAAACCATCAACCACTGGAAATTCAGGATCAAGCACTAGGAATTCAAAGTCGATGATTGGTCCTGTTTTGATTGTTAAGCAATACAACCATATCCTCCAACTCTAGGAAAGGAGAACGTTTCTCCACCAGCTGCGAACCTGGTAGGAAATTCTGTTGCCTTGATGTCTTATCTTGATCAAAATTGCTAGGATAATTGATACTGGAGCGTCTGACCATATGTCATTTGACCATTCTATCCTCCAATCATCCACTACTATAGAACTTTTTGTAAAATACCTTGTATGATTACCTAATAGAACAAAGACTTATGTTAAACATGTAAGATCTATAGTTCTGGACTGTAATTTACACCTATTAAATGTCCTGCATGTTTCAGATTTCAATCACAATTTACTTTTAGTCTCCAAACTTGCTGCCTCTAATAATTGTTTTGTTATTTTTTATCTTGATTTTTGCCTCATTTAGGATTTTTGCAATGGCAAATTGAAGGGGATTGGTAAGCATAGGCAAGGCCTTTACTTTTTTGATTCAAAATCAAAACGTTCTTCTTTTGTATCAGATTTAGGATAGTTGAATAAGGTTGTTTGCCATACTGTAGAGTCATCATGAATTGTACCTCTTGAAATGAATTTGAATAAAGTGCTTGTTTCTTTACTTTCATTATCATCATCTAATCATTTTGAATTATGGCGTCAAAGGTTAGGGCACACTTCTTATTCTATTTTGCCCCTTGTTCATCCTAGTCTGTCAAAGTCCAAAATAGAAAATCTACAGCCTATACATTGTCCTATCTACCCTCTAGCTAAGCAAACTAGAATACCTTTTCCTAATAGTACATCTCAAACACAAAATATTTTGATTTACTACATATGATGTATGGGGTCCTTATAAAACACCTACACATGGTAATGTAAGACATTTTCTCACTATAGTAGATGATTTCTCTAGGGTTACTTGGTTGTTTCTTATCCAATTCAAGTCAGAAACTTATTCTAATATTAAACATTTCCTTCGCATGGTCCATACACGGTATAGTTTGATCCCAAAGTGCATTAGAACCAATAATGGTTTAGAGTTCTTTAACAAAACTTGTCATGATCTCCTAAGCAGTCAAGGCATCATTCATCAAAGTTCCTGTACTTATTCTCCACAACAAAATGGCATTGTTGAGAGAAAGCACAAGCACATCTTAGAGGTTGTTAGGGCTTTAAAATTTTAGTCCAACATTCCCCCTCATTTTTGGGGATATTGTGTCCAAACTGCCATATACATCATCAATAGACTGCCTACTGTAGTCCTTAAAGGTTAGTCACCATTTGAATTTTTTTTTGCCAAATCACCATCTTTGGATCATTTAAAGGTTTTTGGATGTTTAGCCTATGCTACAATCTTATATTCTAAGGATAAATTGCATCCTAGAGCTACGCCGTCAGTGTTCTTGGGGTATTCTCTTACTCAAAAGGGGTATATCTTATACAATTTATCCACTCACACCGTCTTTGTCACCCAAGATGTCTTTTTCTATGAGCATGTGCTCCCTTTCACTTTGCCAACAATTTCCCCGAATCTTTTCCCATAGATTCAAATTTTCTTGTTCTAGAATCACGTGAGTCTTCTTCTACAGATTCCACTCAAACTCATTCTTCTTCTTGTCTTGGTTCTCCAATTGTCCATACTACAGACACTGCTATTTCACCTGGTTCTATTCCAGTTTATGCAACTCCCTATATGCCTAATAATACTCACGTTTCACCACCTCCTCTTAGACGATCTAGTAGACTTACCAATCCTCCCATTTGGACACAAGATTTTGTTTGCCCTACAATACATAATAATCCTACAGCCAATGTTTCTCACTATCCCATTACCAATTTTGTGTCCTATGCTAATGTGTCCCCTTCATACAAAGCCTTTTTGTTCAATCTTTCTTTGGTATAACCTACTACTTTCACATAGGCCTCTAAGGATCAGAATTGGGTCAATGCTATGCAAAAAGAAATTCAAGTATTAGAAACTAACCACACTTGGTCTTTAGTACCATACCCCCTAAAAAGGTTCCCATTGGTTGCAAATGAGTGCATAAACTTAAATACAAGGCTGATGACACCCTAGATAGATACAAGGCATGTTTGGTTGCTAAGGGGTGTACATAGCAGGTTGGGATTGATTATGAGGAGACTTTCTCTCTGGTGGTCAAAATGGTTACTATTCAGATAGTTTTGGCCTTGGCTCCCATGAATAATTGGCCACTTTATCAGCTTGATGTGGACAATGTTTTCTTACAAGGGGACTTGCAAGAAGATATTTACATGACATTACCCCAAGGTTTTCCAAAACAAGGGGGCAACAACTTGTATGCAAGCTTCATAAATCTTTATATGGGTTGAAACATGCTTCTAGAGCTTAGAATTTTAAGCTGACTACAGCCTTTTTGGATGGTGGTTTCCAACAGTCCAGGTCAGATTACTTCCTGTTTATCAAAAGAAATCAGTCTCACATTATCATGCTTTTGTGTATGTGGATGACATTGTGATAACAAGTAATGATCCAACTTTGATCAGTCAAACTAAACAACTACTGCACGGCAATTTCAAGCTAAAAGATTTAGGTGTATTGAGATATTTCCTAGGATTTGAAGTAGCTCGATCATCTAAAGGAATCAACATCTATCAAAGGAAATATGCATTGGAACTTATCTCGAAATCAGGCTTATCAGGTTCTAAACCATCCTTGGTTCCCATGGAGTCCAATATTAAACTCCTTGGCAACATATGACCATCAATTTCCTTCTGACGACGCACAGCATGATCATCTTCTTGAGGACCCAACTATTTATCAAAGATTGATAGGTAAGTTGTTGTACCTTTGTATAACCAAGCCAGATCTTAGCTACTTAGTTAGCCTTTTAAGTCAGCTTATGCATCAGCCCAAGCAGTCTCATATGGCAGCATCTCTAAAGGTGGTCAGATATGTGAAATCAGCTCTTGGACTTGGTTTATTCTTTCCTCCTCATTATACTCTATCTTTATCAGCCTATAGTGACTCTGTCTAGGGTTTTTGCTTAATGACAAGGAAGTTCATTACTGGCTTTTGCATATTTCTTGGCTCTTCTCTCCTTTCTTGGAAATCTAAGCACCAAGCCACTATTTCAAGTCTTCCTTTGAGGTCGAATATAGAGCTATGGCCTCTACTGTATGTGAAGTCATCTGGTTGGTCCAATTACTCAAAGAATTTGGCTTCTCCAATTTACTTCCAATCACCCTTCACTGTGACAACCAAGCTGCCCATCACATTGCCTCCAATCCTATGTTCCATGAGTGGACAAACACATTGACATTGATTGTCATATTGTCTGTGAGCAGCTCAAGAATGGCCTTATCACTACTGTGCATATTTCTTCCTTTGAGAAGCCAATCGATATTCTTACTAAAGCACTTGGAACGACTCCCCATCATCACCTATTACACAAGTTAGGTGTGCTAGACCTCTATCACCCTCCAACTTGAGGGGGGGTATTAGATATAAAGGACATTTATGTAAAGTATAGCTAATTGCTGTTTAGTTATTTTTAGAGAAGTTGAGTTAGTTAACTCATATTCAACTCAATTAGTTAATGAGATATAGTGTTGAATATAAAGAAGCAGTGATGCATCAGTAAAGTGTGATTTCATTTTCCCTAAAATTTAGTTCGATACACTCCTATTTGCTTTATTAACACTAACACATTGACAATGTTTCATAAGACTCTTTGAGAGGAAAGTGCTTTGTGAAAGAGGAGTGTAAGAGTCTTTAAGAGACGTTCTTCATAGTGGACGATGAAGAATAGATCAAGGTATCTTTGCACAAACTGGTCAAGAGCTAGAGCCGCTTCCTTGATGAGTCCAATGACTAGACAAAACTAGTAGACCTCAAAACCAATGAATGACACATGTGTAGGCTTACCCCTCTCGAGCAAGATGTTGAGGTGTCGCACGTGCCGTTCCTTTACGTCAAAACTCTAAGCCCTTGACATTTGACTGTTAGTTTTTTACTGTTTTTAACTTCATTTGCAGTTGATTATATATTTGTTTATTACAAATAAATAATAACACTAGTCTCTTTGTTCTAATCCGAATTATATCTAAAAACCACAAAATATAGATTAGAAATTTTTTTTCTTCGTCACAAAATAAAAATAAATTAATGTAATAATTTGAGAACTAAAAAGAATGAACTGTATTAGCACTCTATGATTGTATTAAAAATTAACTAAATTAAGCTATATAAAGTAGAAGATATATAGTGATCATATACATGAACATCTTCTTCTATACATGATTATACAAAAAATTTGTTATATATGTCAAGAATCGTTCAAAAATTAATATGTAGTTAGGGTTAAAAACTCATATGATCAGAGAAGTTTGCTAGCAAACTCATTGATATCGGTTTGGTATATGCGAGAATGTCTTGATGTTTTAGCAAGATCTCTCAACTGTGATGTGCTTCTTATATTACCAACTGCAAACCTACTTCCATTTCAAACATCTCTTTGTTTGCTCTCTTCTCTACTTCACTTTCGCGAGAGCTGATTCAGTTGATTCCTCCAGAAGTTTAAAGAAGCCAGCGCAGTTTCTGTACATCTCTAATACCATACCAACTTGCCCCCCGTGCTCCAATGTGTTAATTGTGGTAGCTAATGCTGCAGCCGCCACAATCAGGGCCGGCTTAAGGGGTAGGCAAGTGAGGCACCTGCCTAGGGCCCCAAAAAAAATGGGGGCCCAAATTTTTTATAATTTTTTTTTTTTTTTGAATATCTTACAAAAATGAAAATGATTTATAATTTCTTATCTAAGCCAAGGGGCCCAAAAAAAAAAAGTCATAAAAGCCCAAATTTATTATAAACTTTTTACATATATTCCCATCCAAAGTTTAACAAAATAGCAAGTTTGTACATCTAGTTTTATATATTCTAGTTTATACCCTTAAATTAACACATTGAATCTCTTTTAACAATGGAAGACTAAAATAGTCATTTACATATCTCAAATTACTCACCCTCCCCAATTCAATTCCCAAAATTTGATATTCACATAAATCATCTCCAGCCCTCTTCTGCCACCAGTGATTTGGAGTTGATTTCGGTCAATTTTGGTTTCGGTCGATTTTCTTACCAAAATCGACCGAAATCATCCTTTTATCATTTCCCAACCTTGATAGCCCTCGATTTGACTAATTTTTAATGAATCTCGCAACCCAACTCCACCACACAACAGCCATTTCCAGCCTTTTTGGCATGCATTCGACATTGTTGGCCTTCCCCAACACCACCATCTTCCTCCCCTCAGCCATCTTCACCAAAACCCCTATCATACCTTATCCGTTTACTCTGCCAATCGCCAGCCATCAATAACTTTTGGGCCGTGACTTCTCAAGCCTTTCTTATCAATCTTGGCATTGGAAATCACCTATTTCACCACCCACCACTTCTCCAACATCTACTCTCCAAAACCCCCTACCAACCTAACCTTGTCAGCCTACCGATTGCTGTTCACCTCTCCTAATGATTTTTCATCTCAAAAGGCAAAAAATAAATAAATAAATAAAATTTTTAATATATGCTTATATTATTAGAGGGCCCCAAAGTAACTCATGCCTAGAGTCACAAATGTTCTAGAGACGGCTCTGGCCGCAATAATAGCAGCCCATGACCCGTGAGGAGAACCCACGAAAGCTGACCCAAAAGCTGCAACGCCGGTGAGTAATGGCCCTGAGATGGCTAGAATCTTGTTTATCTTCAACGCCAAATTGTCTAGTCTCATGTTATCTTCTGTATCTTTTCTCTTCAACACTTCAATAATCTCTCTCATTTCCTCTTCAAGATCTTCGCTTCATCCATTTTTCTCCATATTCATGCTACTTTGCTCTCTTTTATAGACTTTGTTGTTTGTCTGGGAGTGATTTGAAGGCTACCAAACAGCAGGCTCAAATGTTTTAGGGAACTTCTCTATCATTTTACCTAGCAAGGGAAGCGGGTCTGCTTGGTCTAGCGCCAAAACTTTCTCCATTGCTTCTTTCGCTTCGTCTTCACTGGGAACTCTTAGAGCAAGCACAGTTTGTATTTCTCTCTGGAGCTGCTTGAACAATCTTGTTGCGTTACGTTGCTCTTCTGCAAGTTGTGAAGGCTGGATCTTGTTGACGATAACCATCAATCCCAGCGGCTGCAGAGAACAAGAGAGTTGATGATAGCTTCAAAGCCAAAAGTGATGAAACGCCTACGGCACCAGTTGCAGCAACACCAGCCATGGTGGCAGCAATAAGAGAAATCATGTTGATAGAGTTCAACAGAAGGATGTTCCAGTTGTCACGTTGCTGGCCGATATTGTTGTGCATCTCAACTCTGTCAGCAACAGCCTCTAAGATAGCGTAAAGTTGGGCTGTCACCATAGAATTGGTAGAGTCGTCAGCATTGTTTTCTTCTTGTATTGCTGTGCCAGGAAAAAATCTTTTCTACCTGGGATTGAGTTTGCATTTTCATTCTCTCTTATCCTCAGCTGCTCAACCAAGTCTGTAATCGGTTTTTTCAAAGGTGAGAAACTGATTCTTGGGAGTTTTGGAACAGATATGGCAGCATTTATTCTATTTAAAGGAGATGAAGAAGAAGAGAACAGGTGACTTGAAGCTTGTAAGGAAGCCATGAAGCTAGTAAGTAAGGAAGCAAATTGTTTGTATTTGTGAAGGATTAGGATGAGAATAATACTGATACAAAATGTCGTTATTTATGGTAACGAGAGTTGTTACCGAGAAAAGAAAAGAGTCATAGGATTGAAAATAGTACTGGCGGGCAATCTGGGATGTCTCTTTCTTTATTCGTAATTTTTATCAATCAGTTCAAGTCAAGATGACTTCTTAATTCAACTATTTCTTCCATGGTCTTGGCACCGCGTAGTGAAACATATCATTATGCTGATGTATTTAAAAGCTCTGCTTTATGGAAAATAATGTCAAATCAAACCTTTGAAATCTAGTAATGGGTTTGGTAGAGCTTCCTCAACTGGGTCTTATCATAAGCTCTCAGTATTTTGGTTGCTTCAACCACTTCATCATTAAATATTAGACCTAACCACTTATTCTCACCCAAATAATAATTTAATGACACTTTTTCATCCACGAACTTTTTAAAATACTAGTTTATCATCCAAATTTATATTTTAATAACAAAAAAAGAGTAAACTCAATCTAGGTTGTTGGGGCTTTTGAAAAGGAATGTCGATTAATCTTTTGGTGATGGAAGGTTAAATTTTAGTTATTAGAATTTATTGGAATTCAACTTAGGAAGGGCAGATGTGCAAACCCCGATCACTCAATTGCCGACGATTGGTGGAGTCAATAGGAGTAAGATTTGAGGGGTTTTGGTGAATGATGATGGAAAAAAGAATAATAATGATGTGGGATCGCAAGTCGCAACAATACGAGAATCGGAAATAGAATATAAATTTAGATAGGAAAATGGTATTTTATAAGTTTATAAATGGGAAAATATCATTAAGCCATTATCTAGGTTATCTGGGTGAAAAAAGAGTCGTTTACTCTAAATATTCTAAAAATTTCCTATCTTCAGAGTTCAGATGTAATTAACTCTATTTGAACTAATTGTTAAACGCAACAAGAATTAATAATATACACAGGAAGAATGATTCAATATGGTGTTGATTTATAACAATTCAATGAAAAAGAAGTCTATGAATTCATAAATTTTGTTTATTTTTAATCATATAACATGAGTTTTGGGAATGATTTAAGGCCATTAAAGAATTCTACATGTATCAAATAACCATCTGGAAGCTCAATGGAGTCTCCCCTGAGAAAACCTTCCATCTTGACCATTCAATTATAACTTACGAGTTGATTGGACCATGTTTTAATGGATTAATGAAATTCCCTGGTACCATCAGGAACAAAGATTCTTGCTCTGTAATGAAGAATTATAAGAATATGCAAGATTGAAAGAAGTTGTAAATAAAGACAGTAGAAGAGTAATCAGCAGCAGCCAATGTTTATCGGAGTCAGAACATGAACCAATTAGAAATTCAGGTGCTGAAGCAGCAAACAAGAACTAAGATGGCTTGTAATATTTTGTGGGTACGAATGGCATTTTTGTGATGTTTCCATCATAGGTCTTTCCTCGTACCTCAATCTTAACCTTGGTGCCTGCCTTGTGCAATCCAGATTTCACATACCCCATGGCTATGTTCTTCTTGAGGCACGGGCTAAATCCTCCACTGGTGATTTCACCAATGGGATTTCCTTTCTCATCATGAACCTTACTGTGAGATCTGGCAGGTGGACCTGAGGAGAAGAATCCAACACGTCTGACCGGCGGACCCTCTTCAAGTTGTTTGAGTATTTTCTCAGCACCTAGAAAGCCACCTTCTGCTCTCCTCCTCTTGCCAATGGCCCATGTGAGTCCGGCTTCTACAGGTGTCACATGTTGTTCCATATCATTACCATATAAACATAGGCCAGCTTCAAGTCGGAGACTGTCTCGAGCACCAAGCCCTGTCAATCTGACCTTCCCTTCAGATTTCTCCAGAATTGCTTTGGCAAGATCCACGGCATTCTCAGAAGGAACAGAGATTTCAAATCCATCTTCACCAGTGTACCTGCGAATCTCAGGAGAGAAAAAAGAAAAATAATTTGTAAAATCACAGAAGAAAAAAAAAGTCAAAATGTAAGCTTAACACATGTTATTAAAGCATACGCAGAACTAAAAGCCTCTGAATAAATTTAATCTTTTTAGTTCACATAGAAACAGAGGAAGGTGAAGAATGAGGAAAGAAAAAAGAATCATACCCTGTCCTAGTGAGAAAGCAAATTGCCCCATTGATATCTAAAATTTTGAACAACCCAAAGTATAACTTGTTCAAATCCTCCTTTGTCAAGAATTGAAGAACTGGGGCAGCAAGTGGACCCTGAAGAGAGAAATGAAGAATAGTTCAATATATTTCGCTAAAGTGAAGTCTCGTGACTTAAAGAACACAATCACCAACCAATATTTTACTTTGAGACTGCTTCATTCCCATATATGGAACAGATCTTATTGGAAAATGCACCAGGATGCCCATAATGTAAGTTATCAACATTCCTAGTTTTGTGCATCAAAACTTAGGTTTTTGATGCAATGAAAAAGGAAAAAAATAAAAGCCAGAAATGAAAAGAACAAGCAATAACAAAATTATAGCAAGAGAATAATGCATTTCAAAATGCTACAATGGTACTCCAGCCTTCAACAACCTGCTGGACATGTTTGAGCAACCAATCATCTCAGAGGAATTCATAAAGACTTCCAGCAGAAATCCCAGATTTAAACCAAAGTGACAAACGCTAGCAGAGATGATTAAATCCAGAAGTATACTCATATGCCATATCTAAAAATATAGTTCATTAATTCAGAGGAACTGATCAAAAACTCAAATTTGTAGCAAAAATTGAAAGTTTAGTATACAAAACCATATAGTGTTACAACTAACCTGGAGTGCAAGAAGAGATCTCTCATCATGGATGTGCCATGAGACATCCCCACCTTTGCTTGTGAAACTCTTCATGTGTCCCTCAATGTGGGCCAGATCCTTATCCCTGCATCCAGCATTCACAACAATGTAAATGTGATCATCCTTCACCTTTGTGATGACAGAATCATCGATTGCTCCTCCTTTCTCATTTGTAAAGACTGTAAGGGTCCCACTTCCAGGGGCAAGTCCAGCAACATCAGCAATTACAAGCTTCTCAAGAAAAGGAATGCAGTCCTTCCCCTTGAGGCTTAATCCACACATATGGGAGACATCAAAGAGACTACCATTCTCCCTACAATTCAGAGTAGATTCCATAATGGAGTCTTTGTATTGAATGGGCATGCTCCATCCAGCAAAAGGCACCATCTTTCCACCATTAGCAACATGAAAGTCATAAAGAACAGTTTTCTTCAGGTTACCAGCTTCAGAGGCAAAGTATCTACGAGCAACACCCTTCTTATCAGCCTGAGCCAGACGGCGGGTGATTGATTGTCCAAGTTGCCACAGACCCCCTCTCATTTTCCTATATAAATGTACCTGATAAAATAAATAAATAAACAGATCTTCTTGAACAATGAATCAATGATAATGAACTTCAGATGGGATCTTTAGAAGTCCAACAAACACAACCTTATATAACAATGAAAAATGATTGCATCATCTACCATTGCCTAAAAATCTAGAGGAAAAAAAAAAGACATCATTCTTCAGATGAATAAATAACAAAACACAAACTAAGGCTGCAAGTTTGTAATTGTTTAGTGTGGTGTCAAGTGAATTAGTCCCAGTGAGTGTATAGGCAATGAGAACCCAGAAGCATTTGAATAAACCATCCGGTCGGATGTTAATAGACAAAATCACCAATATAAATTCAAGCGAACTTAGTCATCGAGATCTTTAAAAATCACTCTTTTACGAGAAGAAAGTATATTTAGAGAAAAGGGAAATATCAAACGACATTAAAAACACAGTGGACTCAGACAAAAGAAGGTTCTTTTTTTCTCGAACTACTCTACAAAGATTCTTAACTGGCAATGGAAATATACAACACAGACATATTAAATGCAGTTATGTAGCGAAAACGAAGTAGATAGAGCACTTACAGAGATGGGTTATCTTTCTTCTTCTGAACAACCAAATCTGAGAACTCAAACGAGCATCTCAACCCAGCAGTGGATAGTGGATAGAAAGAGAGAAAAAAAATATGGACTTTATATTTATATTATATTTTATAAAAGGAAATATGATTTAAAAAATACCGAAAAAGAGAGATGGTTGGTGGTATAAGGAGTTGGTGGAGGAGAGTTTCTAAGCCAAATCAAGAGGGGCATCCAACGAAAAACAACAAAACCCCATCATTAGTGTGTGGTTGCACTTCGAGTATCCCAATCTGCTTGTTCTACTTGTGGTTCATATGTTGCTTATGCACAATATTGGTTTACTGTATCATAAATATCAAATGTTTGATGACATTTTGTCTCTGGATGTACGGCCAATGTCAGAAGTTAGATGGGATGTAGGATCAACCGTCATGGACATGAGTGCAGGAGAGTTTAGTTGCTGACAGGCTACCTAAGTTGGTAAGGTATTGTTCTTGCGAGTACAAAATAAGTACAATTACATATACAGTTGTTGGGTTAGTGTTAATATGTTGATGGCTGGTGAGATGATAAATGAGATTAACTGTTGACTGCTGTTTATTAACATGGTTTTGAAGGAATGTTTTAGGAAGTGGATGGATGGACTTGGATGCAGCCTAAAGAATTCTCCCAGAGTTTCTGGTGGTTGTTTGGCAAATGGGTTTGCTTCCAAGGAAATCCTAAAGCCCAAGAAGTTGAGGATTTGTTAGGCTTTCTTTGGCCCAACAAAGTTGCAAACAAGACAAAGGAATTATACAAGTTGAGTGACACTGGTCTTATAAAGAGATATACAAAGAGTCATATAAAGAGATTAAGAGACAATTTCTACTCTTAAAATTCATGATTGTCTCTCTCTCTCTCTCTCTTTTTCCCTTTTTTTAAGGATAGAGATTATCTCTTTGTATGGCTCTTTGTATATCTCTTTATAAGGCTAGTGTTACTCATACAAATTTGTTAAATTGGGAATGGCAAATCAAAAGAGTAAAGGTAATGCCCCAAATATGGGATTTGGTTTGGGACTAAAGTATTTTTACCAACCACCCCTCCCCCCCCCCCCCCCACCTTTTTTTGGGTAACCAGGGCGTCCGAGCCAATCCAATGTCCATTGAACTACCTATAAGCCCAAAAAAATAGGTAAATCATAATGTTATTATAGTAGGTGACCCCAAGATTTGAACCTAGAAAGGTTAAGGAAGACAACAAACCTCCTTGACCACGTGGACCAATCCCTTTGAGGTTAACTATTTTACCATTTACCATCAATTTTATCATTTCTACCATAAAAGGCAGGATTTTTAAGGTCATGGGACTGGAATGAATACTATTGAGTTCTCTATTGAGTAATTATAGCAAAACTCTCACACAATCTTGTAAAAATGGTATTTTATATGTGCTAAATTGTTTGAATAATACTACACCAACAATCCTTTCTCACAACCTTGATGTGGCAGTTTGTAATTGGTTAGTTCACAATGGGTCTTATATGGATCCTATTAATTAATTACAAACTAACCAATTATAAACTGTCATATCAGAAAAAATTGTTAGAATAGTATTACTGAAATTATTTTCATTCCAAGAAAAGACAAAAAGGAAAATTACCTGAGTAAAACGATGTAGTTTCTTGAACAAGACACGAACACAACAGTGTTCTATTTGTACAAGGCAGTCGGGCGAAGTCATCGAACGTGAAGCCATATGATTTGAGGAAGTCCCAACGTCTTGTTTCTCATATTGTCTCATACCAGCCAGAAAAATATAAATTATGGAATCCTGGTAACCATTCAAAACATTGGTGGCTTCAGTTAAAAGCCTTTAAGATTCCTTCTTTAAACTAACTTCACTCCATCTTGGCATAGATATTAGATATTTTCATATCACCATATCTTTCCCACATGAACTCATCTATAAACTAAACGGGTAAGTCCAATTTTCTTCATCTGTTCTTCTATTTCTTTATCGATTGAATTGTATTTGTGATCTTATGATCAAGATATGAACAGGATCATATATTCGTTTGTTTTATTGTCTTCTGTAAATGATCACCTGCCCAGAACTTCAATAATCGATACCATAACTTCAATAATTAATAAGATCGAGTGTTTGATTTCCAAGAAAAAGATGAAAACTGACTCTAATTGAGCTAATGATGGTACAGATTTCATCATTTTAAGTTTTTATTAACTCAACTGGCAATTTCCTTTTGCATCTCTCTGCCTTTTATCCCAGCTTCTTGGGCGCAGCATAAGTTGTTATTTACCTTTGTTTTTTTTTTTTTTTTTTTCAATTTCTAGTTTATTGTCTGTTTAAGTCATTGGCACTAGTGTCTTCTGTGATTCTCTCTAGTAAAGAGTACTTACATATGTTTTGATGTTTTTGTAAATCAATTGGGTTCAGTTCCTGCTGACTTTTATTAGCACCTTATGTCATCGTGTTTTGTCTTGAATTTAAAGGCAATTATATGATGGTTCTACAATGTTAACGGTATATCCTCCGGGAGCTATCAGCAAGTGCCTGGCATATCTGGGCTGTAGCACACTGAATGATGCTTCTCCCTGCAAGATTACACATGTTAATTCCTTGACTAGCATTGCAATTTCTCCTAGCCCTTTACAGGGTCCTTGTCATAATGTAGTTCGCAGTTCCCCCTTTTCTTCTTGGAAAGGTCGTAATCAGCTTGACGCTCATCATCTGTCACATAGATTGCCTTCTAAGAAATGGCTGGTAAGCAGTGTTTTGATCTAGGCGTTAAACTGTGTCTTTTTTCACCTCAGATGATTTAACTTCTTGTATTTTTTTTATTTTGATTATTATAGTGCCAATCACATGATGCTATCTCACCGGATGATGAGTATCGTTCATCACGCAACATAGCTATCAGCTTGTTCAGGCGATACAGGAATGTCATTGAGCGTGGAGGAGGTGACACCCTAAAAGTATATTCAGCTGTTTGGTTGATCTATTATTGAGATTATTATGCTGTCTTCCCCCAAATGATGTGTTTGATTAATGCATATCAGGAATTCATTAGTGCCGGAGTGAATGCATATGCACTAGGCTGCACCGATGAAGGAATAAGGAAAGAACTCATTGCTTTGAAGGAATCTGGTATTGAAATTGAAGCAATGCAAATTTATGGTGGAGGCACCAGTCTAAAATCCAAGATTTTCTCAGAGGAGGTGACACTTCCACCGAATTTAACTTAATGCTTCTGTTAATGATATATTCTTTTTATTTTTTCAATAGATGCACAATCAAATTGTTATGATGAAGATTATATTGTTATCAAATTACAGACTCATCTGTAGTGGATCCACATTTTCCTGTTTTATGATACAGGTAAATGAGTGTATTCTGTGGTTGAGCATTATATTCATTACAATATTGTGCACGCCGCAACCAACTATAGTTAGGTGGTCATCTACACCACCAGTTTCAGATGAAATACAGCTTCAATGGAAAGGGTTTTGTGCTCTTAATAGCAAATGCATATTATGTACGGGGAATGGCATGGTGAGGTTCTTTCAGAAAAATTATTTTGTCATTATCAAGCTTGATTGTGTAGCTCAGTTTAGAGGGGTGTTCTTAAACAACTTATTTTTTTGCTCTCTTGTGTGGTTACCCAAAGGCTTCCGGTGAAGACTCTTCAGTTGGAGCAAATGGCGGTGGTGGGACGTGCGGAGGAGCCATCAGTAGTTGCCAGCCGAATGCGATTAGTTTTTAGCACATTAGAGGTAAGCAGATTCTTGCTTTGTTTTTCATTAATCATGTGAGAAGATCTGCAGCTTTAACAATAATAGGTTTGTAGATTTTAAGTTTCTGTTCTGTAATTACCACTGTTCCAGAATAGACTGCGTTTGGTAATTTGATTTTCAATGGCTTGTGCAGGTAGTAAGTCCACAATGGCCAAGAGTCTAGCAGCAGCATGCTTCAATGTCAACGATAATTTCTTTTACCTAGTAGTATCTCTTATTTGGCCTATGGTTTACTTTACAAAATTGTAAATTATCATTTTATATTATATCATTCAACAACTTTCATGGGAAAGTTTCCTGTAATCTTTTATTGCAACAATATTATCAATGGTTTATATTGATATTGTCCCTGTACTTAGATTGTTCTTTTTCGGGGTTAGTAATTCTATTATTAAAGGCAATGTTTTAAAACCCAGTTGGCCGGTTGAAGCAATTCAATCGGCACTTGAAGTCTTCATTGGGTTGGGTTACAAATTTTCCTATTAATTGAAAACCCTATAAATTAGAGTATCAATCCGTAAATAATTAAAAGTTGAAATGTTAGGGCTTTTAAAAAGAAATGGCGATAAGTGTAATGATGGCAACAACGGTGATTTCTAGTGAGTGAATTAACTCGAAATCGTAAAATTATGTCACCAAAATCCCTTAAAAAGCTTGATGTTGCGATTGGACAAGCGAACAAGAGAGGGATGAGATGGATTTTGGTCGTGTTATCACCTAAAACAAGCCTTAATTGCTAACATTGACGATGGTGTTTGAGGTGTTTTTGCAAGATTTTAAACCTATAAGGACTTGCATAATTTTAAAGTATTTTTGTTAAATTTCAAACCTTTAACACCTATTTGACCCACCGATCAAACCAATTAAACCAATCAACCCAGGGTCAACCACTTTGCCTAGTTTCTAGGGGTGAGCGGTTCCAGATACCCTGCATTTTTCAAGGAAAATCGAATTAGAACCGCACAGTGCAAGTTTCCAAAAAAAGGAACTAGAACCTTTCGATTTCGATTCTTAAATTCAAGGAACCGAAATCTAAAATGTAAGTTCTATTTCTTACCCAAGTACCCTATAAAAAATCAATTACCTCCCTATTAGTTTAAAAAAATGACAAAAATACTTTAAAAGTTCACAAATACAACCCTAACAAATTAAGAAAACCTACAGTTAATAGTTTTCAACTTTTGATTACTCATTCATTTGTGTCCAATGTGACTCATAAATCCTCTAATCTCTAAACAACACTTGAATTCAATCAATTCATCTCAATTCACATAAAATTTATCAATCAAAACCAAAACACAAACAAGTTCCAAGCAGATTCCGAACAGGGTACCCGCTTTAAGATCTTTTCCCAGGTTCTAGCTCCAGTTCCGAAACCTGTAGGAACTGGAACCGCACAATGTTTGTTCCAATAAAATGAAACTGAAATCTACCTGCACAATGTCGATTCCAGGTAGGTTCTAATTTTGGTTCTGAATTCTAATTCTGCCCGTAAGTTTCGATTATACCCGCTACCCATGCTCACCCTCCTACTTGGTTTCACCCCATATTAGATTTTAAAACACTTATTAATGGTGAACCTTAAACAGTAAAAGCATTGTTGCTCAACCTTGCATCTTTCCTAAAAATTTTAAAGAATGCTCAGCAGCAAAGAAACAAATATATTAATAAACTAAAATTAATGCCTTTTTTTATCTGTTTCTCTCCAATTACACTGGAATGAATGGGGCATATATTAGGAAACGATGTCAAAATTGATGGGATACAACAAGGTCAAAATTGTGTTTTGGTTTTCGGCTATCAATTGCGACATTATAGTGCATCTGGCAAAACTGTAAGCGCAGCAGAGTCCCTAAGTGTCTTCCGTGCTCGCCAATAGACGGCGGTAACTGTTTCTGATGTCCCCAACTGTGGAAGGATTGAAAATGAAGTTAGAAGAGATTCTAGGTATGTAACATATCAAGTAAGTTAATTTAAATATAGAACATGGTGTCAAAAGTATAATGCAGGTGCGAGTAATGGTTTAACCATATTTCTAAAGGCACAACAGAACTGCTGTTGGGCTCTGAAACTAGTCATGTTAAATAGAAATTAATTTTAGGTCATAAAAAAAGCAGGCAATAACAACAAATGAATACCAACATCAAAAGTGCAAAAATTCCAATTGGATGGTTAGACCAAGTGCTTCCTCGGCAATGCCAATTAAATCATACTCATTTGTAAAACAACTGGCATAAAGCAAACTATCCTGATGCATTTATTCTTAGTTAAGGTAAAGCATAGCAAAGTTCACCTTAGTCTCCATAGAATAGTAATCTCGCCACAATTCCGTGTTTTGGTCATAAGTTGCAAGAGCAGATTCAAACAACTTTCGAGGGCATTTACCAGAGAATTTTTATCCCCAACAGATGCAAGATTCGATTCTAATTCAATACAATTTCGATATAACACAAGACCTGGCCGGGGTAGAGCAAGAAACCTGCAATTGACACAAAAGCAGAGTCACAAACTCCTACATTGGGAAGAAAGAGCCCATTTGGAGTCATAAGTTTTGAGATATTAATGCATTCAATGCTAATGCAGCAAAAAATTATCAAATTTATCGGCAAAATATATCAACTAAATTACTGTACCAAAGGCTATCGTGCAAATAAACAGTGAATATTCAGACAATCATTACATACAATCTTCAGTGGCTGATGATTTACTAACATACCGCTTATACATCTCTCTTGCATGCTGAATTCCATCTTTCTGAAGAACAAAATTTATGTTAGCAGAAGGGAGGGAAAATCCATATTCACTGCCAACATCTTTAGCCACAGAAATGAGGGAAATCTCCACCAGCTTTTCAAAGTAATGTTTTTGATTTGCAAAAAATTTTAGGGCCTGCAATATAGAATAATGTTAAAAATAGAGTTGTAGAAGCCCCCCCAATTACTGCATTATTTCTCAATAAAGACAAGGATTAAAGAAAAAAAAGCATGAAACAAGGAAATTTTAAATGAAAAGAATTTAGTTCCTAAAATACCAGAACCCAAACCAGCATATATGATAATTAACTCATGCAATCAATAGAAACTGTAGCCTAACCCATGCATCTTACACCTCTTTAATCACATATTCCAATATTTAGTAATTTACCCACTACAACAAGAACCACTAAATGGTTCCGGCCTATTTAATTCTAATTTACTAATTAAACATCATACCTAAAGCCTCAATTTTAACCCTATAAAAGTTTTATATCAGTTATCAGTAAGAATAAAGGAAACTTGATAACCATACCATAAGCCACAAGCCCTCAGCCTCTGATACTGAAAATTTTGTCAAAATACTTCTTAGGAAGTTCAAAGATGGATAGCATGTCAGCCTTGCTAGGAGAAGCAGAATTCTTTGAAACACATCTGACTTCTATTGAGACCCTTAAAAGCCATAATTGAATAGAATCAGAATGAGTTCCACTACAAAGCTTTTCAGCAAGTTTCCGGGCTTCATCCAATCTCCCAAGTTGCAAGTAAAGTGAAATATATCTGCAAGCAATATCCTCAGTCAAGCACCCCATTGCTTCAGCCTTTTCATATACTGTGAAGAGATGTGAAATACAATGTTCAATATGACTGGAGGGCTCAGAAACTTTAGTTTCTCCTCCATTGGGAGTAATAATATCAGTCAAAAACTTTGTATATTGATCAAGCATCTTCGCTGAAGGCACATTTTCCAAAGCCTCCTCATAAACCTACACATGAAAGAGCATCCAAGATGATAATTAGACAAATAATTTACTAACTTCAGGAAAATGTTCATCTGTAGAGTATGCACAGGCTTAAGATGCTTGTAAATTTATATTTAATGTAGTAAAAATCAGCCTTAACAAAACCACACATGAAGGCATTTAATAGTTTTTTGGCTACCACTCAGTCCTATGGGTTGTACCTGAACTGCTTTTTGCATTTGGGAAAGCACAATATTTTCACTCATCTCCTGTTTACTTTTATTATCAGTCATTTCAAGTCTTGCAAGCCAGTCCCAATATTCTGGATCTGCTGAAAAGTCCCTCTTCATGTCACTGAGTATCTCCTTGCGCATGTCTTCTGATTGTGCCAAGTCCGTCCCTTCCAATATCTCAAAAATTCTTTGCCTCAGGCTGAAGCTTGAAGGGATAGCCTCGACTGCTCCACTGTAAATAGTTTGAAGAACCCTTAAACCCTGTTCTCTAAACAAATCTAGTTTCTTCTTGGACTCCATATTTTCAACATTTGATTCATCAACACTTCCCTTCTCTTCTTCAAGGGGCATAAACAAATCTTTGTTTTCATTAATCCATTGTTTCTCATCAGCCTCTCTACGATCACGAACCAGAGTTCCCATATCCTCGCCAAGAGCAACCTTCCTGGCCTTTAATTTATTGAGGTATGTAAGTTCCATGCGAAGATACTCAACCCAAAGGTCTTCGAAGTTGGGCACACTCTCAAACCATTCTGCATAAGAGCACGTGCACCAGTGACATTTAAATTATGATCGAATTCCCATGCTGCAGCATATATCCAAACTCCCGGGACCTTAGGATGAAATCTAATCACTTGAGCCAGGACCTGCATATGTTTAATTGAAAATATTTCATAAACAAATATGAGCAAAAATAACCTATTATTTAAACCTACACTCTTTACCATTAATAACAAATAAACAGCACAAAGCCCACAACAATTGAAGTCTTTATATCCTTCCCTCTACTTTCTCAGTAGCCAAACCTACACTCAGATGATAAATCAACCAATTTTTTATCGTTCAAACATTTCATTATCAAGTTAGTAACCTAAAAAAAAATTCAGATTCAATATGTTTAATATCTGAAAATGCATTTCATATAATGTTTAAAAACTATTTTTCAAGTTAGAAACTCCTTTTGGGATTGTATAAAAACTGTTTCCGAAAACCATTCAACTCATTTTTTTCATAAATTTGTTGAATTCCTTATTTACAAAAAAGAAAAATTTTAACTGTAAGGTAAGTTCTATATCAAACAAATCCTAAACTACATATAATTTTTGTTTCCATTTCCTCAACCAAACACATAGCATTCAAAATATTTCCTCAAAAATTACCTTCTTCATCCTCCCATTCTTTCGCAGCCTACAAAACTCCAAGTACCTAAACCATAATTCAATATCTCCCTTAAACCTCATAACCGCCAACCTATAAATCTCCAAAACCCTCGCAACTCCAGCAAAATCCGAGGCCGACTTTTTGGTCCTCTTCCTCTTCTTCTTCGCGGCCTTCTCATCGTCCTCTGTCTCTCGCGGCACCGACTTCTTCCTCAGGCGGCGGAGAGTGTCGAGCTGAGTCTCGTACTCTATATACGCCAAATAGTCTTGCTTGAGCGGACTCGGTCTCTTCAACCTGTACTCGAACTTCCTGCGCTGCTTAACGATTTCGCTGAATTTCGCGGCGCGTAAAGAGGCCGCGCCGTTCCAGGTCGTCCAGCTCGTCCACCATGCGCTCCATCCGGTACTGTACCACGTCAGCCATTGCCGGTTTGTTTTGAGAGCTAGTTCAGTTGTTCAAGTTCCAACTTGTGAAAGGAACGGTTACTGTGAGTCTCTCTGACTACTCTAGGGCTTCTTCGGGTTAATGTTTCGTTTCAGTTTGCGAAGAATGACGAGGGAAAAGAGGATCTGTGATCCGGGCCTGGGCCCATATCCGGCCCATCTGGATCCAATAAAGTCTTATTTTCTTTTTTGGAATTTATTACTACATAAATTGGGGAGAAAATGTATAGATTAATAAAATATTTTTATTATTTATTGGTGTAATTTTTAGAAATTCTTTAGTATTTAATTCTAGTAATTAGAAATACTATAAGAATTTAAGATGGCATTAATAGTATAAGAAATTCTTTATTATTTATTGGGTTATTTAATTATTGAGTGAAAGCTTGGATTGAAATTGGGTTGGGATAATTCAATCAAATTTTAGATAAAAAAATTACATGAATAGATATATTATGTTATTTATAAATTTATACAATTATAGAGAATATTTATTGAAGGAATTATACATTGAAAACAGCTAAGTTACTCACATCTCGACTAATCCCCTTAGGTAAATCAAAGGCAAATGTATGGTTTTAAAAACCTGGTTTGGCCCGGTCGATTTAGCCGGTCGAATCGAGACCTGGGGCCTTTGTCGCACTAGGTTATCACTTTCAACTATTCAACCCTAAACCCTAGAATTATGGATGGCGGCGAGAGTGTACAATGACAATTATGTTAGGGCTTTTGGAGAGAAAGTGCCTATAAGTCCAAAGTCCAAAGGTGGTGAAGAGTGATTTTCTGTGAGTGAATAGAACGAAAAAGATAAAAATCGATCATCCAAAATAAGGGGCTATTGTTGGTGATTGGGCTGGAGCAAATCGGGGGAAGGGTGAGATGGGATTTTGTTTTGGAGGCTGAGGGGAGTGTTTTAGTGGCGATGTGGAGTGTTTTTATCGCCAGAAAAAAGACCCTATTTGCCATGGGTTGTCGATGTGGTGTTTGAAGGTATTTTTGTAGGATTTCAAACTTTTAGGAACTTATATGGAGTTTTTATAGGTACTTTTGTTGAATTTTCCAACCTTTGGACATACTGACGTCACTAGTTTGACCGGCACCAAGGACCCGACCAAGAGGTGCTCGATATATTTAGCTCATTAGATGGATTATGCACATAATATAATACGTTTGCGAGATGTTAGAAAGGTTGAATTGGTTTATTAATTTGTAGGGAATTTAAGTAAGAAAATGTTAGATTAATGTAGGTTGTAAGATCAAATATAATTTTGCAAAGAAACAAGAAGAACTTCCCAAGAGAGAGTAATTTATTTCATGTCAAAATGTATTAGATCGATTGATCAACATTACTATAAAGAATAAAGCTTTGTGTTTCACTAGTAATGCTACGAATTGAAGGCATGCAAAAATCTCAATACAACAGTACAATATGATTTTTTGTAATATCTAGGGATTTCCATTGTTGCTATCTTTGTTTGCATCACCACCACCACCACCATTTCCGATTCCGAATCCAAATCCAATTCCCATTCCGAATCCCATATTCACCCCATTCTTCCCTCCATAACCTTTCCCTACTCCAACTCCTCCTCCATAACCACTACCCTCACCATGCCCATATCCTTCACCTCCACCTCCACCTCCTCCTCCTCCTCCTCCACCTCCACCTCCACCACTTCCTCCACCCCTCCTGCACCAAAACCACTTCCATGACCATACCCTCCATCAGAACCACCTCCTCCTCCTCCACCTCCACCAAATCCTACATTGCCACCAAAGCCAGCACCAAAACCATTTCCCATGACCGTACCCTCCATTTGAACCTCTACCACCTCCACCTCCACCCCCACCACCACCTCCTCCTCCTCCTCCTCCTCCTTCACCACCCACACCAACCCCAGCACCAAAACCACTACCATGACCTTCTCCATTCCCATCAGAGCCACCTCCTCCACCTCCAGCTTCCCCACCTCCAACTCCTCCACCAGCACCATATCCACTGTCATGACCAGACCCTCCCCCAACCCCACCTCCTCCACCAGCACCACCCCCACCTACACCACCTCCAGCTCCATAGCCTTCACCATGACCGGAACCTTTACCCCCAGACCCTCCTCCAACCCCACCTCCACCTCCTCCACCAGCACCACCCCCACCATTACCACCTACACCACCTCCAGCCCCATAGCCTTCACCATGACCAGAACCTTTACCCCCACCACCTCCTCCTCCTCCTCCACCACCGCCACCACCGAAACCTCTACCATAAAAGCTTCCACAACTTCGCCAACTTCGATGTGAGCAGTAATCATCAGTCTCATAACCATTCTCATCACCAACATCTCCCTCACGACTGACACCAATCAAAGCACTAAAAACACTCAAAAGAAGAAGAGCCACGTAGAAATGTTTAGCAAAAGCACCCATGACTCCTACAATATTATAAGCTCCGAAGCTAGCTTGCGATTCATCTCTTTCAATCGCCCCTATTTATACAAGTTTTTGAGTGTTGTTCAAAGGGACGTACAAGGAAATGGCGGGAGCAAATAAACAAGACATCCATCCAAGTCAAGAAAAGTATAGGAAATATCTTGGTTGGTCAAATGATAGCCTCCAAAAAATTAATATAAAACTCCATTATTATCGATTTAATCAGGAAACCAAATAATGGTATTATGATAATGAACTGATCATGAGATGGTGGAGTAGGTATTGTGATTGTATCTTCTCGAGGCTACAAAGTCATATATATAAATTGGTAAATAAAAAATCTATAAAATTCTACGTGGAATCCCATCTGTCATCTTTACTTTAATGAATTTGATAAGAATTAATAAGAGAAGAAGGAGTGGATGGCCACATAGGATATGAAAAGAGATATGTGGACGCCATGGGACCAATGTGATGTAAGATATAAGTATAGTTTTGGGTTGTTGTTGTGATGGCCAATGGGTTTAGAAACTTGAAGTGAAAGCCTAGCAAAGTATGAATACTCAATATATCATCGTCAACTCTCATTTTAATCAGCAACCAAACTGTTTGATTCGTAATGGACCACTACTCCTACCAGAGTGCCTTGAAAGAGCACCGATCAGATTCTTTTTCCTCTTGTTATATCATCTTCTTCCTTTTACTTTCTTTTCTGCTAAACAATGAGTTCACAGGTTTAATTTATATCTAATTGCACTATCATATGATTCAAAATACTCAAATTGGAAGAGATGCATATGCTACTATACATGAAAATTTTGAGTTGCATACGTTTTGCAATCTTTAAAATCGACAATAAATTCATCTCTATATTTATTGGCAGCTATACATTGTGTGCGACATTTAGTAGCCAGAATTGTTAGTGAATATTCAACTAGCACATTGATTCGTAGTATTTAATGTTGGATATGGTTCATACTTCATATAACCTTAACAGATTATCGCTTATGTCGACTCATTCAAGAGTCTCGCTTGTCGGTGAGTGGGCGGGGCTGAGGGGGCCAACACCCTCTTCACAGTAAGCCCAATTAATAATTAGGTTTAGAACTAATTTGCAAATATTTAGCCCAAGGTCAGATTAGATCGGATAAACTTAAATAGGGTTAGGTTTTCTATTATATGCATTTTATAATAATGAGAAACCTAAGAGTGAAAAATAAAGAGCAATAGTGAACTGTTGATACTTTTATATTATTGTATTCTGTAGATTTTGAAACTCGATAAAATACTATATTTAAATATTAGATATAGTTTCCTTTGTTGGAACGAATTGAGTAAAAATTAATCGTCCTTTTGTTAATTTTCTACTTTTATTATTGTGTGATTGGATTGTGGTTTCAACATTTAAGGCATACCACAATTGAAAAAGAGAAAAAAAGAACCTAAAAATAAAAAGTATACCACAGTGATGAAGCAGGCAGGGTGGTGCTGGTGCATTAGGAACCCGTATCTACCTGTGTCTACCTCCACAGAGAGCAAGTAATTAAAGTGAATGCATTTGAACATGGAAGGATTATTACGAAAATCTTTCAAAGATTTCTGCTTGTATACGCTAAGGGCTTTTTTTTTATAATAAGGTTTTCTTGTTGTAGCTAATCTTGTCTCCTTTTGTAGAGAAATAATTTCATTTAGGAAAATTATTCCTACACTTTGTAATTAATGGAAAAGCTATAACTGCTCCCACTATGTCTTTTGTTTTTTCAATTTAATTGTAACAGGTTTTATAATCTCTAAGTGGACTCCAGTGATTACGCAGTTATAATTTGAGAACTTCCAATGTGTTTTCTTGGCACGAGTGAAGAATTAATTAAACTTAGAGAGAGCCAACAAAATTTGAAATATATATTTAATGTCTCTCCATTAATTTGATACAAAAGTTCTGGCAAATTAAACCGTTAGAACATCTCCAATAGTATTCTTTATTTTAAAATGCATCATTTTTAATTTTTAAATATAAAGAACATAATTTTTATTTAAATCTAATAGATTTTTTAAATTTAATGAAGATGTACTTTATTTTTAAAAAAGAAACTTAATGAGAGAGAGAATTAATAAATAAAATACATAAAAACTTGCAATTTATTAATTAAAATTATGATAGAGAGTGAAATTTAACTCTCTAAATGTAGAGAGTCAAACTTACTCTCTAATTTATATTTTAAAGATAAAGAGTCTATTAAACTTTTGTTTATATGGATATACTCCTTATAATAAAGAGTTTGGATCATATAAAGAGTCCTTTGAAGATGCTCTTAGCATTTATTTATGTAAAAACATACTGAAAAGATAGAACCAAGAGTCATGAATGTTAAATAAATCTACGATTGAGAACAACACTGTCAGTGATCAATTAATCGATATTGCATATCAGAAAGATATAGAGACCAGACCCAATTAATCATATCTTTGTCAAACTCTTGTCAATTCTTGCACAATTCTTGTATGTAAGAGTGCTAAAGTTCAAGTTCAAATCATATTCATTTTCTTACGTAGGAGATTGGGCATAACAATGACAAGATTGCCTCGCGGGTAAATATGAGACACCCTGCATCGTTTGGGAAGGAGGGACCTAAACTGATTAAATACCAAGAGAATTCTTCAAATGTCAAGTCACGTTTTGAACTTAAGCAAAGGTTTTTGAGTTTAAAAACAAAATCGTGAGGGGTTGGGTTTCGAAGTCAAGCCACCCAGGTTGTCTGAGCTTCAGAGTCAAGTCACCTAGGTTGCCAAATTGGTATCAAAGCCAATCCCAACCGAAAGTGTGCAGATAGTCAACTGAGAGTGGGGCCACCCAGGCTACCTGGGCTTTAGAGTGGAGCCACCCAGGTTACCTAGGCTTCGGAGTCGGGCCACCTAGGCTGCCAAATTAGTATCAAAGTCAATCTCAATTGGAAGTGTACAGATAGTCAACCGTGAGGGGTTGGGCTTTAGACTCGGGCCATCCAAGCCACCAAAACGAATAATATCTTGACAGTGTTGTTACAAAATAATTCACTTCTTGCTCTTTGACCCTCGTTGTCACTATTTACCATAGAGAATTTCTATTAATTCATCAATTTTTTTACTTGATTTGACCTCTCTCAGAGATTTCAAAGATCAATATATATATACATAGAGGCGTTTTGATCATATAAGATTTTATTATAGGGGTATATTATATTAACGGAAACAAAGATCACCTTGAAGATTACTAAGAATGTTTAGAAAATGTGTTTGGTTGGTTCGAATAAATTGGTAAATAATATGTTTGGTTGGGAGGATAAATGGGCGGGTATGTTCTATAAATTCCTAAATTGCCCTCCTTTATAAATATTAATATAATAGTATTTATTATTTTATTTTTTTTAATCATTTCTTTAAACCCCCTACATTTGAAATTTTGCTAAAACATCCTAGCCAAATAAAACTTTAATTTGTAGCAAAATCACCACCACCCACTCCAAGCCACTGCCGATAACTAGCCACCACCGTCGCCACCGCCGATCGTCGTCGACTGTCGACGGAATGGTGCACGATTAGCCATATATGGTCGGCCATGTGCTAGTAAAGCCGAAAATGGTCATGGATCACAAATCCATGGCCAAAAAATGACTAGATCTATGGCCATTTCATAACCAAAGACGTGGCCGTGAAACGGCCATAGAAATGCCAGATCTAGCCATTTTCAACCATGGATCTGTGATCCATTGTCAGAAAAGGCGATTGACGCTGGCGGCCGGCGATGGTGAGTCACAACCGGCGGTGGTCTTGGGTGGCTGGGGGTATTTTGTTAACTTTTAAACTTTTTTGTGGTTGGGGTATTTTAGCTAATTTCTCAAATGTAGAGAGGTTGGGTATTTGTTATTTGGTAGACATTTGAAGGCAATTACGTCCGAAATGGCTTTTTAATTAAGAGCAAAATGGATAGAAAAATCAGATTACCCAGTAATATTTTAATAACATCCCTTAATAAGGATAATAAGATTATTTCCCACATTACCAACAGTAAATACTATTTGTAATAAAAGATTATTGTAATATTTTATTACTTGCAAGCCAAATACTAGAATCTTACAAAATAAACAAAGATTACTCCCGTTTTCTTATATACCCCTATCCAAACGGCCCATATGGTTAAAATTTATTTACATATACATTATCTTCTACCAAGAACCAAATCCATATGTTAAAAGTTGAAAGGTCAAAGGTATATTCGAATAAGGGTAATGCTATGCGTACTAATAGATTCTACTAACCAGTGTACTAACATTTGTTAAAATTATATATGGTATCCATACTATGTATATAGTATCCATACTATACTTTAAGGTTTGTACACTAGTTAGTAAAATCTATTAATACGCAAAGTATTATTGTTCGAATAAATAATTCGAGTCAAACCGCCTCATCAATCAATCAACCATGTGATTCCTCAAATTAAACTGTAGGTGCAGGGAGAGAAAGAGTAAAGGAGCTCTTGTTTACGTACAAATACAATGGGGAAATCTTCCCGGGGGCTACCATGCATCCATATCAATGGTTAATTTGAAGTAATTAAATTCTGATTAAACTTACCAAAGAATCATGGTTGATGATGACCTATGAAAATCCAGTCCTGCCTCCGTCAGTACGTGAGTTTACAGCAATATTTGTATATATCTTTTTGTTATTTGGGGACTAGAGGTATCGCACCAGATTGTGCATACCCAACTAATTTCATTATTAATTAAGTACAGGAGCTTCTTGCAAGCATAATTCATACACAAAGTTAAAAAAACTTAACCAGCATACAGGAGGAAACAGATTTTGAATTCAGGGTGACCCTCGTCCGAAACCTCCACCGGCACCAGCACCACCCCCTGCACCAGCACCACCACCACCACCACCAGGGAGACTGCCACCGCCTCCACCGCCTCCTCCACCACCACCACCACCACCACCACTACCAAGCCCTCCTACTCCAGACCCAAACCCACCTCCAGCTCCTCCTCCAAAACCAGAACCACCACCTAGCCCATCCCCTCCTCCGCCCCCAAATCCTCCTCCTCCTCCTCCACCTAAACCGGCACCTCCACCACCAAACCCTCCTACTCCAGACCCAAACCCACCTCCAGCTCCACCTCCAAAACCAGAACCACCACCTAGCCCATCCCCTCCTCCGCCACCAAATCCTCCTCCTCCTCCTCCACCTAAACCGGCACCTCCACCACCAAACCCTCCTACTCCAGACCCAAACCCACCTCCAGCTCCTCCTCCAAAACCAGAACCACCACCTAGCCCACCCCCACCCCCTCCACCGCCACCAAATCCTCCTCCTCCTCCACCGTCACCACCAAGACCCCCTCCTCCATAACTTCCAACTCCTGGTGCACCACCTAAACCGGCACCTCCACCGCCAAACCAATAACCTCTCATGTTGAAGAAAGTTTTCTGCTCGTTAACACCACCTCCTTTGTTCGCAATTAACTTCCTAGCATCAATGCTGCAAACAAATGCACCAAGAAGCACCAAAACAAGAACCTTATTCGCAACCATATTGAAATAATGCTAGAGAGATATCTTCTGTAACGCAAAAGTCTAGTCCAGCATGGATGTACATATAAATGATTGAGAATTGAAATGAGGACAGAAAATTTTACAATCTCTTTAATGTTGCAGTTTAAACGTCGTGTCATCGACAATCCGTGCATGCGCAGACACACTTATCAGCATACCGGATGTTTTGTAATTATCAGCATACTGGAGAATCAGTAAAGGCATTTAAATTCCTTCATCAACTGTTTCGGGCCATAATTTTTTGTCTCCCTTATAAGTCATCGTTGATAAGATACAACAAAGTGGTAAGCACTAAGGTTGTTGCAACAGAAGAAGAGAGAACACAGCCATGTGACGAACATAATTAACTAGCACTAGATAGTCAATAGGGGTCCCCTCTCAGGAGGATTTAATTGCCAACATAAAATAGGTGAAGGGCCATCAAATTTAATGGCCTACAAAAGATAGTTACCGACACTTTGATATGTCTTCTTGGGAACTAATTAAGCTGATAACTCTTATCTCCGATCAGGTTCTGCATTAACAGAACTCTGTAATATATTCAGTGAACACAGTCTCAGAATATCTCAATGCTCAAAATCCCGAATTTGATCATATATATATATATGGCTGGTGTTTATATATATATATATATATGAACCATCAAGTGAACTAATTAAGAATTACGTACACCTAATATTCAATAATCATAGCAAAGGCTGCTTATTACTGCAGATATTATGTCAATAAATATTGTATTTTGATTTTATAAGATTGAATAAATCCTATCATTAACTATGCTTGGTTAACCGAGTGATTTGATAGAGACTCTTAAGTGTATTACTCAAAAGATCCTGAGTTCGAGTCCCTCCTCGGTTGCTAATAGGGGTGGTCACTGAAGCTCTTACCCAACTAGTAGTTCCAGGATCCCAAGGGATTAGTTGAGGTACACGTAAACTGGTCCGAACACTCTGTCATATAAAAAAAAAAAAAAAATCACATCATTTAACATGTAGGTTAATCTTTTAATAGTTGTTCTATAAGATATAATAGACGAACTCAATATATATAACCCCTATGCAATTCTCATGTCATGGCCATGGCCCATGAATGGGCCTGCCCTTAATTAAACAGATTCCCCCTCCTTCCTGGAAAAAGGTTCAGATTCCCTCGTTCCCCTCTTTCATGGAGAACATATATAAAGGAAAAAAGAGAATTTTATAAGTTTTGTAGTTTGTAGAAATGAAACAAAATACTTTTCCACCAGTGAAGCATCAAAATATGATATGCCAAATAAATTAGGTTTGTTGGTTTTAGGAGAAAATCTATACTATCACGATAGTATCAGATAAATATTATAACAAGTATTAAAAGTACAAAACCAAAATAATTATAAAAATGGATGAAAAAAAATAATCATACCTGATATAGTGATAATGATTTGTGGTATAACTATTATATATTGTTGGTGTCAAAGTCTCACATTGGTTAGAAGATGAGGGATCTTAGTCACTTATATAACACAAGAACATCTCACCATCTAGAGGCCTTTTTTAGGATAAAAACCGCGTGGGTTTTAGTGTCCAAAATGGACAATACCTCTGAGAACTCACTTATATCAACAATCCAAGAGACCTAGAGTACCTCTGAGAATCCACTTCATCAACACCTACATCAACAGTCTAGGAGACTTGTAATACCTTTAAGAATCCACCTACATCAATAGTCTAAGAGACTTAGAATACCTCTGAGAATCCACTTACATCAACAGTCCAGGAAACCTGGAATACCTCTGAGAACCCACCTACATCAACAGTCCAAGCGACCTGGAATACCTTTGAAAATTCACTTACATCAACAGTCCAAGAGACCTAGAATACCTCTGAGAATCCACTTACATCAGCAGTCCAGGAGACCCGAAATATCTCTGAGAACACATCTACATCAACAGTCCAGGAGACCTGGAATACCTCTGAGAACCCACATACATCAACAATCCAGGAGACCTGAATACCTCTAAAAACCCATCTACATCAACAGTTCAAGAGACCTGAATACCTTTGAGAACCCACCTATATCAATGCATCAACAGTCCAAAAGACCTGGAATACCTTTGAGAACCCACCTACATCAACAGTCCAAGGTCCAAAGCCAAGTGTCCAAAGCTAGGTCCCTTGGGAAGCCATCGACCATGTGCCTGGATCCGACATACATCAACATACATCTATGTGATTTTTAAGATTTTTCCTAATTCTATGTAGGAAGATTTTGTTCAAGCTTAAAATAAAAGGCATATATGCGTGTCGTTTGAATAATATGCTCACTCCCACAAGTACATGAACAAATCGTCGCTTGGAATTTCGACAGACTTGTTGTCAACCTACTTTAGAGTTTCTTTAAAATACTTTGTCAGGATTAATTAGTCAGCATTTTTTCTATGTAAATTAATTATAGAACGACATGAATCAATAAGAACATAATTAAGAAACGATAAATTTCTGAAGTTCCAAACTGTTTGTAACCATTATGTTAATGAATTTAAGCAAGAGTGAGGTCAAGAGAGACCTCATTTACATCAGCTTTGCTCAGCTTTGACAATGGAAGGGAATTATCTTTTGACGCTAAAGATAAAGAAGTTGAGCCACAATCAGCTGCTCTCCCTGCACCACTCTCACCCAAATCATGTAATCTTTGACAACAGCTGCCAGGAATAGCCATTTTTGGTGTAACATTTTTTTCCTTACTTCTCATCTCCTGAAAGGTAAAATGGAAGAAACTAAGTTTAGAGTAGAGTGTTAGGGGTTTCCATATGTATGTGTTTGTTTTGTGTGTGAAGAGAGAATTTTACATGCTGGGGATTGCAGCTTTTCAGCAGGTCCTTGAAGATAATGTAAGAATTTGGTCGATGCTCCATTATCCCTTTACTTGTAATTACTTCCTCCCTTGATGATAATGCTTCACTCATCACCCCCCTTCCAATCCACATTTCCCCATTTTCTTTCCTGTTGATACACAAAAAGCATGAAAAATTATGGCGACAGATAAAGCAATTAATGCAAGTCAAATTCAAAGCTCTTTCCACCGACAGATTTGACTTCTAAATATTCCAAAATGTACTACAGTTGTTAAATAAAATAATTAAATACATCTCACAAAGACACAAACCAGTGATCCTGTGAGGTGGTGGTATTCCTGAGAGCCAGCCCTTCAATACGATGAGTTCCAAAGCTTTGATGAATATTTCGTAATGAGTTGTTTTTTATCAGCTTCACATACCAGAGGTGATGATTCTGTGGGCAATAGATCGGATCAACCACCACTTGATCATTTCTCTTTGCAGCCTTAGTTGCTTCTGCAACCAGAAATTAATCACAATTAATACTAACTTTAGATTAATTAATTAATTAACACAAAAAAAGGATCATATTAAGTAAGAAAGTTTGTTTGAAGAACAATTAATTAATTAATCTGAAACTGTCAGAAAACCAGCTATATATAACATAATGTCATGTTGAAAGTTCTTGGAAGTCATAATTAGCCTTTAAATTATTTATATTACCTTGTATCATTTGTTCATGCTTCATGCTTCTGTGCATCTGGTTCATGTCAAATCCAAACGTCAGATAATTGTGAAAACTAATTCTTAAAATCAGTACTCACCTGAAGAATGAATTACAGGAGATAATTAAATTCTGGGATTAATGGGAAAGAAATGTAAACCTGAAGATGGCTTTTCACGTGAGATATGGTGAGGCCTTTCACGTTCATCACCTGTAAAACCATCTTCGGAGTAGCTCCTGTAAATTAAACACCAGAATTAAATAAAATGAAAGAAAATCATAACTAGGGAAAGTTATATGATGAGAGATTGAGAGAGCTTACTGTCTTCTCCACCTAAAAGTTCAACTGCATGAACAAAGCAGAGATGGAGGTCAGGAGTCCAGCGAAGGCGAGGCATTTTCGATCGAACATAAGGCCGAACAAAAGGCGATTTGAAGCTTCTTCCGGATAGACTCATATTATTATTATTACAATTATTATCACTATTGCTTCGTTTTGTAATGCTCATATTTGAAGATTGTGAACACTCTCCTCCTCCACTCTCGAGAGAAGAAGAAGGAGACTTTTTATCAAGAGAACCATCTCTCTCTGCAGCATCTTCGACCCTCTTCATTGCTATACTTGAAAAGGAGTTATTCTGTGTTAACATGAAACAAAAGAGAATAAATACTAGTGAAGACTCCGCTGCATCAACCCTTGTCTTTATCTGCAGCTTTAATTCTCTCATCCTCTTTTAAAGGTCTGTTTAGTCTATAGGAGTTTCGATTACAAAAAGGAAATTTTGCACACGGAATTTCAGACTTTACAAAAAAATTTAAATTTGCCTTTATGATTGGGTGAAAATGAGAGGTGAAAACTTTTAATTAATTTTACAGAGGATTCATTCATGGTGAAAACTTTATAAACCGATGATTCTGATCAGACTGCAAAAATATTTTAATTGATCTGTCAATCTGTCATCACAATATTCTTCTTGAGGTCAGGTTTAGTCAAATAAGACAAGCAAAGGAACTCTCTTGATATAGTAAAAAGTAAGCATGCAATGGAAGTCCGAGTTTCAATGTTCAAATCCCCACACACACAGAATTACAAGCAAAAAAAGGGTTATAAACAAAAAATAAATCAAACCCTTCACACAGAATTAGTCTAAAACGTGACAACGTATTACATCATTTATATATCTGTTCAAAACGGCTTCTTTTGCACGTCGTGATGTAAGAGGGCTTTCAAAAGCTAACATACCGAGAAACATCATTACTTCAACTGTCTTTGATCAATTCATTCCTTACAAACATAGCTCCCCTTATCCCGGCCAACAACAAGCCAAAGACTTGATTGAACAAAGAGTGTTTCATTCACATTACTGAGTCTATCCTAAAGAAAACAAAGAGTGTTTCAAAGCCACGTAGACATGCGTCGCATGTCGAGAATTCATAGTGTGATGACACTTAGCCCTCGAAGCGTCACCATTGGAGGTGGAATTAAGGGGTTATATATATATAAAAGAAAGACTAATCAAATATATATTTCTTTTTTTCTCAGATGGAGCCAAAAAGGGTGAACAAATTATGGATGTCACGATGTGGAAATTTGATAAGAAGATGATGTGCGGAGAAAGCTGGAGAATTCAGGCAGATCATGAGAAGGGCGGTTTCAAATAAGGAAATATTCTTTTGGACGGATTTGGCAGAAACAAGGACAAGTGTGTTGATATGAAATTGTGATAGCGTAAGCATAAGCATGCACCAATAATAATAATGGTATGGCGATATATATATTGTCTCGAAGAAGGAGGTAAAGGTTGCTACACCCTTTTCGAATCTTTTTTCTCATCCGTTTCTTTACTGGCTTAGCCGGTGTTCAGTGATTCAAGACAAACGAATTTGTTGCTTCCATTAATGATCACAACCCTCTTCTTTTAAGAGAATTTGGGGGGTTTCATTTCAAATCCATATTCCTCCTTCACTTTATGAATTTGTTTCCAGCTAGCTTTTTACACAAATCTATACCTTTAACTCTAATTTAGGTTATCTTTGTATTAACCATCTAAAATGCGAAACTTGTTTATTGATGGTAATAAATGGTTCATTATTGTCGTTTTATTAATATTTGTAACGGACATTTACACCAAAAAATTCTTGATGGAATATAAAAATATAGTTGTTGATCTCACTGATGTTAAAAGTTCAAGTAGCTGAAAACATATATTTGAGATAAATAACATAGGAATAAAATCACAATATACAAGGAGATACAATATTTATGTGATTCGGTATAACCTGCCTACACCCACGGATGAGAAAAATTTATTATAATTTTATGAATACAATGCACAAGAGTACAAAATACCATAAACCCGGTACATAATTAACAGAGCAGAAACAATCCTAGTTTCTAACCACGATCAACTTAGTACCTAGAGTGAAAACAATCCAGTTTCTAAGACACTCTACCCATGGCGTTTAATAATTCTTACATCAAATACCATGTGTTCGCACATTTTCTCATAACCTTGAATTGATTTTATTAAATAGTCTTCCTAAAGACATACAATTTTACATGTAAACAAATAGAAAAGCGAGCCACAATATCCTAGTAATTGATATAGTGCTATAGGACTAATGACTAATACTCAAGATTTCTAATAGGATAAATATATATGTATTTGTTCAATTACGTTGAGTTTATACGTCAAGCATCTTAATTTTTTAAAACAGTAGATCCGAGCCAGCTTGCATGTATCTCAATTAATCTTTGTAGGTGACTATCATAACATTCCACTGTTATAATTATCCACTCTTGGGATCATGTATCCTAACCACACATCTCAGTATTCGTCCTATCACTTGAGCTACCTAAGGGTGGGTTTATAATAAAGTAATATACGTTGTGAAAATGTGTTTAGATCTAACTAATAATAGGATTTATTAATCATTAAATTTAATTTAGTCTTGGAATGGAAACGGGAGTTGTATTTTCAAAGAGAAAAGAATTCTCCCACTTCTTGATTTTATTTGCTTTTCGTGGGACACCGAGATATGGCGTTGAAATTCATGCTTCTTAGAAGATATGGTTTATCTAATAATTCAAAATTTCATTGATTCAACCATTGAATATATGGTAAACCGGTCCTATCGATTAAAGAACACTTAACTTATTTAATCTTTATTTCAATTACAATTATTATAATGGTGATAATTATGACCCCATTTTGCTAAGCTCATCATCACAAACTTCCAATTAATTTTAATTACAAATATTATAATGGTAAAACAGTAAAAGTTAATTACAAATATTACAAAATGTTAACTATCACTAGATGATCCAATGGTAAAATAGTAAAAGGAGATTCTCTTAAGTTCAACTCTTCCCAAGCATTATTAGGGGTAGCCACTGAGGCTCTTACCCGGCCGATAATTCTAAAACCAAAGAGAATTAGTTGAGAAATACACAAGTTGACATAAACACCCCTAGTGACTAAAAAAATAATAATGTGAAATGTCAGAGAGGGGTAGCCACTAGGGTTCTTACATGACCGACACTTACAGGGCCCTAGAGAATTAGTTAAGGTATGCACAAATTATCCCAACACCCCCAATGACCAAAAAAAAAAAAAAATTAGTGTGAAATGTCAAAGATGTGATCACGATGATGTCTAAACATATTTATAGCAAAACCTTTTGGCAAGGGAAGAAAATCAAACTATCATCAATTCACCTTAACCATCTCATATATCTAGGGATGAGTAAGTTTAAACCATTGTTTAAAAACCTGGCTTGGCCCGGTCAGTTGAATCGGTTGAACCAGGACCCGGAATCTTCAACGGATCGGGTTTATGTTTTTCCTATTCACCCAAAATCCTAAGATTTGGGAGGATGATCAGCGAACAATTGCCGACTGGGATATTGTGGCTTTTGAAGAGAAACTACTGGTGAATGCAATGGTGGTGACGACGTTGATTTTCGGTGAGTAAATCTACCGGAAATCGAACAAAACTGGCAATGGAAACAACCGGCTTTTGCCAGCAATTGACGAAGCTAACGGCGGTGGAGTGAGGTGGGTTTTGGTCGGGAGAAAAGGGGAGTAATTTTTGGGTGATGGGGAAAGTTTTTGACGCCGGCATTGATAAGATCTGGTCTGAAATGCCGACGCTAGCGTCAGTGAGATTTGGTCAAAATTGAACCTATTTCGGCCAAATCTTGGGTATATTTTAAGGGGAATGGGCTCAAGGGATGATGAGGGTAGCATCTAGGGTGTCGCCGCCACCAACTAATTGCCAGCCAATTTGTATTTGGGGTGTGTTTGCTAAATTTCAAACCTATAGGGATGTCAGACAATTTGTATTTGGGGTGTGTTTGCTAAATTTTAAACCTATAGGGATGTACTGTAATTTTTAGGGGTATATTTGCTCAAGTTTAAAAGTTTTTGTCAACTGGTTTGGCCACCGGTTAAACTGGTCAACCAGGGACCTAGAAACTTTGCCGAGTTTCACCCCGGGTTGGGTTTTAAAACGTTGGTTTAAACTATATATATTATAAATTTCATTCACTAAAATTTATTTGGACCTCATACTCATCGAACTTTACACGCGGTCAAACCGGTCAACCCAAGACTCGGCAACTTTGTCGGGTTTCACCTCGGTTTGGGTTTTAAAACATTGGTTTAAACTATATATATTATAAATTTCGTTCACTAAAATTTACGTGGACCCCGTACGCATGGAACTTTACACTTTAATACCCTTAAAAGGCTTAAGTACAATTTTCTTAATCAATTTTTTATACATTGATCTCCCTCACTCGTTAAACATTTTCTCTATTGCATTTTCGTCCACCCCAAAAACTGGGCTAATTCCACAATGAGCCCAATTAATTACTCTTATTCTTCAAAAATTCTTGCGTCATTACCATAAGCATTTTGTTGTATTAGAAGTTGTTCAGGATTTGCAGAAGCGATTGAATTTGAAGCAGCAAAAACAAGCTTTTTCTCATTGGAATTCTAGCCACTGCATGCAAAGTTATATTGCAACAATTGAAGATCCGTCTGTGAGTTACAGAAACAAACACAAAGGAAAAAATTAACTCAAAGCTCAAGTTGAGCTTTTCTTGTAACTATTTGCCGGCAATCAATTTAGTTGTTACTATGATAACCAGTTAAGCATGTCACCCTTTCGTGACACATTCTGCGGCTAGCCAGCTAAAAGTTCAGAAAGGCCTCGTGTGACGGCCTCTTGCCCGACCGCAAAGAAGAGCGTTCTTTGGAATTGGAAGTTCATCTCTCCATGAATTTGCAGAAGAGTAAACTCTGAGATAGAATTGCTGACCCAAGTACTGCCTTGACCAGTTCTCAGATCTTATGTTCCACATCCCCACATTGTCCAGAGCCATGTATATTGCAGTCCATGACCTGGGATAAACCTGCATTTTTGTCAAACAGATTCATCATAAATGACATTATCTTTCATGAGTTCTCTTGCCTGAAAGAATCCAATCTTTCATACCTGAGTGGTGCATCGAGCAACTGTGTCTCTCAGATTGTAGCGTGTTCTACTTGCTGGTGTCCACTGCCCACCATCCATCCTAATCATTTGCATACATTGTTAACATTTTGAGGGAAGTTAAAGCAAATTATGCATTATCATGGATTCATGTAATGATGTAAAATGAGCTCACCCAACAACAAAGAAAGAATAACCATCAATGTGATAGGACTGCACGGTGTCTTCCCAGTTTTGGAAGATGATCTCGACGAATTCACGGAAGTTAGCAGACATGAACTGCGGTCTGAAGATATGCATTTCCCCAATAGGGACTGCTGGGCATGCTTCCAAGGTTGAAGACTCCAGGAATCTTGAAGTAGTCCGCTAGTTTTAATGGAGTGTCTGGTGAAATATATGAGACACTATTGATAGCATAACGCTGCTTGCCATTAATAAAAGGAGCAGAGTTTGCAAGGGTGATTGTGCGGCTAATTTTGATCATTCCATAATGGTAAGAGCCTTGAGGATTAGGCCTCGGTCCACTCGCAGTCAAATTCCATCTGGTATAGGCCACAAAGAAAGCAGCGATATTAGGAAAATTTAGAGCATAGAAAATTGGTTCAGTTTAAATCTACTTCTAAATGAATGTACAGCTAATTACCGGATTGATCTGGCCTGATTGAGGGACCAATCAATCTGAGTAGTAGGACCTCTAGGGATTGGACCGGAGACGCCTATGCGCGAATTGCTGTAATGAAGAATGGAAGTAGTTGTGAGCACAGGAGTGGTGAAGCGCGACGAAACAACAATGTAGTAGTCCTTTGCAGGCTGATCTGCAGTGACCAAGACAGAATAGGATTGCCCCAGATGAATGTCAAGTGCAGCGTAGGTGTTCTGAAGTGTATGAGAACCCTCCACTTCTACCAGTTTCATCTTGTGTCCTTGTATCCTGAAGTTAATTGAAGTTGCAATCCCCACATTGGATATCCTGAACCTATATGTTCTGCCTGCAAACACAATTCAATGATGTTAGCGCACGATGAAACAATTGGGATCTCATTTCTTGAAACCTTATTAATGGATACCTGGATCAACTGTGAATGTGTTTCCATTCCATCCACGACCATTAATGAGAAGTCCATCAGGGTTAGGAAGCTTTCTACCGGCGTCCAAATAACGTCTTAAAATCTATAAAATTGGAGCGAAACCAATGTTAAACAATGCATATTAAGTTTCCAGTCAGTCGATCCACATATGTGCTATGATATGAAATTAAAGCCGCCTTACATAATGGTTTGTCTTGTACCAGTCTCCAGCGAGTACAATGAAATCATTAGCAGGAGGTGGGGAAAGGCACAGGGAATCTTCGGACGGCTCCAGATTCTAATGCTACCATATGCACCGGCAGCCTTATGCAACCCAAGTGAGGGGAAGTAGAAATAGCTACCAATCTGGTCCTTGGCTTGGAGCACATATGTGAAGTTTTTTCCAGGTGGGATTGGACAGGTGGTTCCATAAACTCCATCCTGCCATGAATTCCTTCTTTGCTGCAGCCCATTCCTGAAAAAACCAAGTAAATTTTAACCAAAAGGCATCAATTAACTTAATTATGTTATTAAACTCCTGTTCAGTTAAAATGATTAACTATTTCAAGATATATTTTAGCTGTATCTTAGCTGGAATCTAGCAGGTCCAAATAAATTGCAGATAGAGTGAGAGAGTTATTAAATGCAAACTTAGATGTCAAAGAATCTCATGAACAACAGACCTGCATTGTGCCCTACTGCACATTGAATGACAGATCGATGAAAGAGAAAATAATCATAAAGAACTCGGACCCATAAACAGGCCAGAGATCAATTTATAAGTGAAGGTTCAGAGAATCAGAGATCTAGCATGTGGGTATTAAAGAATCGCCAATCTCAACATGAGGCCAGCTACACAAAGGACAGTATTTTAGTACTGCTACAGGATCATTAGTTAATTAAGGCATATATTAGTACATTTTTTAACTAAATGTCTTTGAAATCTTAACCAAAAATAACACACAGACAGAACAATGTGGCTAGAAAGGGTTAGATTCAGTCATGTCACCATTCTGTATTTAACTTCTGTGCTTCTTTGGTTTTAACATTTAAAAAACAAAACCAAAGAAAGAAATATGCTAACATTTCTACCAATGGGAAGTTTTCATCCACAGATCTGCTAGCCAATATAATCCAATATTTTTCTGTTAAATCTGTTGATTCCTTAACATGAGCTTTAGAGTAACTCTTGTTTGGTTGCTGAGAAAATAACACATGATACACATTTGAGAAACAAATGGTGCTTATAAGAACAAGATTCATGAACTTCATAAAACATCTTTCACTTTTTATACATTTTCTTGGGAAAAAACCAGAAGAGAAAATAACACTGAAACAGATAAAAGAAAAGAAACAAAACAAGGCTCATAACACTTACCAAGAGATGAGAAATGGTTCTCTTAGATAATTGTAAACACTTATAATCAAGTTATCATTAGTAATTGCATCGATGTGAGGCCCTGGAAACAGCCCATTAATCAAGATTCCCTGCCACATTTTCCCACATTCAAGATTCAGCACTTTCTTTGCTTTCAAAAACAAAACTTTCTGCTTTCAAAACACAAAAAAAAAAATAACAGTTCCAAGAACACAAAAGAGAAGTCTAGTTTACCTGTTGCTTAACACCAAGAGGGTAGATGTCACCGTACGTAATTTTCCACGTGATGAACCTGTAAGGATTGTCACCATTGACGCCATGAAGAACAAGGAACAAAACTAGAACAACGAGCGAACAGAGGACTCTGTTCTCTCTCATTTTCTTGAAGACTATTCTTCTCTTACTGTTTCTTTCTTCTTCTCTTTATGAATGCTCTCGAGAACTCAGAACTCAGTTACATTAACTTACAGAAATCCAAAGAACAACAAAGAAAGAGAAATGGGGTCTTAAAGACTTAATCTTTTCTCTCTCTAAATCTATCTCACTTTCTTGTTCGTTCTTCCCAGTTTTATTTCTGAGCAGAGCACCTCTGCTTTGTTTTATTCTGTTTTGTAAGTATATGCACCAACTGAGAAGATGGCAGAGAGAGCAGGCAAAAAGATGGCGTATGAGCTGTCAATAATTCTCTCCATTCAATGCGCAAGATCCGCTACATTGTACGGTCTACTCTCATCACAAACCATTGATTCCAAATGGGTCCGAGATCAAAACATGGAGCCTCTCACTTTAATGGTTTATGATTAAACTGGAAGTTCATCTCAATGGAGGTGAGTGACAAGATTGGAAGTTGACTGTCTTCAATCAACATGATTACCCCTTTCACGTGATGTGCTATTGGAAACATTGTAGGGTGGAGTTCAGAAAGGTTAAACTTAAAGAAAGATTATATATTATTATATGCAATATTTATTTCCCAGATGGGCAGTACTTTTACTATTCATGAAAATGATTCTGTAAAATGGACTCAATTCTTCCAAGTTCCTACTATTATTGAGATATTTATATAAAAGTTGATATACTTTTTTACCAGTAGGATTGAGATTGACAGATTGCGATGCGTGGAATTGTTGAATGTCCACCACCAAACTGGGGACAGCTAGTGGTAGAGACTAGAGAAGGCTATGATTTGGACGTGCGCAAACAAAGTTTAATGCGCCACTTAACCTCTGGCCGACTTGAATGGAGACACGGGAACCTTGGTTCGGTATAATTCGTCTTTAATATGACGGTGCACCGAATTTATACAGTAAATAATATAGTAAAATTTTCTTACTATCCGATTAATATTAAGTTAAAATTAATTAATATTCAAGATTTTATCACGTTATTCAATGTATAAATTTAATACACTATCATTTCTGTGACTGTATTATTTTTCCAGTAGATATTGAGATGGTTTGGTATAATTCGTCTATATCCTTTAAATGGAAGAAATTCATTATAACTTCGTGAAAACGATATATAAAAGTATACAATATCATAAATTTGATACAAAAAATAAAGTAAAAATAATTTTAGTTTCTAACCATACTCAACCTAGTACCTAGAGTGGAATCGATCTCAATTTCTAAGACTTTCCATGGTGTTTAATGACTCTTACATCAAATACATGTGTTCTTACATTCTCTCGTAACTTTGAATTGATTCTCACCCTTGTATTTATAAATAATATATGAGATATTTTTTTTTCTAATATAATTCATATTTCAATTCCTAATAAGAGTCATAAATTCTACTGCTATTTACAAATGTATTCTTTATTAAATAGTTTTCCCGAAGACATACAATTTCACGTGAGAACGAATAAAAAAATAAACCACAATATCTTAACAATCTCCACCTTAGCAAGTTTTCCATCACAGTGATGAACATGAGTTTTCCATCATAACAAAGAAAATGACGAAGATAATGCTCTACTATTACGGCATCCAAATCACAGAGTAACCTTGTCCAATTTCGCTAGCATGCAAGTCACATAGTACCATGTCAAATTTTGCCTCCAAGATTTCAAAACCATTCCACCTACAACTTAAACTCGTTGTAGTTCATCTCTTATGTGCATCCACCATCTCGAAAGAACTCATCTCCTAGGTCGCAACTTAGAGCTTTGATACCATTTGTTAGGAGATTGCACAACGAAAAACATACATTCAAGATTAATAACATAGGAATAAAATCACAACACACAAAGAATCACGATATTTACATGGCTCGACATAACCTACCTACATTCACAGATGAGAGAAATTTACTATAGTTTTATGAACACAATATACAAGAGTACACAATACCATAAACCCGATACATAAAACAGAGCAGAAACAATCCTTAATTTCTAACTACAATCAACTCAATACCTAGAGTGGAAACGATCCCTGAAACTAAGACAATCTCTCCATGGATATTTAATAACCCTTACATCAACTACCCTATGTTCTCACATTCTCTCATTTTTTCATAACTTTGAATTAGTTTTTACTCCCATATTTATAGGTAATATATGAGATATTTTTTTTCTAATAGGGATTTATATTTCAATTCCTTATAAGACTCCTTAAATTCTATTCCTATTTATAATTATATTCTTTATTAAATAATTTTTCCTAAAGACATAATTTCACATGGGAAGAAATAAAAAGGCCAAGCCCCACAATATCCCAACAAGACTCTATGTTATCTCTTCACTATTATTACTAGAGAATCCTTTATTACCTCTTCACTATTATTACTGGAGAAACCAAATTATGTTAGGAATTCTAAAAATTCTAGTGTGCAAAGCAAGGGTCCATCCCATAGGAAATTGGGAGCTATTAATCAATTCAATAATGTGCAAAGTCAACCAAGATAATGAAATTAAAATAAATAATAAAAAGGACCAGCAAACTAAATTAATCTAAAATCACAATAAAAACAGTAAAAATGCTAGATTTACCAAATATAACAAAACTGAACTCTAAATTACCAAATGTAACAAAAATCGATGGCTAATCAAAGATTAACAAGTGGGAAACGGTCTAGTGTATCTAATTTCACCGTAATCCTCATACTCTATGTTATTAATCTAACTAACATTATCTCAATCCAACTCTTACGGTTGATACTCACTAAAATAAGGTATTACCGTGGGTGCTTGGATTTAACCTAGACCCAATTTTAGGGTATAATTTGTTCTTAGCTTAGTCATATCTTTTTTTTTATGATCGGGTGTCCAAGCTAGTTTATACGTACCTCAACTAATCCATTAGGATCCTGAACCACCGGACGGGTAAGAGCTCTAGTGGTCATTCATATTAGCAATCGTAGGGACTTGAACTCAAGGCCACTCCTATTAGCAACCGTGTGGATTTGAACTTGGGAAGACCTATATTAAATCGTTTTCTTACTTTTTTACCTTCAAGGGGACTCGCCCAATGGTGGTTAGCTTACTCCTACGTTGAAGTAAAGGAAACCCCAAAATCAAAGAGTACCCAGATGCCCCAGATTCCAGGGTGGATGACCTCCATTAAAATGAGAGTAGAATGACAGAGAGATGGAAGGATAATATGATGATTATGGCATAATAAGCATAAACCGATTGTGCAATTGAAGAACTAGGTAATTTGAAATTTCATTGAACAAGGCATATTCCTGACACAAAACCGAATACTCTGTCAAAACGCTTTGACATAAATTTGTATCTAATTCTAATTATAAAGTAAATCTCTAACCTTCTAAATAACGTAAATTTAATTACATAATTTCACTAACGAGGGACCTCTCACTTCCCAAAAAGGTCCCTCTCATAATATCTACGCACCATCATCTCCTCAAGGGATAAAGCCATATTGTCTCTCAACTCCTCCATACAAGCCCTCCTTCTCTCTAGTTCCTCCAACTCCAATCCCTCTATGTCCTCCTCCCACCAATACTCCTCCTTCTCTTCTTCTCCTTCTTCTTCTTTTTCTCCGCCTTCTTCCGCCGCTTCTGCGGCTGGAATTCTCTGATACACAATCACAATTCTCTTCATGTGATAAGGAAATAGACCCTCTTTCATCATCCACATTGTATTTATTTTCATCATTGATATATTGATTTTGATCTTCTGGTTGTTGTCGTTGTTCATCTTCTTCACTCTGAAATTGGTCAATAACACCGTCAACAGACGGGTAGCCATAAGTATAAACTCTCCCTTTGGGAGAAAACACAATTATAGCGATCATCGCATCACATAACCGGCCAAAGTTCACAACCCTTTTTAAACAAACCTTTTCGTCGCTTCGAAAATGCAACTTTTCGACTTGAATTCTTCTCTATTTTCTTCATCTCAATCTTCTTCCTTCCTGTACCATTAGGTTTCTTCTTTATTCTAATCTGCTCTGGCTCCTGCTCCTGCTCCTGTTTCTTCTCCGCGGAAGACGACGACATTGTAATGGTGCAATAAACTGTTAAAAAGAAAAGTAAGCAGCGAGATTTATTTGCAGAGAGAAATTAACATGTATGAAAGTAAAAACTGCACCCTTTTGGAGGGTGGAGATTCTCTGAACGTATTTATGCATGTAAATTGTGAGCCTTTTATGGGAATTGGTTTCGTATAAAAATAGGGAAGTTCGAGGAGATTAAGATAAACATTGTTGAAAGAGTTCGTTTTGAATAAGGAATAATATGGAAACAAGTCCGGCCACTTTCATTATAAACATCAGTTAGGGAAAGTTTCTTTTGACTTCCCTTTTTTTGACCCTTTTACATTAATAAAGTTTTTTATTTAGAATTTTGATATGATTTTTATTTCCTTTTTTAAATTGTTCCTAAAAACTTGTGGTTTTGTTTAAATAAGGAATTTATTATTAGATTTGGAAAAAATAAGTTTGTTACCATATAATTTACAGAGTAGACGACTTTTCCCCATCCCAAATAATGGCTTAATGATATTTTCTTACCTACAAACTTTTGAAATACCACTTTTTTCAATTTCTCACCTATCTCGCCAATTGCCGACCAATTTCGGTATCGTTGCGACTCTAAATTACCACCATTCTCTTCTCTGATCATCACTCACCAAAACCCCTCAAATCTTACTCACCAACTCTACCAATAGTCGGTAGTCAGCGATTAGGGTTTGCATAGTCGTCCCTCCCAAGTTAAATTACGATTAATCACAATCACTAAAAGACTCATCGGTTTCTCCTCTTCAAAAGTCCCTAACAGAATGGATCAAGTTTACTCTCCGTTCGTTGCCAAATCGGGAAGTGTATTTTTTGGGTGGGAAAGTGGTATTTTAAAAGTTTGTGGGTTGAGAAATGTTCATTAAACCATTATTTGGGTGGGAAAAAGTTGTTAACTCTAATTTATAATATTAATGTTTTAATTAAACAATGTAATTAATCTTAATGTACATCCTTTTTTAGGGTGGTTTTTTGTTCCACTATAGTACAATGACTCTGTTGAATCAATATACATGAATATTTAATTTGCATTGGCTGGACATTAACAAGAAAAAGCCTCTGGAATTTGTATAAAAATACAGTGAATGACCAGACAAGAAACAGCATATTTCATGACAATCAGTTGATTCTCTTAGTATTAATCGACTATGGATTCTATATTAAGAAAGAAATTAAAAGAAGCCGGAAAACCCTGTTCCTGTGATGGCTAAGCAGCCGGTGAAGTTGATCAATGAAGGATCCTCTGTGAGTCTTTGGCTGCAGAAACTTTCTCTTTCTCTATTTCATGTCATCTCATTTGATGTTCTTCCTGCAGGTCATTCTGGACAATGGTTTGGTTCGGCTCACGGTGTCGAAACCTCAAGGGTATGTCAACCAGCATCAAGTATGGTGGAATGGACAATCTTTTAGATCGCGAATTGAGTGAATCTAGTAGAGGGTAAGTTTCAAAATGCCACATTAGTATCTAAACTTCAATCCCATTTGAATATTTTAGTCCAATTTGGCATTTACCCTGCTGTTTGTACATAACTTGCAGATATTGGGATATCAACTGGAGTTTGCCTGGTGGCCAGGACAGATATAAATTGTATATTGCCTCTGATTACTTTACTTTGATGAGTTTGCTATGACTTGAAAGGCTAATTCTCTTGCATAACACAGGCTGAGTGGAGCTGAATATAGTCTCATTCATATGAGTAATGATAGTGTAGAAGTTTCATTCAAGAGTTCTTACAATCCATCATCTCCAGGAGGCAACAAATTGCCACTCACTGTTGACATAAGGTCACATGTTCATATTATATTTTTCTTTGAGACTGGAGTTACATGTCAATATGTAAATTTTATCAGTGTTTTTGCTCTTTATATAGGTATGTATTGAGGAGTGGAGTTTCAGGGTTCCACTGCTATTCGATATATGAGCGTCCTCCGGGATGCCCTGCCTTTGATCTTGCTCAAACAAGGATGGTGTTTAAGTTGCGGCGAGACCGGTTAGATTTTACCACTCTAATGAAAATTCAGCTTATTGTTTACAAAAACAGATACTTAAATTTTGAGTTACAAAACATTGGAGCAGGTTCCACTACATGGCAATCACAGATGAAAAACAAAGAGTAATGCCAATGCCGGAGGATTTACTTCCTGGTAGAGGCAAACAGCTGATTGTTCCTGAATCAGTTTTGTTGGTAAATCCCATCAATCCTGATCTCAAAGGCGAGGTGGGTATTAATGCAAACCCTTCATGTGTCTTTTTTTTAATCCTTTAAATGAACTGTTTATCTTCATCTATGGGTGATTGAATTGAATTATTGCAGGTTGATGATAAGTACCAGTACTCAATGGACAATAAAGATGGAGGAGTTCATGGATGGATAAGCTCTCGCAGCCCCATAATCGGGTTCTGGGTTATCTTTCCCAGTCAGGAGTTTCGAAATGGTGGCCCTACTAAACAAAATCTTACTGTTCATACTGGTCCAGCATGTTTAGCAGTAAGTTACTGCCCAATTAAACTTTAACTTTGATGATTTTTCAGAAATGTCAAGGCTGATAAAGGCAATTTGTTTTTAGATCAAATTCTAACTTTGTTAACACTATGTTTGATGAATAATAAATTATAAAAACAATGAAAAATCATTATATAATATAATTGATATAATCTATAATTTAATTTAATGAGAAATTGGACAAGCCATATACTATCCATCTTAGAATTAACAATAATATTTGAAGTATGTGTTAGGATCCCACATTTAGAGGAAAAAAAAAAGGTGGGCATATGGTTTATAATGGCTTGGGCACCCTATCTTGGTAAACCGGTTTTCTAGAAGAGTTATACTTAAATCCACAAAAGAACAACTACCCAGCTCTTTTCTTATCAAATGCCCACTGCTCAAGCTCAATACCTATAAATTTAAGAGTGAGTTCCTATCAAATGATATAAAAGCAAACCCCAACCTAGAGTGACGCCGTCCAGAGTGGGCCAACGTGCCCTTTTCTTATCAAAAGGCCCACTACTCAGCCCAAAGTGAAGCTTCCCAAGCAAATGGTATCAGAGTCAAACCCCGACCTAGAGTGAAGCTTTTCAATGAGAGTTCAACACAAACCCACAAAATGATCACTGTCTAACCCAATTCTTATCAAACACCCGGTGCCCAACCCAATTCTTATTAATTTGGGAGTGGATTCCTATAATATGATAACTAAATTCTCATCGGAAATTAGATGGGCCATTTACTACTCATCTTAGAACATTTCAAGTTAAAGCCTCTGTAAATATTGTTTTCCATAGCCAAGAAAAAACAGTTTGAAACCACTAATGAAAATCTAATTAGAAAATGCATGGAGTTTTTTTCTGCAACAGATGTTTCATGGAACACATTATATTGGAGACGACATCTTAGCTCATTTTAAGGAAGGAGAGACATGGAGAAAGGTGTTTGGCCCCTTTTTTCGTGTACCTCAATTCAACACCTGATGCGTCAAATGCACACAACCTTATGGGTAGATGCAAAAAAGCAGGTACACTTTTGATTTCTCTCATAACACTTGATTTGTTTTTACTAGAACCCAAACATGCCGATGATGCAAATTTTTTTTCCTTTTCATGCTTTGCTCATCCCAGAGGTTGCTTGAAGAGGCAGCTTGGCCGTATGATTTTGTATCATCGCCCTATTATCTAACTGCAAAAGAGCGCGGTTCAGCTACCGGGAGATTGTTTGTCCAGGACAGGTAAATGACTCACTCTCCAGTAAAGCTTTTTCTGACTTCTGGAACGCTTTAATGAATTTCTGGTATCTAATCCAGTTTATTATATTATTCGAAACTAGATTTATTTCCAGTACTTTGATTCCGGCTAAAAATGCATACATTGGACTATCATCTGCAAGAACTGAAGGAGCATGGCAAACGGAAAGCAAGGTAAGGACTAACTCGAATCGATTAATTTGCCATCATGTAGACTGGAAACTTGAGCAATTGTGGATTCCATTTACATGTAGGATTATCAGTTCTGGGTGCAAACAGACTCTACTGGAGATTTCACCATCAAGAATGTTGTCCCTGCACTCTATGGACTCCATGGTTGGGTTCCAGGTTTCATTGGGGATTATCTTGACAAAGCACTAATCACCATCTCTGCAGGTACTGGTATTTAAATTCTTTAGGAATTAAAAAAAAGGATGTGTTATGATTTCATATGAGCTATTGTCTTTAGCTGATTGTATCAAATGAAGTAATACTCTCAGAATACTCTTGGTAAAAATATTGCTCAGGGTCACAAACAGAACTTGGAAACTTAACCTATGTTCCCCTCAGAGATGGTCCAACTCTTTGGGAGATCGGCTTCCCTGATCGTACTGCCACTGGTTTCTTTGTTCCTGATGTGAATCCAATGTATGTCAACAGGCTATTCGTTAACAGCCCCGAGAAGTAAGCAACTTCACCTCACTCTTTGTACTGAATCAGCTTATGCTTCATTTTCTGAATGATGTTAAAATCAAGGTAATGGTTTATACTGATTGATCTTAACTTGTTTGAGCTCTTCTACCCTAACAGGTACAGACAATATGGCTTGTGGGACAGATATGCTGATATTCATCCTGAATCCGATCAAGTTTTCACTATAGGTGTCAATGATTCGAAAAAAGACTGGTTCTTCGCTCACGTAGACAGGTCTGATTTCATTCTTTTAAATTTTCTTGTTCAAAGAAAAATGTGCACCCTGACCTGACAGTGATTTTGAACTTTTCCAGAAGAGGGCCAAATAACAAGTATCTCCCAACAACATGGACAATCAAGTTTAATCTCGCTTCAGTAATCAGTGGAATTTACAAAGTGAGATTGGCCATTGCATCAGCAACCCGTTGTGATCTCAAGGTAAAAATTGACAAAGATTCAAAGTCTTTGATGTCTTGTAGACACCAGTAGTCACAAAATAGGGGATACAGTAACCTTTAAAATTTTGCAGGTGTATGTTAACTACATAGATGATGGTCACCTGGCATTTGAAGAGATGAATCTAGGGATGGATAACACAGTTTGTAGACATGGAATTCATGGACTGTACCAACTCTTCAGCTTTGATGTTTCCTCAGTATTGCTGATCAAGGGATATAACTCAATGTTTCTCACACAGGCTAGGGGTGGAGATGCACTTTGTGGAGTACTCTATGACTATATAAGACTGGAAGCTCCTGCATCCTCAGTCAAATCAAAGTGGCTAGAAGAACAAAGGTAGAGCATGAGAGTTGAGTTCCCCTGGCTAAAGAAACACAACGATTTTGAGAAGAATTTCATCATCCGTTCTCCAAATGCCTTCTAACAAAAATTATGCCACGTCTTCAAAACATGTAAACAGAAATTCATGTCTATACACTTTATTATTTTTCAAAAGAATTCTGGAAACTAAGAAGGATTCTGAAAAATCCATAAAGTTCAAGTCTATATAATCTTTATCACGTCAGGAGCTAGCAGTAATATCTAAACATTGCTGTCATCCACAAAGCTCATCAAAATATATAAAACATAACATGCTGCAAAACCTGTTTAATCATTTCATTGAAGTATAATATGCTGCAAAACTCTGTTATATATTTCTTTTTTCACCTATAAGTATCATTAGTTCCATTCAACCATTCACTTCATCATAACCAACATCACTGGCTACTGATTGTTAAAAGCAAAAGGGGTATTGCCTCTAATATCCCAATCATGTCAATTCCACTAATCTTATAATCACGCAAATGGCAAATAAACCGGTCTTGCCGCTTCTGCAGTGTGCCATTACCAGACAACTCATACATCCACCCATTTTCCCCTGGCCTTGATTCTGTCCAGGCATCAACCCATCCCGCAGGTAAAGGAAACTGACCATCCAGCTTGTCATCCCAGTTCAAATCACCACAAAAGATCACATTTTCATTCCTTTCCAGATGGTTGATAGCCTCCTTTGCCTGCTCCACACATACCCTGCTAATCATTTGATTTGATGTAGGACGACGCAGGCATGGTATCTCCAGATGGCTAGAGGCAACAACCAAAAGCTTGTCCTCCTTATCTTTAAACTCAGCAACACAAAGTTTTCTCCTCATTGTTGAATTTTTGAAGGGTATGCAGTTGAACGATTTCACATGCAATTTGCTTAACTGCATGTCATTTAATAACCAGTTTTGAGTATCAAAAAAGAAAAAAAGATCTCACCCCTCAAAAGATCAAATTACTTCCAAATCAGTAAAACCTCCATGCGAATTATAGAAACATGATTAAGCAAACATCATTCATCCCACCTAGAGGATGAACAAAAGTTTACCTGCATGCAAAAGAATTTCCCAGAATCTATCTCTTCTCCGGAAAGTGCGCACTGATATACCATCCACCAGCTGGATTGGCGAAGTATGTCGTATATTTTAGCAGTAACCTCCTATGGAGCAAGTGTCCACTTGTAAGATGGTGTACAATAGATTGTTTTCATCTAAAAATAATAGGAAGATCTAATTCCAAATACCTGAAAACAAATAAGGTCTGGAGAATGCTGTTGAATTAGGTCAACCGACTGCTTTCATCCTCTTACGCATCATCAAGTCTTCTCGGAACCCAACATTATAGCTCAAAATCTTCAATGACCTCGTAACTCCTCCTGAATTAGTGTTCTCTGTGCTAACCCCTGAATTAGTGTCCTCTGCCACAAATGTGAAGTACTTGTTAAATTTTGTGTTGTACATCAGTACCATGACCTATAGAAGAAAACTAGCACATTTGGAACCAAAATTGCTAAAAACTACCAATTCAACCCGAAGGGGTTGGTCTGGTGGTCAAGGAAGGTATACTCTTTTTCTTGAACTTTTCAGGGTTTAAACTTTGGGACCACCTAACTCAATGCATAATTGTAACTTATCCAGTTCATTAAGTTTGTAAGGTATTCAATATATCCCGCAGATTAGTTGAAATGCATATAAGCCAACTCGAACACCCGGTTACCAAAAAAAAAAAAACTATATCCAAAGCGCTTTCTCACAGTTCACTTGGAACACATAGCCTTTGACAATTCTTGCAATAACCAATTGCAGCACGATGTTTCAGTATAGCAAGACTCAACTTGTTTATTAATTGAAATAGTCATAGTGATAATCAATTCTGTTTCTTTTGAGAAAAATGGAATATTCAAATTGTATCTACATCAACAACAAAAACATAAAATACCCAATACAAGAACAAGAATACACTAATAAAAGCAATGAAAATTTAACACCCACAAACCAGAACTCACCCTTTAAAGTCACTGCATTATTGAATGTATTAACAAGCGAATCCCCATCAAAAGGACCACAATCTTGATCTTGATCTTCGTCCCTAATCTTCGTCTCGTTACTAGGCTTCAGCATTGAAGGCAAGAAAGCAGACCAAACAGAGGAATCCACGTTAGCATCAACTTCAATAACATTAGAGTCATCGAAACTTGAACCGGGAGCCCTTGTGTTACAGAGTTGACTGTTTGTGTTGTCGCAGAGGTTTAAAGAAGAAGAAGAAGGAATATAAAGATGGAATCAATAAAGGTGAAGATGGAGAGTTGGGGGAGTTGCATTTCCATGAAGACATTGTTGCGAAAGATGATGTCTTTGAAGGAAATGAAGAGGTATGAAATTGTTAAAAGAGTTTGTTTAGAAACAGATTGATGAATTTGTGAAGCTAAGTACAATGGCGACCTTTGAAACTTTGCTTGGGGAATTATAATGAAAAAGATTTTAACCACCCTGCGTTAATTGTCAACTGTGGTCAAGATTCTGTTTGTTTTGGAAACACCCGCTAAAATTGGAAGCCATTAATGGAATCTTGACTCTAATGCAACTATTTTTTTATACAAAGAAAATAATATCCTCGAGCTGGGATTGACTTAATATATACTGGTATTCATCCAGGTCCCATCCTCTGTCAAATCAATGTGCCTAGAAGAGCAGAGGTAGAGCTGGAGCATACGAGTTGTTCCCATGGCAAAAGAAAACAAATGATTTTCAGAAGAATTGTCATCGTTCTTTGAATCTGCTAACAAAAATTATGCCATGTCTTGGGAAAAAAATGTTGACAGAAGAAATTCATGTTCATGCACTTCATTATTTTTGAAAAGAATGCTAATTGCGGCTAGAATTATGCAGTGCAGTTGGTCATAAAACCATTTTTCATTGTTAGAGAAACCTAATCATCAATTTTACAACTTTAACATTGCAAAAATAAACCTTACTTTAAAGAATAAGAAGGATTCTGGAAAATCTTTAAAGTTTATCTTTCATCATAACAAATAAAACTCTTAAAAACAGGGTGAGCATGGGTAAAAAGTAGAACCGGAACTACCCGTCGATTCTGGCTCCAAATTTGGTGGAACCAGCCCTTGTACAAGTCTGGGTCCGATTTCAGTTCCACCACTTCAGTAATTGGACTTGGACTTGGAACCAAGGCCTAGGTTGTATTTGTAATTTTTATAAATTATTGGGGGATGTATTTGTAATTTTTAGGGGTATATTTGTCATTTTATAGACTTCCAAAGGGTATAAATTATAAGGTACCCAGAACCAAAACCAGAACCGAAACCGAAACTGACTGGTCTGATTCCAAATCCAAGGAACTAACTAGTTCTGGTTTCGGTTACTTAGAATTGGGTCCGGATACCCGAACCCGCCCACCCATGTAAAAGTACTCTTTTAGCATTTCAGAAGTTGGAAGTATTAGTAATATCTAAACATCACCTTCATCCACAAAACTTCACCAAAATATGAAACATAACATGCCGAAAAACCTGCAAAATGCTGTTTAAACCGTTTCGTTTTTCACCTGTACAACATTGTCTATCATATGTGCATACAAGCAATGCCCCAAAAAATAAAGGGATTAATAGTTAATCAGCCTTCCATTCAACCATTCACTTTATGCATATAACCAACATTATTGGCTATTAATTGTTAAAAGCAAGCGATAATGGTCACTACGGCGAAACAGGAAGCTCCAACTTCATCTCTTTCTTCTCTCTCCAATGGCCTGGTATCGCCTCCATCCCCATCATGTCAATTCTACTAATCTTGAAATCACGCAAATTGCAAATAAATCGATCTAGCTGCTTCTGCAATGTGCCATTTCCAGACATCTGGTTGGGCCTGGTAACATACATCCATCCCTCAGGGTAAAGGAAATCGACCATCCAGCTTGTCATCCCAGTTCAAATCACCACAAAAGATCACATTTTGATTATTCTCCAGACGGTTGATAGCCTCCCTTGCCTGCTCCACACGTTCTCTGCAAAGCTTCTGATCCCACGTGGGAGGGCTCAAGCAGGGACGCTCTGCAGGTTCTTTGCTGAGCTTCTTACCGGTCGTAGAAGGGTCCAAGGGACTCTCCTGATGGGTGGTGGCAACAACCAAAGACTTGTCCTCCCTGAACTTTAACCTCAACAATGCAAAGTTTTCTCCCCGTTTTTGAATTTCTGAAGGGTACGCAGTTAGGTAGATGAAACTTGCAATTTGCTTAACTGCATTCCATAACCAGTAACCAGTTGAGTCTCAAAAAAGATCTCAGTTCCTCAAAAGATCAAATTACTTCCAACTGAGCAAACATTCAAATTATAGAAACATAAAAAACATATAAGAAGTTTCATCAGACGTATTTGAACAAAATAGAGAGTAATACAAAACCAATGTTAACAGTAAACACACAAACACAAATAGTAAAGAGAAAATAGCTACGTCCAGCAGAGTTAATATTATTTTAATACTGTCTCATCTCTCTCATTTACAATGAATAAATTTTCCTATTGTTTGCTATCATTTATTACAAGAGAAAATAATATTTATATATTAGCCCAAACCGCCTACAGGCTAGGGCACGGCCCCCTACACTGTCGCCCACTCACCAAGGAACAGGGCCCCTAAATGTGTCTGCATAGCCCATTAATGTTGAAAGTAGTCGAACAACTCCAACAATACTGAAAGCTAAGATCATATGAAAATTATAATGTACATGTCTGTTGCCGAAACAGTTCATGGACAAGCATCAGTATCCTCAGTGTATGCAAGCCGACATCATTCATATTGTTAATGTTGATCAAAAGCATGTGTTTCATTGTGTAGATATGTTTAATTAAGGGCCTCATGCATCACACCAAGAGGATGAACAAAGCTTACCAGAACGCAATAGAACAGCTTTCTATCCATCTTTTCTCTGGAAAATGCGCACTGATATACCTTCCACCAGCTGGATTGACAAAGTTTGGCGTATATTTTAGCAGTAACCTCCTATAGAGCAAGTGTTTCACATGTGAGATGTTGTACAATAGATTGTTTTCATCTAAAAGTAATAGAAAGATTTAATTCCAAAAACCTGAAAACAAATAAGATCTGGAGAATGCTGTTCCAATTAGGTCATCAATTGAATCCATTCTCTCATCCACCACCAGGTCTTCTGGGAACCCGACATTATAGCTCAAAACCTTCAATGACCTCGAAACTGCCCCTGAATTGGTGTGTACTGTCCTAAACCCTGAATAAGTGCCCTCTGCCACAAATGAAAAAGTACTTGTTACATGTATGGTAATAGGTAAAAAACCATAAAGCTTCACGTCCGCCATAGCAGTCTGTGTTGTACATCAGTACTACCTTGACATATAGAAAACAAGCACATTTGGAGCCAAAAATCCGTTAATTGAAACATTCATGGTGATAATGGATTCTATTTCTTTTGCAAATAAGATAGAAAAGCACACTAAAAAAGATTAAATCTTTAGTCAAACTCCATTGGAAAGAATGAAAAAGCTAAAAAACACACTGATAACTTAGAAAGATTTGCTTCAGAAAATAACAAAACTGGAAGATTCAAATTGTATCTACATCAACAACAGTAACATAAATTACACAATATAAGAACAAAAAGAACCCAGTAATAAAAGGCAATCAATAATTCAACACCAACAATCAAAACTCACCTTTTAAAACTATGGCTTTATTGAATGCCATAACACGTGAAACCCAATCAAAAGAAGCACAATCTTGATCCTGATCTTGGTCCCTAATCTTTGTCTCATTACTAATAGGCTCCAACTTTGAAGGCAAGATAGCAGACCGAACGGGAGCCCTTGTTGAAGAAAAAGAAGAAGATGATTGCAATGAAGGTGAAATTTTAGACAGCAGACACCGTAGACAAGTCAATTTTCGAGATGCAACATTGCGGTACTTGCATTTCCTGCAGTACCATGGAGCCAGTATTGACTTCTTCATTGTTAAATTGATGATTTTGTGAAGCTAACTACAATGGCCTTTGAAACTTGGCTTGGGGAATTATAATGAAAAATACTTGAACCACCCTGGGTTCATTGTCTAACGGTGGTCAAGATTTCCGTTGCTTGGAAAATTCCCGCTTAAATTAGAAGCCGTTGATGAAATCTTGACAGTGACACAACCGTTTTTATACAAAGAGGATAATATCCTCGACAGTTAACATTGACTGAAAAACAATGAAGGGTTATATACTGATATTCATCCCAGGCTCGATCATGTTTTCAGTATAGGTAACAACATATAATGATCCCAAAAAGACTGGTTCTTCACTTATGTGGAAAGGTCTGATTGAGATAGGCCTTTTCATCTGCAACCTTTATACTAATAAAATTTCGTTGTTTCCCACCTCATTTTTGTCAAAACAAAAATTAAAATTTACTGTTTTATTTCAATTATATAGATGACGGTCATCTGGCATTCCAAAGAGATGAAGTCTGGGGATGGATGACACAGTTTGTCGACATGGAATTCATGGATTGCATCAGCTATTTAGCTTTAATGTTTCCTCTCGAAATCATGGGTTATATGAGCTATTTAGCTTTAATGTTTCCTCTGTATTGTTGATAAAGGAGATAACTAAATAGAGATGTCAAATGCATCATTTTGTCACCTATTGTAATGTCAATAGAAACATTAAATTATATCTTGCACATCCCATTTGACATCTCTATAAATCAATGTTTCTTACCCAAGCTAGAGGCGGAGATCCTCTTTGTGATGTACTCCATGACTATGGAAGCTGCTGCATCCACCATCAAATCCAAGTGGCTAGAAGATCATAGGTAGAGTATGAGAACTGTTCCCATGGCAGAAGAAATTTCATCATTTGTTAGTGGAAGGCCTGCTAAAAACCCATGCCTTATGTTCTTCAAATGCCTGCCAGCAAAAATTATGCCATGTCTTTTGGTACATGTTAACAGAAATTCATGTCCGTTCACTTTCATTGCAGTTGGTCTTTAAATCATTTTTCCCTCGTAGATCGTAGAGGAACCTAATCATCAATTTTACAACTTTAACATTGCAAAAAGAAGGTAAACTTTGAAGAATAAGGATTCTGGAAAATCCATAAAATTGATCTTCATGATAACAAGTACTCTTAGCATTTCAGGAGTTGGAAGTAAATATCCAAACATTGCCTTCATCCACAAAACTTCACCAAAATATGAAACATAACATGCCGCAAAATCCTGTTTCATCATTTCATTGAAGGATAATACGCTGCAAAAACGCTGTTACATCATTTCGTTTTTCACCTATACAAAAGTGCGTATCATATATGCATACAAACAATGCCCAAAAAATGATCATTACTTCATCACTCTTTCATTCAACCATTATCATTAACCAACATTACTGACTAAGTGATTGTTAAAAGCAAGCCATAATGATCACTAGGCAAAACAGGAAGCTCCAACTTCTTTATCTCTTTCTTCACTTTCTTCTCTTTGCAATATGATAGACATGGTATTGCCTCCATCCCAATCATATCAATTCTACTAATCTTAAAATCACGCAATTTGCAAATAAATCGGTCTAGCCGCTTCTGCAATGTGCGATTACCAGACAACATCTGGTTGGACTTAGTATCATACGTCCACCCATTCTCCCCTGGCCTTAACTCTGTCCAGGCATCAACCCATCCCTCGGGAAAGGAAATCGACCATCCAACTTGTCATCCCAGTTCATATCACCACAAAAGATCACGTTTTGATTCTTCTCCAGAAGGTTAATAGCCTCCCTTGCCTGTTCCACACGTTCTTTGCTAAACATCTGATCCCACGTAGGAGGGCCCGGGCAGGGACTCTCGAGATGGCTAGTGGCAACAACCAAAGACTTCTCGTCTTGAACTTTAACCTCAGCAATGCAAAGTTCTCTCCCCATAATTGAATTCCTGAAGGGTTTACAGCTGAAGGCTTTCACTTGCAATTTGCTTAACTGCATGTCATACAGCAACCAAGTTGAGTATCAAAAATAGATCTCAGTCCCTCAAAAGATCAAATTATTTCCTACTCAGCAAAGCCTTCATTCAAATTATAGAAACATACAATACAAATGAGAACTCTCATCGGAAGTACTTAAAGCTAGATCATATGAAAAGAATAATGTGCATGCCTGTAGCCAAAACAGTTCATGGAAATATATCAATATTCACAATGTAGTTATAATATCTTCCATATGCTAGCAAACGTCATACTGTTAATGTTGATCAAAAACATGCGATTCATTTCTTAAATATGTCTAATTGAGGACCTTATGTGCAGTACCAAGATAATGAACAAAAGCTTACCTGCAAGCAAAAGTATGGCCTTGAGCTTGACTCTACCATCTCATTTGAAACTGAGCATTGATATACCTTCCACCAGCTGGATTGGCGAAGTACCTCATATATATCATGAGTAACCTCCTACAGCCAATTTGCAGACCACTTGTAAGAAGCTAAACAATAGATTATGTTCATTGACAAATAAGGGAGATATAATGCCAATAACCTGAAAACAAATGAGATCTGGAGAATGCAGTTGAATTAGATCACCAATTGCTTTCATCCTCTTATGCATCTCCAGGTCTTCTCGGAACCAAACATTATAACTCAAAATCTTCAATGACCTCATAACTGCCCCTGAATTAAGTGTTCTCTGTGCTTACCCCTGAATTAGTGTCCTCTGCCACAAACATAAAGAACTTTATACGTGTATAATAACAAACCATAAAAGCATATCATTCTGTATCATTCATCAGTTACCATGACATAAAGAAAACTAGAATATTTGGAATCAAAATTGCTAAAAGCTATTAATTAATTTCTTTAAAATGCTTTCTCATAACCTCACATGGAAACACGTAACTTCTGGCAATTCTTGCAATTGCCAGTTGCAGCATGATGTTTTAGTAAAGTAATGTTCATCTTACCCATTAACTGAAACAGTCAGGGTGATGATCGGTTCTCTTTCTTTTCAAAAATAGGAGACAGCACACAACACATCCTTCAGTCAAACTCCATTGAAAGACAAAAAAATGAAACGCCTAACTACTACCTTTACTTGCTAAATTCTCCTAAAAAACACATAGAAAATATTTGCCTCAAAGTAAGAACATCCATTAAACCCAAGTGCCTATAATAAGGTAAACACTAAAGAAACACTATCAAACTAGAACACAAAACTTCAACATAATTTCTTTTCAGAAAAATGGGCTATTCAAATTGTATCTACATCTAATAACAAAAATATAATTAACCAATACAAAAACAAAAACCCATAAATAAAGACCAATCAATAATTCAACGGCTAACAATCAAAACTCACCCTTTACATTCAACCCCTTATTCAAAGCCTTAACACGTGAGAACCCATCAAAAGAACCACAATCTGAATCCTGATCCTGGTCCCTAATCTTCCTCTTATTACTACAAGGCTTCAACTGTAAGGGCAAGAAAACAGACCCAACAGAGGAATCCAAGTCAGCGTCAACATCAATAACATTCAAGTCATCAAAACTTGAAACGGGAGCCCTAGTGTTACAAAGTTGACAGTTTGTGTTGTTGTAGGGATTCAAAAAAGTGCAGGCTTTACATGCCCACGTGGGAACTGACGAAGAAGAAGGAGATAAAGATGGAATCTTTGAAGGCGAAGATGGGGTGAGGCACATATGACAAGTTCGTTTTTGTGATGGAGAATTGAGGAACGTGCATTTCTTGCATGACCATGAAGACATTGTCGTGAAAGATGTTGTCTTTGAAGGAGATAAACAGATTAGGGATTGTTTAGGGTTTATTTTGAAACAAGTTGGTCTTATTCGTTTGGAAGAAGGATAAGCAGAATGACATTTAAAAATTGAAACTTGGGGAAACTCTTTGCTTGCCGCTCGTGGAGTCCAATGTTGTACTGGATGTAGTGTAAAGTATAAAGACTTTAAAAGCTATGGCCCACTAAGAATGTACACGTGGGGCTAATGGGACCCAATGGGTTTTAGGTTTTGGGTTTTGGTTGGGCATAGCTTTGTTTTAAGGTGCAATCATTAAGAACCCTGCCCTGTGTGACAACCTGGCCAGAGGACCGTGGGGTCACGGTTTGACCAGTCTAACTGGTTTGATCGATGGCTTAACCGTTCATCCCATAAGTTTAAAATCTAGTAAACACACTCCTAATAAATATCATCAGTCTTTTAAGTTTAAAATCTAGCAAAAATACTCCTACAAGCAAGTAACAGTCACAACCAATCAGACTTCGAGATGATTGGGATTTTGGTGAGGAGATGCCAGTGAGGCAAATGGAGGGATCAAGGGTGATTTTAGATGTTGGGAACGACTAAAGAAAAAGGGTAAAATCGCAAAACCCTAAGAGTGGTTGACACGATCGACGAGCAATGAAGGTCAGGGTGTTGGGGATTTTTGGTGGGGAGATGCTAGTGAGGCCAATGGAGGGTTTGAGGGTGATTTTAGACACCAGAATCCGCCGAAATGAGGGAGAAAGTGCTGGAATGTGAGAAAGGGCGAATGGAAGGAGCAAGGGATGTTTGTAATTTTAAGGGTCGGTTTTCTGCCTTTGCCGATGAAGGCCCGAGGGTCCCGATCTAACCGATTAAACTGGTCGGGCCGGGTTTCTTAATCAATGGATACTTGATAATTTTCTCATAGTCAAATGAAATGGACCAGTGGTACAACAAATTTATACCAAGAATCAAGAGCTTGGATCCTCCAAAGCAATTGCTCGTATTCTATGATTGATGCACCTCTGCATTCTATAAATATAATAAGAATTAAACAAATAAAGTGATACAATGATCCTGCAATGAGAGGGGATCAGAATCAGAAGCATTCCCTTTATTACACCTGACTCAAGTATGTGATTGTCATAGAATATAGAATATACCACATGAAATGCTATTCTGCTTATCAAAATTATGTTAATTACAGTAATCAGCTAGCCTATTTAGAATAACTATCACACAGCACTCTTACATGAAGCATCCATAATATAAGCACTCCCTCCAAGCAGCTTAGATCATCAAAGAATCCAGCACAAAATTATTGATACATCTCAAAGAAAGAATTACTTTACACTGTTACATTACACCCACCTTGGACTACATATAAAAGAAATCAATAACAAAATAGAGAAAGCTACAGCATTTGCACTTATTTGATTGCTACTGAGGGTGATGAATCTTAATCTATCTGCTGCACCACTTATTTGGGTTGAGTTTAAAACCGCTTTCGTCTTATTGGTTACCTTCTTACTGAAAATCAAAATAAATTAAACTTTGTTAGGGATGTCTTGATTAAGATATACATTGTAAAGGAGATTCGGCAAGTTGTTTTCTAATGCCAAAAATCTACAGAGAAGAGAATGTTAAGTTGAGCACCACAAAGTAGCAACAATATCTGATATACAAATGAAAATATAGAGTACCAAGAAAGCCAGTAATTCTCACCTTCCCGGAAATATACAGCTCCCATGACCTGCAAATATGCTCCACAAACAGAAGACATATATCAGAAATGTATGGGCATGGTTGTATGTTAGCATAAAAATAAGAACAAAATGCCAGACTCCAATTTGGCTCCAGGCCTATTTCCAGTGCATACAGGACAAAATCAAATAGTGCAAAGTTGCTTGCAAGAATATATTCTGAATGCAAGAGAACAAGTTATATTCAAGGGTAAAATCTTAGCCTGGCCATAGTTTCACCGACATTGTAATGCACAAGGGGAGCTTACACAAGAACCGGGGTCCAAATGTAAATGGTGATTCCCTAATTCAACCAAATAGCGCCATTTAAGACCTATTTCAACCAATCAACTAAACAACCCATGTGCTTCTGTCAGGAGGGAATCACATACTCTTCTTCTTTGGGAGTCAGCTTTGGCCCCCTGAGTATCTCCTGAAGATTGTGATTGGAATGTGCTTCCATAGCACTTTACTTTTCTGGAACTACTTGGTGCTTAAGACACTTACTAGTTGTAAAAGAAGAATAATTAAGCTAACAAAACTAGCACTTTTTACTTTCAGCCTGTACTCCTTTCTGAGCTTAGTCATAACCAGGCATTGAATTAGGATCATATTACCAAAAATTTGCAGCCAAAATAACACAATATAAGAACTTAGCAGATATAACTAACTACAAATTATAGGTAGAAAAACCACTATGAATCATGTCTTTAATTATTTTAATATCCAAAGCAAAATTAATACCCAATATCTTCTTGGAGATAAAACCATCATGTAGTAGTGTAGTAGTGTAGTAGCACTTACTTGGGTCAGTTGTGGTGATCATGGCCACACCCTTGAAGTCACAAGACCCAGGAGACTTCCCTTCTTTATGGTAATAGCTATCAAAGGCATACGAAGCATGGTTCTTCACATTATTAGGCTGATAGCAATTCTCCCCTGGTTGAATCTCACTACAATTTGCCCTCCCAGGACCGCATGCCCAATCCAATGCCGCCTGCAACGTCTTTGAATCAACACCTATCCATTGCAATACAATAAGTCTGATTCGTTGTATCATTAGCCAAAAATGTCCCAATTCCCGATACATGAAGCAAATAAACTGGTGTCGAATTTGCATAAAATAGCCCCCAATTTGCTTCTGATACCGGTGGTGACCTTAAGTCCTCATTGAACAACTCGTAGATATACACATTAGAAGTGACTTCCGGGTGAAAAGGCGTTCCACTTCTGGTCTAAAACATGCTTAATCAAATTTGAATTATATGTATCTGCAGTGTCGATAGTAGCATAAGGCTCCTTGGAATCCCCCTTTGAAGGCCACCCACTCTCTGTGACAAGAACCTCAACATCTGTAATATTCAAGTTCTTCATTCGAAAAATACGCAGAATCAATCATTGCATCAAGCACATTCGTATAATGCAGCAAAGTATTAGGGTCAACCATCTCCTTCGATGGTGTCAACGGCTTAAACAACGAATTATCAAGAGGCACAACACCTTTGTTTTGCATAAACACATAATAAGGATAAAGATTCATCATTAATGGCGACTGAGTTCTTGACAAAAACTGGAAGCAAAGGCAACATTACTGAACTCAAACTCTGGTTAAAAAAAGCCTGTGAAGGAGGAAATGGATCAAGAATTATAGATGCCTGCATGAGGAGTCGAAATCTTAATCTTTGTATGCAAATTTGCAGTCACCTAATGCACTATAAAGACTCTCAATTGCTGGAAGTAAAATTGGAGCTGAAGAGGGTACAGTTGTTAAGACCTCATCACCTACTGCAATGGCTGTAATGAGTGTTTCAGGGTAAAAAGCCACAACATTTCTTCCAACCCACGACGCTGCAGTAGAATTCGAGGTTCCAATTGCAAGAAGCTGATTGTTTGGTACACTAATAATCACCCGGATCTTGGTTTTGGCCAGAGCTTTGAGAATGTCAAGGTCTGCACCATAAAGCCTTATGTGTGTAATCTTCTGCCCTTGTAAAAATGAAACCAAGTCAGCTGGTGAGAGTAGATTCGAGACATCTGTGCCAATGTTAACACCAACAAATGGTTCACTATCTGGGTCTGCTGCTTTAGCTGCAAAAATTCAGTGAAGAAACACATTAGAAAGAACAAAAGTTCACTTTTTTAACATATAAGGATGAGTAAAGCCCGCATTTTTACCTGTGTAGATTACAGTAAAGTAGAGGAAGATGAAAAGGGTTAGTTTAGAATTTGCCATTGAAGCCAAGGATGAGCTGCAGTTCTCTATCTTCAGCCTCTGGTTCAGCTCTAGATCCTTGCATTATCTTTAGCAAAATATCCTTTTCAGAGAATTTAGTAATGTTTTTTTGGGTGGGTTTGGTTTGTGTTTGGGTATTGACCTAAAAGAGATAACTGGTTGATCAAAAGAAATCGTGTTTTTGGGGTTAACTGGATTCTTGCTTCCCAAAAGATGCGTTGTAACTACATTTCAATTTATTTGCTCAGCCATATTCATTCACTAATTTGACCTTGAGCACCGACAACAGTTCAAAAGTACCCTCACCCTTTTATTTATTTCTTTAATTTTTTTGAAAATATTAATAATTAATACTAATTCTTCACTTCATTGTTTGACAGTTGCCAGGTTGGTGACTTGTAAAAGTCTGTTCTCTGTACTTTGAAGTTTGAACTAACCCACCTATAAAATTACAAAGGGTTAAGTTAATGTGTGGTGGAGGCAAGACTGTAACTTTATCTAAAGTTAAAAATGGTAACCTTCAAATAAATGGCAAATTCTGGACTTTTTGATGATGAGTAAGTCAAGATGGTTCTTGAATTCCAGGCTGGCGTTTCCAGATTGCAGTGCAGAAAGAGACGTTAACCCAGCAGTCCAGCACCATCAGCAGGAGCTCACACATTTATGTTGCTTTCAATAATAATAATAGTGTTCAACATATGTCACTTGGCTTTACAAGAATGTGGGCATTTTAATGGTGTATACTGTATAGTGAAGTGAAATGACACTGCCAGCTGAAAGAAGCCGATATCACTGTAGCAATGGCGTATATATTATAATCAAACAAAAAGACAGAACAGAGTGGGCTGAGTGACAGTAAATTAGAGTAGCCCCGGTACCAAAAGCAGCAGATGCAGTGAGTCACGAGGCAAACACTACTGCTTCACATGTGGGACACCAGTTTTTAGATGCATTTAACCGTACTGTAAGTAGAAGTAGTAAAAATTTGACAGTAATTCAAGCCAAATACGTTGAGAAAAGTCGGGAAGAATAACTCTTTCTTATAACTTTAATATAATAATTCATAATTGATCAGTTCACAATAGATCACACATAGATTCTACTAATTAATTACAACGTGACCAATTACAACTATCATATCAAGATTATGAGAAAAGTTTATGAGAAAATGGTTGTTATGTAGTATTACTCTTCTTTATTTGTTTGAGAATGTATTTCATAATATAATAATCACGAGGGAATTATAATATTTTTAGGAAACTGTTTTTTAGAAGGAAGAAATATCTTCACAATACCACTAAGAATTGTGACTCCAAAAAAGGGGATTTCCACCAAGTGAGAGTGAAAGGTTTCTTTCGTGTTTTGGCCTCTAAGTCGGTTGTAACCGTGCAGTGGGCATGAAAATTAGGTTTAACTGGTTTAAGGGTTCTTTAGATCATATTTATATATTATCTTAACTCTATATTTTGTAATCAATAATACTAATCCTCACAAACATCTCTCACTAACCTCATGTGGCAACTCACAATCGGCTTGGTCAGACGAGACTCGTTGTTAGGCAAACAGGGACCCATGCAAGTTGACCAATTATGAGTTGACACGTCGCGTTTGTGAAAGAAAGTTAATAAGAAATGTTTGTAAGTATAGTATTACTCTATTGTAATTTATGAGTTGACGTAAGATTAGTTAACACATAAATTCTCTACTATTTATTATCGATTTGTTTGAACGTGTTGAACCTAAGATTAAAAAAAAAAAAAAATTCCCGATAACATAAACGGTAAAAAGCTTTACACAAATTCATTAGCTTTTAAGTTCCCTTTTGGTTTCTAATTTTGTAATGAGATGAGTGGCTTTAGGCTTAGTGAAAGCATGGTGATGATGAGATTGAAGGCCCATGTCAAAAGAAAAAAAGGATCATAGAGGGAATCTATAATTTGTATGAAATCTCTACTTTTAGTAAACAAAACAAAATTGAAAGAAAGGTAGGTGGTGGGGGGTGGGGGACTTGGGGCTGAGAATACATGGTCATAGATGGACAGAATCTATTAAAATAAATTCTGTTTAACAACCAGTGGGTTGCTCAACTGTAGTATATTCAAAGCACAAATATGCTCACCTCAATTAATGAATAAATAAATGAACAAAGAGTCATAAGTTCCTTTTGTTTTTGGGTGGGTTGTGGAAAGGCATAAGTGTTGGAAAAAGGAAAAGGGAAAAAAAATATTCCTAGAAATTGAAAATAGGAATCCTAGGTGATTTTATTCCTTCAATTCTTGTGCTTGTGTTCTGTCACACCATAAACAAGAAAATAACATTGAGGGCACACCATTATATGATTTTTTTTTATAATATTTTTTTTTGTTTTTTATCGATTGTGTTTAGATAAGTTTGCACGTATTTCGATTAATCTTCGACTGTCTCTAAGTCAGTTTACATGCGTTTCGTCTAATTCTTAAACTCTTGAGTAAACACATCCAATCACCCAAGAGTGGTTAGCAGGATTTAAGATTTGGGTATTGGAAGCTGGATGTGGTTAAAAAATTTAGTGGAGAAATTGATGGGATAATCAAATCTTATTCCAAACGAAGATATGCTGAGCAGTGTTGGAATAAAGAGATAAGGCCCAAAAGTCCAGCAGCCCCTTTTCTAAGGTGAGAGTTTTCTTTCAGTGATATCAGCGAACGGAATCCCATTTGGTTGGATACAGATGAGGTCAGCTCAATTTTCTGATCAAACGTATGGTATATACTATATATCAAATCACCATTTATGATATTTGAAGGCCTTTTTCATGGAGGCGTTTCGAATTTCCTGAAGAATAATGGGACAATTTCTTTGGGAAAATCCTTAGAGTCTCCTTTGGTACACTTTTTTTTGAATAATATTCCCTTTTTAATATTATAGGATAAGATTTAATCAAATATGAATGGATTCTAAGAATAGGTTTGATGCTATTTTGAAAATATTTTTTGAAAATATTTAAATTACTTTATAACCCCCAATATTTGTTAATTAAGCTAAACACTTCCCTTCCAAACAATAAAAGTTTATAAATTAACAAAAATACTCTTATCCACCCAAGTGATTGCCAGCTATCACCATTGAACAATAGACAAAAGTCATCGGAATGACACATGATCGGTTAGATATGACTGATTATACGTCGATCTGACCGTTTTCGACCAAATCTACGACCAAAGATCTGACTATTAACAACAGCCATATCCTGACCATCATTGACAAACAAACGACAATCATATCTCGACTAGATCTTTGATCATAGATCTGATCATTTTCCACCAGATCCACCAGAAACAAACAGATCGATACATAATTTTCATTCTTCAAGATAAGATAATAGAATAAAATAATATTGAAGACGTTAAACAAATCATACGTTCGTGGGGTTTAAGAACACAGTTCAATTCCTGATATTGAATAGTGACCGCATAAAAATCGTGTAATTTTATTTATTCTTATCCTATTTGTCTCAGATATATGTTTTCTGTTGCAGGATCTCTCAACAAACTTTTGCCAAACAAAATATGATCAATGTGGAGATCATATTGGTATTGAGAAAAGTGTAAGTCATTTTAATAAGTTGATTATTGGACAATCCATGCATAATAGACCTCGCGTGTTACGGAGAAAGAACACGGCCAATTGGCCATGGATGGATAAAAATACGAAGAAGAAAGTGCAGGGGAATTCTGAAATTAGAACTCCAGTTACTCTATGAAGCAGCAGAGTTCTGAAATCTGCCCAAAATCTTTGAAACTTCAAATTACTGTACTACTCATTTCCACCACAGATGATCTCTTAACAGACTTGAAACAAGAAAAGAAATGAACACTACATCGACAATACACAAAACCGCCAAGAGCACATTTAAGTGCTTTGGGTGCCACTGCCGGAAAAGAGAAGATTGAACTTACATGGTGAAGTTCAGTTTCACCACGACTCATGTTTTCCGACCAGCTGTATTGCATTCCCCCAACTTCTTATCATCGGAAAGAAAGTATAAAGTGAATGAGAACCTTAGGCCTCCATGCTTCCATTTGCTGATAGAGATGTGTTCTGCAAATGCTGTTTGGTTTCCATCACCTAAGGGCATTGACAAAAGCCATCAATGAATCAACGTCCCTCTTTTCAGATGTGTACTTAATTGGCTTTGAAGCGTGTTTTGGGAAAAACAGTATTGTTGGGAAGCTTCCGAGTTGCAATTCTTGCTTAGCATATTCCTTCTGATCACCATCTGCTCTGAACTTTCCAACTTTCACACCACTTCCGGCCAAATTGTCAGCCAACTCAAGGTATGATCCTTCCATTGCCTGTTCAAATCAACACAAAAATCAGTTAGAGATGAACACCAAATCAACATTGTTATATGAATTCTCAATAGTCCGTAACACTAATTACCTGGCAAAATTGGCACCATGGGGCATAGAGCACAACAATCCATGGCTCTTGTCTGTTAACCATTCTTGCTAAATTCTCCACACCGGTCCTAGTCAAATTCACCAAATTCTGGGAATTGAAAATGTCATTAACTGCAGAAGCTCCATTTTCATTTCCATTCACTTGTGCTGCATTATCCCCTTTCAGATTCCCCTTGTGGAGGCCACACTCCTTAGCCTTGGCATCCTCCCACCACCACCTTCCTTCCCTTTCATGTTGCCCTGGAAGGACAGGCCTAGTGCAAGGCTCGCACCCAATTGAGATGTACCCTTGTGAGTGCAATGAATTCACAGGCACTTCCAGTGCACGAAGGAAGTTCCAAATGTCATTACCCTTAACATTAGCCACAGGGTTCCACTTCACCAAGCTGCCAACACCACCCTCTAGTCCCTCAAAAACTGGATCCACCTGGACAACAGGAACCTCAGACCTAGTACCGGGTGACTGATCTTTCCTTTGGCCAGTGATCCAGGCACGCAAACCCTTAAGAGCCCTCCTGAGGGGCCTTACCTTCCTCACACGGCAGCACTCTTGGTGCCCATCCTCATAAAAAGAAAAGAGCCCCTTGCTCCTCACTAATCCCTGAACTTCAACAGCATCAGGAAACATGTACTCGATCCGGATGCCATAATGTTTCTCAACTGTGTCAAAGAATTTATAAGTTTCTGGGTTCAACCTCCCAGTATCAAGACTAAACACCCTGAATGGTCTACCAGTTAAATGTGCATACTCAATCAAAGCAACATCTTCAGCGCCACTGCAACGTCAGAGAAAGAAATTTATCATTAATACAAAAGCTTTTTATTATTAAATCGTTAAACAATTTAAAAGTACCAATTAAATTTATGAGGATATTTTTGTAATCACGTCTAATCATCTTATAATAATTATATTTTCAAAATATTTATTAAATTATTAGCTTGAAAGTTAACGACTTCTAAAAATTATTGATTACTGCTAGCTAATGCAATCCAAAACACCAACTTAATCAAGTTATTCAACCCTAATCGCATACAATTCTTTTCCAAAGACTAAAAATTAATAATTTAAACAAAATTTTAGAAAAAAAAAATTACCTGAAAGCAATAGCTATGTCATTTCCGAATTTCTCAAGAGCTTTGTCCATAATCTCAAGAGGCGAAGCATCTTGAAGCTCCTTAGCCAATTGTTCAAAGTCCTCCTCCACTACCTCAGCTTCAACTTCTACAAAAGTCAACACAATTCAACAATTAACTCACTCATTCACATAATTTTTCCAACTTCACCGACAATTAATTAATTATTTCACTCACCGGGAGCCACCACGGTCGCTGCAAGCGGCACAGTTGAATCAATCCATTTCGGCTCTGCATTCACCGGCTTCACAAAACTCCGCCGTTGGGATAGAGTCGTGTTTGCCACGTGTGGACGGTCAAGTAGCCGGAACGAACCGATTTGTGAAACTGAACAAACACAAACAAAAACAACTATCCATTTCAGTTTTTCCAAAAAAAGACCTCCAACACAAAAGAACAAGAACAGATACGAACGTAATTTTACCTTTGATTTCACTTGAAGAACTTGAGAGAGGAAAGCCTGATCCAGAGATAACTTTAGAAGAAGAAGAAACAGCCAAAGCCATATTTTTCAACAATTAGTGTTTCTGTTATGTGTTTTGTGGTTTTGCTTAGAGAAATTGAAATTGAAATTGGTGTATACGCTTTGTGAGAGAGGAAGATCAGGAGTTAAATAATGGCTTGATGAGAAGCGTCGAACCAGGTTCATTGAACCTGGACGTGATTATGGTCAGTTGCCAAGACCGTGGGTTTGATGACGTGGATGTATATGATTGGATGGAGATAAATCTATCCCTCATCGCTTTCGTCACCAGGCTCTGTGCGTGTGCGCGCAACAAACAGCTCTTCAGGAGAGGAGAGCCGTGGTCAAGAAAAACGCTGGGGTCAATTTTGATGCCTGTGGGTCCACCGTGTGAATATCCTTGTCATGTTGATTGATTGATCATGGTCGTCCATTCATCATCCAAATATTTTGTGATGGAGTTTAAAGTTTGATTGTCAATTTATTTTATTTCTTTCTGTGGCCTTTGGATTTAGTTTATAGAATATTCTTTTCGCATAATAATTTTTGTTTCTTAGTCCCAAATAATTATTGTCCAACCTATAATTATAGACACATAAATCGTGAGTCGTATGCCTTAAAAGTAGGGGTGAGCAAATTTTTTATGATAGAATCAAACTTACAGGTATCTAGGGTGTTGGTTTCAATTCTAAAATTGGTGAAACTAGAATTGTGCGGGTCTGAGTCTAATTCCATCACTTCAGGAACCAAACCTGAGAATTGAAACTAGAATCGAAGTCTGAGTACCCGAGGTGGAATCGATGGATACTCGAGGTGTATTTGTAACTTTTGTATTTTGTAAACATTTAAGGGTATATTTGTAATTTTTATAAGATATATTTGTCATTTTGTTAACAGAAATGGTGTATTTGTAATTTTGTGTGAACAATGTTAGGTACCCAAGCCAGGAATCGAAACTTGTGGTAAAGGTTCCAATTCCAAACATTTAGAAACTGGAATCGACTGAATCCGGTTTCGATTCCTAAATCCTAGGAACCATCTAGTCCAGGTCAAGTCCGATTCCAAGAGATTGGGCAGGATACCGAACCCACTCACCCCTACTTAAAAGGACAAGCTAAAGAGTCTCTTATTTTGTGTACACCTTTTTATTTAAGCGTTTGAGATTTGGATTTTAATTAAGAAAGAAACCAATAAAATATACTTTATTCTTGTCACACTTCAAACGAATGCTAGTTTTTCTCTTCAATTAAATTAAAAAAAATTATTTAAAAAAAAATCAAATTGAAATCTGACATCTTTCTAATTAGCTTAGTAAATAAAGATTTTTTATCCAATTTTCTTTTAATTTTTACCCTCTTTACCCTAGCAGCTAGGAAAAGTCACTTTCGTATTTGAATTGATAGAGTTCAATCAACTCTAGCATTAGAATATTTTTTTAATTTTTTTTACTTTTAGAAAATTAAAATAACTCTTATACACATCTACTATTCCTTTTTAAAATTTATTTATTAATTTTGTTAATAAAATATAATTTATTTATTTATTTGTTAGTTTAAAGAAACTTCAATATTTGATTTTTAATACTAATTTAGAAATTAATAAAAAAAATAATTATAAAGACTCTAGTGTTAGAGTCAACCACCATTGGATGCTTGGATGGTTGAATAAAAACTTTTGAGATATTATTCAAGAGGTTTTGAGTTCGATTCGTCTCGTTTATTAACACGGATGACCCTTAGAGGTTTACCCAACTATTAATTTCGCGCTAGAAAATTAATTGAAAAACGTGTAAATTGACCTAGGTAAAATGTTTTTCAACTGACCCGGACACTGCCATAAAAAAAATAAAGGCAAACGGAACAAAAGTGGATGAAATATCTCATCTTTAAATTATATTAATGTAAATTTAATTTCATAATCCTGTGTTCGATGTCGTCGCCCCTGTCAATTGATTTTCCGGCTACGTCCCGGACAGCGTTTTATATTTGCAGGTAAAATTATTAGAATGCACAAAAAGTTATATTGAAGCTAGTACCCTCGCTACATTTATACGTCGGAGGGTCATTATCTCCGGGGTAAGTGTGAGCCAAATTGCACAAATCTTTAAATGTCTTTGAATATTCATTCGGCTGGCAATCCGGGCCGGTAAATTTACCGGTGCAGCAATATTTAGGATCCTTCAACGCATCACAGGCGCTGTAACACCCGACATACGCCCCGTTTTGATTTTTCGCCACCAAGAAAGAAGGGCAGACATTGCTAATGTCTGCAATGCAATCGACAACAGGACATTTTCTGTCCCCGCCGAATAAAGTCCCGTCCAATGGTTCAAACCGAATCGGAATATTGAAGCCGTGGTTCAGGCTCACCTCATAGGAGAGTACGGTTTTTTTGTTGAAGTCTAAGTTGAGTAAGGTGACCGGATAAGTGGGTGGTGGATCGCGGCAATAGTCTTTGCCAGAGCCGCAGTCTCCGGTCTCGCAGGAGAAGTAATTGGAGGCATTGGTCGAGCATTTGGTGCGCGCCCAAATGCTGCCCTTCCATGTATCAGGGAGGATGATTATATCTGTGCTGCCTGGTGAACTCTCACTTTCGAAGTCGGCACCAGATGGACGGGAGGCCAGCCATATTTTGAATGTGCAAAGGTTCAAAGTATTTATAATTACGTCAGATTGTGCAGCTGAGACGAGCAGCAAGAGAAGGAACAAGATGGAAGGAAAAACATTACTAGACATTGAACCTTTGAGTTATGTCTTGACTCTTGAGCAGTTGTACAGGATTTAAATAATCAACGGCTGGTAAAACTGTCAATAAAACTGACTTGATAACAGCCATTGATGAACAACTGATTCATTCCGTTCAATCCAATATAGAGATTTCAAGTCTTAAGTTTAGAAAATTTGTGTCCGATTTTTAAGTGGGTAATTGTTTTCTATGTACTTAAATAATTATTACTAAGTTCAGAAGAAGGGATAAAGATAGAGAAAAAACCACCTTTGCACCAATAGGACGACCGTTGGGATGTTTGGTTAAAATACATTGTCTCAGGTTCAAATCCTCTGAGGTCCCAAAATGTAAGTGGGTGGTCGTGGCGGACCGGCGGTGAGTTGCTGCGCTACTATAGCGATGGGAATTTGACCAGCCCCATTGGCCCCGTTTCCGAGTGCGGGGCGGGTGTGAGGATGGCCCCGTACCTAATTTATTACATGTTTATCTAACCATGAATGTTTAATACAACAGCTTTCAGAAAACAAAAAATTCAAATATACTCCGGCATCCATGTTTATTACCAAGAATAATTCATGTGAAGCTCTGCTAATCTGGAAAATCCAAATGGTAAGGAATATTAAGAATTTCATGTGAAGCTCTGCTAATCTGGAAAATCCAAATGGTAAGGAATATTAAATAGAAATATGGAGATCATAATACTATAAATTACTATTGGCAAAGAATAATTGTAGGCTCCATTGCAATGGAAATATCTCTCTCACACATGCTTGCACCAATATTTACAGCACCTTCTCCCTGCATATTATAAATTAATATATTTTATAATATGGTTAGATATATAATAAACTTGGAATTATTTTTAGAAAATTACTTAATTAACTTTGCAATGTTTTCTAAGGAATGTGATGGTACAATTTCCAGTAGGAAATAGAGCTTCAATGAGATCTGCTAAAACCAATTGAGTTTGGGCCACAGCTGCATCATACCGGGTTGGGGGCAGCTCCGTAGGGCGGCTGCGGGAATCCCCATCAAGCCCAACCTGACCCGAGGGCAGGTTGGGTGCAAGGGTGGGTGTAGGAGGCGAGTTTAAGTTCAAGGGTTGAGGTCTCGACCCGACCCACCTTGTCCTGTCCCGCACCTATTCTTATATGTTAGTCTCTCTTGAGAATTAACGGATTATGTGTAAGTTGTCCAAACACCTTTGATTTAAAAAAAATAAAAGATTAAGAAAAAGCGACCAATAAAATTACAAGTGACAGATAGAATCTTTAGTCTATAAAAGTGGGAGGGAATCATTGCAGGAAGGTGGGTAGGTGGGTGTGGTTACAATTAATCCAATATAATTAACAATTTGATTATGACCTTTCGAGCTCAAAAGGGATGTATTAAGCGTAATAATTTAAACCTTTTAAACGTTCTTTAAAAGGCAGGTCAGTGGACAAGGGACCACGGTTCAACCATTATTTGAACCAAATAACCAATTATGTCCATATTCAAGCAAGGTGTGTCCATATTCAAGTAAGGTGTGTTGCCATCTATGACCAAAAGTAACCCCTTTTCAAGGTCATTATCATTATTATTTTATGGTTTCCCTATGTTTCTCCATAGCCGCCCACTTTTTCTATTTCATTATATTTTTGCTCTCTTTTTTGGTAAATATATTCGTTAATAGTACTTTCACCATGTTCAACTTGTTATATTATATTCAATGTACAACATTTGAGAGTTCAAAATGGTCTTCCCAATGTTCAATTAAAGATGACAATTTGGGAGGTTTTTTTTAGGGAGTTGCTATTCTTACAAAGAAGTGCAGATACAAAGCTTATCTTCATCATTTCTCTCTTTTCCGTTTTTTTTTATATCCCTAGTTGACCCCGATAAAAGTGGACTCAAAAAGAGTTGGGTTTAGGTCTAAAGCGAATAAAAAACATATGAAATAAAAGCTTTTCTACAAGGGTATGTTGTTAATTGGGCAAGCATCAAATTTTTTTTTCTACAACACCCCTTGTAGTGGAGGCGTTGGCTTTTAGTGAAGTTATAACTTTGGCTTGCAATCTAGGTTTGAGTAAGGTCTTGCTAGGGAAAAAAAACTATTTAGATCTTATCAAGGTTAAGAAGAAAAAAGTTTTTTGAAAGATTGAAGCTTCGTTTGGTTCACATATTGGGAAAACTAGAATAGTTTTCCCAAAAAAGTTAACTTTGGTTCACCTATTTTTAAAATATAATTCTAAATTAAACCTCCTAAATTTGTTAATTTAACTAAATAACCCCCAATTTTTTTTTAAAAAAATTGACAAAAACTAACCCAAATTTATCGATTTGTTCACCATTGTCAAAGCTAGCGGAACTTGTAATAGCGCACTACCGAATGACGGCTTGAGTGCATCCGATCTAGCCTTTTCCGGCCATATCCACATTAGATCTGGCCGGAAAATGCCAGATCTTTGGTCAGACAATCGTCAATGACATTGATAGTCTTTGGCCTGCCGTTGACGGCCAAATGCGCTGTATTTGGTGCACAATGGCCGATCTAGCCATAGATCGGCTGCTGCATATCGATGCACGGCATTGGCAAGATGAGCCGGTCATACGTCGATAGGCAACTCTGGCCATCCTTCGATGGTGGTGGCCGGCAACCGTATTTATGATTAGATTGCGTGTATTTTTGTTAATTTTGAATATTTTATTATATAGGTGTTTAGTAAATAAATAAATATAGGGGGCATTTATATTAATTTTTAAAATTTTACATCGTAATACTCACCTAATTTAACTTTTTTCAAAAGATTATTCTAAAAACTATCCAATAATGAACTAACCGGAGGCTGATAGAAAACAATAATACTAGTCTTACAAATACAAATACAAAGAGGATTGTACAAAGTGACGGTGGTAATTGATGTGACAATTCCACATTAAGTTGCCCACATCATCAATAAAAAATTAATTATTTTATTCTAATTTTCTATTTCTTCTTCTTGTTTCTTTATTTACTTTATTATTTCAAAATTCCAAATTTTCAATTTTCTTCTCCATCATTCGGTTCTCTTGTCAGCTCCACTCCATCGCTCCAACCCCAAAGAATTTTTATTGCCCACCTTTCCATTAAATTCATGTTATTTTTGGGTCTTGCAGATTACTTGGCTCAAATGTGGAGGAATGTCATTGGGCCTAAGCTGCGGCCGAATCCATTTTCCTTCCACTGGGTGACTCCCAATAACTGCAAAATGGATTCATTTTCCTTCCATTTAACACCCATCCAAGTATCTCATTTACAGTCCAAAATTTCAGGCAAAATCCCAATTTTTGAGACCTTAAATGCCATCATTTGGCAATGTGTAGCCCAAATTAGAGATGGGTCAGGCCCAAATAAAGTGACAATATGCAAAAAAGATCCTCATAATTGGAAAAACTAATGCGAAGCTGAGCAATAGTCAGATCATAAGTTGTGTTGAGGCTAATATTCAAATCAAGGATGCAAATTTAGAACAATTGGCAGCAATTTTGGTTAACGAAGGGGTCAATGAGAGGGGTGAGATTGAAGAAGCAATGGAAAGGGAAAATGGGGTGGGTGATTTTATTCTTCTTCTTCTTCTTCGTTTCTTTATTTGCTTTATTATTTCAAAATTCAAAGTTTTCAATTTTCTTCTCCATCACTCTGTTCTCTTATCAGCTCCACTCCATCGCTCTATTCTCCTGTTAGCTCTTCTCTATCGCTCCCTTCTCCTTGCCGACAAACCAAACCCTAACCCTAACCACCGAAATCGTAGAGCATCCGACCCTATCGTTTGAAAGCTTCTAAAATTCCGACGGAGGAACCAAAAGAGATAAGTGAACAAAGTAACCGCGTGGATTCTCCAAAATTTCGCCATTACCTCTGCCGTGGCTCTTCGCCGTTGTCAATTGAGGTACAGATTTTTGGAATCGTTTTTGTGCACACATTGTCAGTTGAGGTGCAATGACTGTTAATTAACTTATGTCCATTCTAATTGTTGCAAGGGAATTCTATTAGAAATGGTCAGGGTAATGCTTCAAATACCAATTGGAAAAATCGTTCAGGAAAAATTTATGTAAGAAATCCAAAAAGAGAGCAGTCACGGGGGTGAATGCATAAGAGGAATGGGAGCTTAAGCCTGGAATGAATTTTTGATTCATTTGATCGACTTGTCGAATACTACAGAAGCTATGGCAATAAAATGAGTTTTGAAGCTATGACATGGAATTGATAGGGAACCGTAGCCAAGTGGCTAAGGCATGAGTCTGGAAAACTTCTATTCATCGGTTCGAATCCGACCGGTTCCTACACGGCCGCGCCATTCCACCCATCATTTTTTTACATGGTTAGTGGATAGAACGGGGGCTTCCGCTTGCTCCTTCGTACTAGTGGCTTAGCTGCCTTAGTTTCCCTTCCTTACCGTATTCCTTTCCTTATTAGCAGTCTTATTCTTTATGTCTCTAGTTTCTTTTTTTCTTTCTTTAGAAACAGATGGTCCCAAGAATTTGCATTTCTTACAGAAAGATTATAAAAACTATATTGAAAAAATTAAAAGAATACAACATGGTGTTGAAGATGCTTTTACTATTCAAAATATTTTTTGGAAACGCAAAATTCAAATTCAAATTTCTAAAACATAGTGGACTTCGATAAAAAAAGGTCTATTAAAGAATGTTCTATGAACAGATCCAAGAAGTAAGATTGCATTTAGCGAATTTGGTACTGACTATATGTTTCTTTCATATATAAATAATTCCAGGCTATAATCCGATAAATCCGAAATACTTTTAATTTAATTTATTTTTACTTTCATAAAATAATAAGAAATTGATTATTTATGTATTATGAAAACTATTGATGGAGTGATGATAGAATAAGGCTTCTGGAAAATCCATAAAATTGGATCTTCATGATAACAAGTACTCTTAGCATTTCATATCTAAACATTGCCTTCATCATCCACAAAACTTCACCAAAATATGAAACATAACATGCTGCACATCATTTACGAAATTGCATACAAACACTGCCAAGAAAATGACCACTATTTCATCAGTCTTCCATTCAACCATTATCATAACCAACATTACTGACTAAGTGATTGTTAAAAGCAAGCCATAATGATCACTAGGCAAAACAGGAAGCTCCAACTTCTTTATCTCTTTCTTCACTTTCTTCTCTTTGCAATATGATAGACCTGGTATTGCCTCCATTCCAATCATGTCAATTCTACTAATCTTAAAATCATGCAAATTGCAAATAAATCGATCTAGCCGCTTCTGCAATGGGTAGTTACCAGACAACATCTGGTTGGACTTAGTATCATACGTCCACCCATTCTCCCCCGGCCTTAACTCTGTCCAGGCATCAACCCATCCCTCAGGGAAAGGAAATCGACCATCCAGCTTGTCATCCCAGTTCATATCACCACAAAAGATCACATTTTGATTCTTCTCCAGAAGGTTGATAGCCTCCCTTGCCTGCTCCACACGTTCTTTACTAAACATCTGATCCCACGTAGGAGGGCGCGGGCAGGGACTCTCGAGATGGCTAGTGGCAACAACCAAAGACTTCTCGTCTTGAACTTTAACCTCAGCAATGCAAAGTTCTCTCCCCATAATTGAATTCCTGAAGGGTTTACAGCTGAAGGCTTTCACTTGCAATTTGCTTAACTGCATATCATATACTAACCAGTTGAGTATCAAAAATAGATCTCAGTCCCTCAAAAGATCAAATTATTTCCAACTCAGCAAAGCATTCATTCAAATTATAGAAACATACAATACAAATAAGAACTCTCATCGCAGCTACTTAAAGCTAGATCATATAAAAAGTATAATGTGCGTGCCTGTTGCCAAAACAGTTCATGGACATATATCAATATCCACAACGTAGTTATAACATCTTCGATATGCAAGCAACTGTCATACTGTCAATGTTGATCAAAAAATGTGTGATCCATTTCTTAAATATGTCCAATTGAGGACCTTATGTGCAGTACCAAGATAATGAACAAAAGCTTACCTGCAAGCAAAAGTATCGCCTTGACTCCGCCATCTCAATTGAAACCGAGCATTGATATACCTTCCACCAGCTGGATTGGCGAAGTATGTCATATATATTAGGAGTAACCTCCTACAGACCAATTTTCATACCACTTGTAAGAAGATAAACAAAATAGATTATGTTCATTGACAAATAAGGAAGATAAAATGCCAATAACCTGAAAACAAATGAGATCTGGAGAATGTAGTTGAATTAGATCACCAATTGCTTTCATCCTCTTACACATCTCCAGGTCTTCTCGGAACCAAACATTATAACTCAAAATCTTCAATGACCTCATAACTGCCCCTGAATTAGAGTCCTCAGCCAAAAATATAAAGAACTTTATACATGTATAATAATAACAAACCATAAAAAGCATATCATTCTGTATCATTCATCAGTACCATTACATATAGAAAACTAGAATATTTGGAATCGAAATTGCTAAAAGCCACTAATTCATTTCTTTAAAATGCTTTCTCATACCTCACATGGAAAACACACACCTTCTGGCAATTCTTGCAATTGCCAGTTGCAGCACCATGTTTTAGTAAAGTAATGTTCGTCTTACCCATTAACTGAAACAGTCAGGGTGATAATCGGTTCTATTTCTTTTCAAAAATAGGATTGACAGCACAAAAGATCACATCCTTCAGTCAAACTCCATTGAAGAAAAAAAAAATTGAAACGCCAAACTACTATTTTTACTTGCTAAATTCTCCTAATATACACATACTCAGAAACAAGAAATCGATTAAACCCAAGTGCATATAATAAGGTAAACAATAAACAAACACTATCAAACTAGAAAACAAAACCATCCATTTCTGTTTCCAAAAAACAGCTCCAACCAAAAAAGAACAAAAACAGAAACGAACATAATTTTACCTTTGATTTCACTTGACGAACTTGAGAGAGGAAAGCCTGATCCAGAGATAACTTTAGAAGAAGAAGCAGCAGCCAAAGCCATATTTTCAAAATTAGTGTTTCTGTTTTGTGTTTTGTGAGAGAGGAAGGAAGATCAGGAGTTAAATAAAACAAACAACTTTTAGAAGAAGGGAGAAACAACTTACAGAAGAAGGGAGATTGAGAAATACCAATTACCATGCATAGTACAAGGTGCCATTATCGGATAAATATTGGGTTAATGGGCTTGACGAAGACTTCCACCAATACAATTAATGGTGTTTGTTAGTTTATTAGTATAAATCAAACCAACTTGGTGCTTACTCGCCATATTTCATGTCAATTCATTCATAGCAAAACATTATTGCAACTTCGTCAACATGTTAGGAAATTCCTTGAACTTGTCTGAAAACAATTCATTACACTGATAATGCACTCCTAAACATTTTTTTCTAATCTTCTCTCATAAATATGACATATCATTTCATAATTGATCAGTTCATAATAATCTCACATATCCAATAATAAGTCTCATTTCACTAAATACAAACTCTCATGTTAACATTAGTAAGAGTTAAAGATGTTTTTATTCAATTCCTTACCGTCGCCTTTGTTTTTCATGGAATCCTAAATTGTTGTTTAGTTACGCTAACCAATCTATGCATTTTGTTCTTAGTCCCACATTTCTCTGACCTGACTTGTTATATTATATTCAATGTAGTACATTTGGAAGTTCAAAATGGTCTTCCAATGTTCAATTAAAGACTGGTACATCCCTACTCGTAGGGGTAAAAATGGAGAAAGTTGCTCACGACTCGATGTTGGCTCGAACTCGACTTAGCATTAGTTGAGTCGAGTTCGAGTTCAAGTAGTTAGAGTCAATGTTTTAAAACCCAAACCGGACCGAGCGGTTGAACCGGTCCGACCGGGTTTTGCTTATATTTTTGGTTTAAAAAGAGTAAAAACCTGGATTTTTACATCAGACCGTTTCAAGCCGTGGTTGGACCGTCTTACTGTAACAAAGCGACGATCCAATCGGTATAACAAAGAAATCCGGTCCACATCCAATCCGGTCTGCTGCTTAAAAATATGAAAAAAATAAAAAAAAATTAAAACCACAAACACAAAATCAAAACCCCCCAAATTTTTTAATACATTTCAATTTGCTTTTGCGTTTGCCACTTAAAATTTTGCTTTTTGCTTTTGCCTTTTTCATTTTGGTTTGCTTTTTTTTTTTTTTGGGTTTGCTACTTTGCCGTTTGCGATCTCCAGTCCAGTCCTCCTCCATTCGCGATCTCGGATCTCCTTCAAGCTTCAGCTTCAGCGGTTCAGCCTTCAAGTCTTCCCTCTTCAGCCCTCTTCATCATCGCGATCTCCTCCTCTTCAATCAACCTCTTTAAGGCTCCAATCTAGTCCTCCATTCGTGATCTCCTCCAAGCTTCACTTTCAGCCTTCAAGTCTTCAAAAGATGCATAAGAAGAAGAGAAGAAGAGGTGAGAAAAGAGATGAGAATATGAAAGAAGTAAAGAAGAAAGAGAAGAGATGGCCATAAAGAGATGGAAGTAAAGAAGAAGAAAGAAAAGATGAGGTGACATTTTGAAAATATATAATATAAAGAAGAAAGAGAGTGGAAAAAAAATGAAGGAGAAAAGAAGAAAGAGAAAGATGAAATGGCATAATAGAAAATAAATATTAAAATATAATATTTGATAATATCATAGGTCGACCTAGATATAATGACTCGAGCTGGCTCGGCTCGCCAGGCTCGCTAGCTCGATTAAGCAGTACACTTAATAGGGTGTTTTGGTGATTTTTTAAACTATTAGGTATTAAACGACATTTTTCGGTGAAAAAGTTTAAAAAATGACAGCCTTCCCCCAAAGTGCAAATTTGAAATAACACGATACACCAAAACAGAGCGTCAATTACTCAATTTTAGTTTCCCCATCCCAGTTGCCCTAAACCCAAATCGCAATCAAAGACCCCTAAATCCCAAATCGCGAACTAGACACTCTGAAATCGGTAATCTCCTAGGAATGTTGTTTGTATATATTCAGAACTGTTTTTTGATTTTGTAAGGTAATAGACATTTTGTAATGTTCAAAACTATCATGGTTAATTCAACATTGGATGTAAATATGAAATGTTGTACGCAGGCAGATTGCTGTAAAAAAGGGGAACTTGGCTTGATCAAACCCGGATAAATGGTGGTTTGATCGAGCCTCATAACGAGCTCGAGCTCGACAAGGCTCGCGAGCTCAATATCGAGCCTCTACGCGAGTGGCTCGAGCCGACTTGAGCTCGTCACTTGAGTCGGCTGTGCTCGAGCTCGACAGCTCGTGAGCTCGAGCTCGAGTCTCAATTTTGAGGCTCGCCAGGCTCGAGCTCGAGCTCGAGCTCGACACTGTTGTAAACAAGCCGAGCTCGATAAGCCAAAAGCTCGACTCGGCTCGGCTCGTTTACACCCCTAGTCTGACCCCGTGGTCAGACCAGTTGGACCGTTCAGACAAGAATTCGGTCACTTGACCAAGTCATCCTTTTGGTCCGGATTTTGAAACATCAGTTCGAGTAATTATTCAAATCGAGTTTAATCACAGTAAAACTCAACTAGAAATGTTCGTGAGTATTTTCAAGTTCGATGATTAAGTTGATAGTTTTTTAAAATAATAAGGGTCATAAATAATTTAAAAGTTATAAAAGTAATAGTTCGAACTCGAACTCAATTAAAAGACTAAACTAAAAAACTTAGGCTTCGTTTGGTTCAAGATTGGGAATACCACTCTTAGTATTCCCAAAAAAGTTAAACAGTAAAATACCCAAAAACTCTCATTTTTGGGAATACTATTTTCAATATTATTTAATTTTTTTAAACCCTCTAAATTTGTTAATTTAATTAAATACCCCTAAATATTTTTTTTAAAATTACAAAAACACCCTAACAATCCACATTTACCAGATTTCGGCCACCACCACTAGAAAATGATCGGAATCTTTGGTAGGATGGCGCACTCACCGGCTTGAATGCGGCGGTGCAGTGCGCCGATCTACTGCCTTTTTCACCAGATCCACGGTGGATCGGCGAGCGGATCTAAGGCGAATGCATGTTGGCGGCGATCTTTGGCCGTATGATCGATCTGACGGCCTAACAAGCGATCGTCGTTGACCATCAACGGCGACCATTTGTTGGCCGCCGTCGTTGAGACAAATACGGCCGATGCGTGTAGTAGATGCACTGCTGGCGGATCCGTGATCTACGGCCGAGAAAAGGCCATATCGGCGCATGACCGGCAAGATCCAACCGGTCATGCACCCATAAGGTGACTCCAGCCACCTCCGGTGGTGGTGGCCGACTGGGGGTGTTTCAGGGTAGGGTTAGGGGTATTTTTGTTAACTTTTAATGTTTTATTATAGGGGGTATTTTGTAAAAAAACAAACATATGGGGTATTTTATTAATTTATAAATCTTACATGGTAATACCCGCCCAATTCAACTTTTTTTAACTTTTTTCAAAAACTTTTCCCAAAACCCTTAAATTTTGAACCAAATGGAGCCTTAATTGTAGTTTATAGTTTATACTGCCAACTTTTTCTTAATTATTAGGCTATTCGTATTGGCATGATTTATGTTTGGGTCTTTTGTTGACTGTGATCCATGTGAAGTTACCCAAGAGTTTGGGCTTCAATTGTGTATTTGCGTTAGATTCGGCCCATTTAATCAACTTTTCAACTGATTAAAAGGACGAAAATCTTGAACATCCAAGTTTACCATATATGCATGATTATTAGCAGAATTAAGGTATGGATTTTAAGAAAATCGGGATGTTCGCAACATAAATACTGATTTGGTTTATCATTTTACATTGTGACATTATTATTTCACAAAAAAAAATTTACCTTATTTCACTAACACCAAGCCATATCTAATGGATTTTAAACATTAAATATGTACTCACTCTGTTTCGGATTAATAGTCATTTAAACGTGGACAAAAAAGAATCATGAAAAGGGAAATATAATGAATAGTATGCTTTGCTTATAATAAAGTTGAAAGCAATTCCTCACGCCGTCCACCACCTCCGAATAAAAAGGGTTAGTAAAATGATTCAAAGTTGCCATGTTTTCATCATTAACTCCAAGCACTAGCAATCAAACTGTCCGCAAAAGTGAGAGCTTCCTCCTCCTTGTATCCACAACTTTTATCGTCCTTCACTGTCTCCCTCTTAGATTTTTATGTGGGTTGGTTTGTTCAAAAAAATTTGTTGAATCATCGGTTATCTATTTTATTTTATATATATATAAAATCATGCATGTTAATAGGATATTTTCACTCACTCAATCACTATTATTAGAAGATCAATACTACATCGTATCTATAATTTATTAGTTACAAGCTTGTGAAACACATGGCTAAATATGATAATGCCAACATGGAGGTAATTTTAACGTATGCTAGTCAACTGTCGGTTCCTGGTCCGGGTTTCAAAACAGTGATTCTTAGTGTGAATTTGAAAGGATAAAATGATCATAATGTTGTATATATTCTAAATGACGTGATTGATGATGTATCAGTGTCACATTAATTATAAGTTGATGTACTTAAATGTAAGAGTACTACACTGACAAACATTTTTCACTAATTTTCTTTTATAAATGCAATGTGTCAGTTCGTGATTAATCAACTCGCATGAGTTCGTCTACCTAATAATAGGTCTCGTCTGACCAAACCAATTACGAACTGCCACATAAGGTTAGTGAGAGGTGTTAGTGATAGATGTTTGTAAAACTAGTATTATTGTAAACGTAAATGTATAATCAATGTTGATATGATTTGCATAAATTGAGGGAGATACTAATATAGACAATATATCTTTTATGTTAAAATGGATTTATGGACAAGATTTGCTGTGATTCATTGTTTTGCATATTTGGTTGTATCATGTCAAATATTGGACATTGAATTGTCCAGATTTATTTCCATAATTGTGTGACAGAAGATCAATACTACGTCGTATCCTAAAAGAAATCTTAAAAACACATGGCTAAATATAATACTGCCAACGTGGATGTAATTTTATCGTATGTTAGTAGGCTGACTCACGAACAGGTCAACTGCCGCTCAAATTATCGGCTTCATCCCCTCGATCAAGAACCGTTCACAAAATCATAGACAAATCTCTACCGTCAATCTTCCTTCAATCATTCAACCCATTAGTAACAGACACCCACTCTAAACAAACTCTCCGAAAAAAGATAATATAAATATACGCATTTCATCACACTCTTCAGACTTCACTGAACTTCAAAATCTCGCTCTCTCCGGTAAGCTCTCTGGCGTCTCTTTTGATCTTTAGTGTTCTTGATGCGATCGTTTGATTGTGTTCTGTACGTTTCTAATCAGAGTCTTGTTTTGCGTTTTTTGCGGTTGTCGTTTAATTTTAGGTAACTGACGCTCGGTCGAGTTGATATTATGAGAAATGATGTGTGTATAGATGTGTATCACTGTGTTAATCTGTTTAGCTTGACTAACTGCCTTGTGAATTTGAGGTTATTGTCGTCATTTTTGAATTTTTTTTGCGTGTTTGATTTGATTTTATTCTAGTTTTATATCTTGATGGATCGGAAATTATTTGTTCATATATATATATATTTTTTTTTTGCAAAGAGAAAATTTTTGTCATGATGTTTGAAATGATAAGATTTGCGTTTAATTTGCGGAGTTTTAGGTGGCTGAAACTCGACCGAGTTGATATTATGAGAAATGATGTTTAGCTGTGAATCGTTGTATTACTCTGTTTAGGTTGACTATTTTCCTTGTGAATTGAAGCTATTGTCATTATGTTTAAAATCTTTACGTGTTTGATTTGATTCTGTTCAGAATTTATACGTTGGTGGATCGAAATTCAGAACGCATTTGTTTATATAGTAATTTTTTTTTGAAAGAACATATTAGTGTTTGGTTACTGTTAAACTGAGAACTTTTTCTGAAGCAAAAGATTGCAGTTTCAAGTTTTAGAGGTAAGAAAATATTAATTGCGTTCAAAAGCATAATTTCTAGCAAAAATTTGATAATCTTGTTATTTTTTTAAAGTAATAATCAAGAAATTGCATAATTTTATGCATAAGTAAAAAATGATGTCACTTTTTGGAAAGTGAAAAATAAAATAAATCTGAAAAACAGTGCTTCACAGTTTTTTTTTTTTTGCATAATAGAGACGAGTCACTTTGTTGGATATTCTAGGTTTGCTGTTTTATAGCTATGTTTCTAATTCATCTATTCTAAGTTTTAGAGTTGTTTCATCCTTTGGTATTCATCGGAAATGAGTGCTTTTGTATTAACTAGATATTCCAGTGCAGAAAATATTGTGGTTATAAATTCGTGGTTTACATCTAACAAATGTTGTCAATGGAAGCAGAATAATTTCATTTCAAAATGGCTGAGGCTGCTGCCCCTAACGCTGAGCTGTTGGAGTGGCCAAAGAAAGATAAGCGACGCATGCTTCATGTTGTGTATCGTGTTGGTGATCTTGATCGCACCATCAAGTAAGCCTTTAAAACATTTATAGGATTGATATTTGGGTATGGTCAGTAATTTTGGATGCTAGGATGTTCTCTTGTTGCTCTAATTCTTTTGTTATCAGGTTCTATACTGAATGCTTAGGGATGAAGCTGTTGAGGCAAAGAGACATACCAGATGAGAAATTCACCAATGCCTTTCTTGGGTTTGGCCCAGAAGAGTCTAACTTTGTCGTTGAGTTGACTTACAGTACGGTGCTCATATTATTCTTTGTATAGCTCAGTAGTAATGAGTTCTGGTGCCGCAAGTGCATTGAAATATTACTTCTAAGACATGATTATGATCTTTTTTTTTTTTTTTGTAATTTAATTTAATTACACATTAGTAAGTATTTACTTTGTTATCGATCCGCAGATTATGGTGTATCATCATATGATATTGGAACTGGTTTTGGGCATTTCGGAATTGCTACTCAAGATGTATGTGCCATTCATCTTTTTAGATATTTTTTAGCACATTTTGTTTCAGTATTGCAATTCAACTATATATATGGATCTTTAGGTTTACAAAATGGTTGAAGACATTCGTGCCAAGGGTGGCACTGTCACTAGAGAGCCTGGTCCAGTTAAAGGTGGAACGACTCACATTGCCTTTATAAAGGATCCTGATGGTTATATTTTTGAACTCATCCAAAGGGGTCCAACTCCTGAACCGTTCTGTCAAGTAATGCTTCGTGTTGGTGATCTAGACCGCTCCATTAAGTTCTATGAAAAGGTAATATAATGTATGGTTTATCTTTTGCTTAAATATCTCCAGTGGTTCTTCTGTTTCAATTTGTCTAAATCTGCTCTCATCAGCATGTTTTGAGTGTGTGTATTATATGATCTAAAATTTTAGATAAACTGAAAGTTTTACAAACTATTCTTTATATATCTTTACTTTTGAAGAAAATTTCTCCTTAATGGAGGCTTTACCTCTGGTTAAGGTTTGCAGCAATTACTTAGCAAAATGTACTTTTGAGAGTTGAATTAGAGGAGGTAGTTTAGCAAATGGCGTAAAGAACGTGATTCTTTTCCTGTTAATCTGTAAGACTGTAGATGATACAGGTCATGATTGGCTCTGGTGTGATTTTAGATCAGCATTTACATCTTCAATGTTTATTTGAAACTGGTGACACATAAACTTGAAAGTATCTGTAGACAATTGAGTTATCAAGGTTTCTTCTAGGGGTGTTCGGTTCCGGGTACCCTACAATTTTTGAAGGAACCGGAACCGGAACCGACGGTTCCTTGAAATTTGGAACGAACCGGAACCGACGGTTCCGGTTCCTATACCCAGAACCAGAACCTGTAACAACGGTTCCGGTTCCGCTTCTGGGTACCCTGTAAAATTACATGATCCCCCAAAAGTTTTTAAAATGGCAAAAAAACCTTTAAAAACTTACAAATACCCCCCCACCTGGCACTTGTTAACAAAAATAAAATTACAAATTATAAATTCAAAATTACAAACTCCATTACTTTGTAAAGGTAGATTCTCAAAAGTCAAACCAACTTACTTTAAATGTTATAAAATATAAATATAAATGTATTCACATTACTTTTTCTACAAAAGTTTATATTAACTCCCCTAATCTTTAATTTTATTTTATATTAGTCTCGGTTCCTGGTTCCTGGTTCTGGTTCTGGTTCCTAACTATAGGAACCGGAACCGGAACCGCATAGTAACGGTTCCAAAAATTTGGAACCGGAACCTACCCATTGACGACTGGTTCTGGGTAGGAACCGGAACCAAACCCAGGGTACCCGCCGGTTCCGGTTCCAACCGGTTCTTTTGAACGCCCCTAGTTTCTTCATCTGTTGTTAAGCTACCCAAGTTGTACCATTTATTTTCTCTGGTTTTGTGGGTCTGGGCTAGAATGTGCCAGCTTTGGCTTGTGGATCATCACCATCCACTCAAGTTGAAGATGCATCTTCAAAGACTGAAGTTGTTAGAAAAAAGATGGTGTAATGAATATATCTGTGTTCAATTTATAAAAACATTTTTGTTTAGAATATTCCATGACTATCTAGTGTCAACTGGTGTCCAGAAGGTAGTGACATGGATTATTATCTTGTTCTATGCAAGCATGTCAAGACTTTTTCCTTTTATCAAATCCAGTTCCTAGTGGCAGGTGTCAAATCTTTCTTTATTTTGTTTCCTTTGTTGAAAGAAGAAAAAGGATCTCTCATTTAATTTTCTTTCTTTTCTTGGTTTCTGGCTATGCAGGCTTTGGGGATGAAGCTGTTACGGACGGTTGATAAGCCTGAGTATAAGGTAAATTGACTCTTCTTTTGAATATTTTCTGTTGTCTATCTGAAAGAGCTGTAATTGTTATGGGTAATGGAGAAAGCTTATGGAGTTTGTTTCTTTTTGTGGCTGCATTTGTATTACAGTACACCCTAGCTATGATTGGATATGCAGATGAACATGAGACAACTGTTCTGGAATTAACTTACAATTATGGTGTGACAGAGTATACCAAGGGAAATGCGTATGCTCAGGTAATGTTAGTTTGTCCAGTGGAAGCTTTAATCACTTTTTCTTTATTTTGAGAACCTTGTTTTTAATGATTGTGGTATCCATTGTAGATTGCTATTGGTACTGATGATGTATACAAAAGTGCTGAGGTTGTCAACCTGGTCACACAAGAGCTTGGAGGAAAGATAACCCGACAACCAGGACCAATTCCTGGACTCAACACCAAAATTACCTCATTCCTGGACCCAGATGGCTGGAAGACTGTAAGTTTTCTGTGGTTCTACTAATTTAGGACGCACTTGTTTGTATCTTGAGAATTAACTTAGACCTCCACGCATCAATATAGTATCTTCCCCCCATTTTGGGTTTGTTGAAAAATCTCATGTTTGTGTTTTAATTATATACGTAGGTCCTGGTTGACAATGAAGATTTTCTGAAGGAACTGAAGTAAGGTATGAAGGATTTCAGGAAACCATCAAGTAGTATTATTACTAGTATGAATAAGTTAGGTCTAGTGTTGAAAGCGACCAACATGCCTGTTTCAATATGGTTGCTAGAGTGATTTGTATAATGATATGCTGCTTTAAACGTCGGACACTTATTTGTATTTATCAATCTATCGAGCATCATCGACGTTATTTATTGTATTGTTGATCCAGAGAGGTGAGACCTTGTAGGTTGACTTGATAATGGTCTGATACAACGTATGAATGTCAGGGTTGTGCTGCTGTCATGGCTGGGCAGTTTTATAAAGGAACTGCCCCCAGGTCCCCCAAGTCCAAAGTGTCTCATACACAAACTAATATGCAGGAATTCTTTTCAAAAGGAGATCCAAGTTGGTAAAATTTTACTAATAAAAAACAAAAGAAAAAAAGAACCAAGTTCCAGTTGGTAAGTTTTTTAAAAGTATTCATATTACAGGCTGTGAGGACAGTGATTATTCATTCACCTGCAGCAGGTATAACTTCAATAGTACAACAACATTTATATGCACCACAGAAATTGTCAAACCTTGATGGTTACTTCACCTGACCTCACCTTTTTCAGGATCCAAATCTCTTCATCTTCTTCACTCGTTTTATTCGGTTGTCTGTGGACCACCAAAAGTGATAAGATTCACAAGATTCTTGATAATTGCAGTAAAGTATACGAATTAGACCCCACAATGTACCCCCCTTATCACAAGGTTTGTTTCACCAATATAATATTACTATCCAACACAACCTCCATTGGGAGGAAGAAAAGAATTGATTAAGAAGTAAAAAAAATATACAACGATGAACCCTTGAAGAAAAATTTCCACCTTTTTACTATATCTTACAGAAAACCTCTTCCCTGTTTCCTACCTCTGGCTTCAGCTGGGTCAGAAGTTGTGTGTATACACCAATGAACGTTAAATTATTTATCTTCACACACCGAAATCAAGATGGGGAAAAACCGATGTCAAGGATGGTTTTCATAGAATCATCTATAAAATTGTATCCATTGGATAGCAACCAAGAACACGAATAAATCGAGCAAATTCCTGTTTTAAGAAAAGAAAAAAGAAAAACCCTTGATAAGTTAAATTTCTCAACAGGGTAAATTGGTTATCAAGACAAAAACCATATCAGTTTTACGGAGGTAAGTAAGAAACTAAGATAAAATAGAAGAACAACGAAAACACACAAGTTTACGCCAACGAGGCAATCAAACTGAAACAAAAAAACAGTCAACAACCGAACGCAAAACCACTTTACCATGGCACAAAATTTGAAGGCTATAGATAGTAAAAATATTCATTGCTGCTTGCAAGACTCATGGCATATGACAATCTCTAATCATTTATCCACTTGAAGATTAACATCTATAGGAAAAAAATTCATGAAACCTTGTAGGGCTCTCTCAAACCTAGCTTTTCCGACATATACTATTGCTTACACATACTGGATGGCCAACTAGAAAAGCTGATACTACTAACTTACTGATTGTACAAAAAGCTCATAAAATTGCATGTGGCCATCATTTCTATGATTAGTTTGAAGCAAAATGACTATAGCGATCCCATTAGTTTCGAAACTAACGTAGAGTTTCGATAGGATTGCCAAATAGATCACAAGAGTTTACAAAGCATGCTCCTTCAAATCTCAACTGCTGTATTGTTACATCTATTAGAATTGGTCCAAACAACCGCCGTACTCTCTAAATAGATGCAGTGAAATACGTATAAACCAAAAAAAAAAAAATACACAAACACACTTGAAAAGAACAAAGGAGTGTGCATATGGACATGCAAAAGATCAATAGCTCTATAGTGTAATCTAATCATGGACTTGGAACACATTTAGGATAAATCACACAAGTAATGTTGTGGAACGCAAAAATCAATGACGAAAATCCATAGATTCATAAATCGCTGACGCAAAATGAAAAATATTTGGGAAAAAAATGTGGATGAGAGGTCAAAGCACAAGAGGCTGCAGTACTTTTCACATGTCATGAAGTATTAGAAAACTGACCTGCAAATGTCCCAAAGCAAGTTGGGCTCGCTCTTCAGCCATAGATGCTTCGAAGTCAATGTAGAAAAGGTAGTCAAAATACCTGCCATTAGAGACCAATTATTTATTTGTCATGAAATCTCACAGCAGAAATAGTATTTCCAAGTTTTAGAAATGCGATCATCTTCCAAAAATCAAACCATCTGGTTACTGAGAAATTAATCGGAACAGAAAAAAGGTGAAATTTCAATTGTAATTTTCCTCTGGTTTCCCAGAAAAGAAAAAAAACTAGAACCAAATACAATTGTATCACGCTTAGTTTAAGAGTCAACGTTTTGTGGCTCTGATGATGTACTATTATGGTTGAAATAAAGTTTAACTTATCAACATTTCTACTGCATCGAATTGATAATCTTATAGGAAACTTAAGAATATTGCATGGAAAATAGAATGAAGTATATTTTGATTGTCTTACGAAATAAGAATATTCCAATTTGCTTGATTTAATGAAACTAAAACATTCCTTAAAAAAAACATCAAAAGTACGCCACTCCAAATAATACAAAAACATTAATAAATTATTAACTCACCTTTTTAGGGAAAAAAAGGGTCATGCAATCACAATTTCGCCCAATTAAACACTAATAGACTCATAAAATGTCATTTAGAATGCCCCAAAACACCCAAAAAAACAAGAAAAGATATTTGATGTCTAGCAATCCCCTCAAAGTGTTTACCAGCATGAAACATATATATAGTAAGTTCAGAAGGGATCTCAACGAAGCAAATTATGTTTTGTGAACATACCATATTGTCTTAACGAAATTACAAAATCAAAAAGTGGGTGCTAAATGCTAGAATAGCTACTGGACAGTTTTTTCTTCACTTAATAAGTTACAGCACTATTCTATCACATTGCACCCATCAAATCCACCTACATTCAACATATATATATATGATCCCTAGGATTATAAACATATATAACTCCACAGTTAAAAATGCTGGATTCAATAAACTAAATCACTCACTTTGCACTCCCTTTATTAGAATCATCAACAATCCTTAGGGGACGCTTTCTCTGTGGGCGGCTCTCTATCTGAAAAATGGTCCAAAGAACTGTAATAATCAGAGCCCTTTGATAGAATGGTTAAATACTGGAACTACACTTTTACATTTGAGTACCTTAGTCAAATTAATGTCCCTCAAAGCGAACACTGCCAAGGCTTTGAACAGCATGCCAGGACCTTCTTCTAGAGTGAAAACAATGCTTGTCTGGGGAAAAGGAAATCAGTAATTGTTTGCTTAAGACTGTAACCTAATATATAAATGACTAACAAAGAACAGTACCTTATAGGGCCTGTCAGTTCCTGCAATTATAGGCTCTCTTGCTAGTATCAGAAAACGGGTAATATTATCGTCATCATCCTGATCAGGGCAATGTGAAACAAGATTGAAATGTTACTCTTCATATCCGCAACACCTAGGCACATAAGAAAGAGAAGGAATGCCTTACCTGGATCTTTTCATAAAGAACGTCAAGACCATAGATTTTGGCAGCTTCAGCACTTGCAATTGCTCCAGTGTCTCTTTCACCACTTGAAGATACAATCTGTATCAGAGGCTTTACTATTAGGAATATAAACAGCCTCCACAAAGAAGATATAAAGGCTTTAAATACATTACCAGAGCAGCACCAGCAGTATCATCAGTATTTACTCTGACCATACCTAACTTGCTTAGTGTCATCTCACATTGAGCAAGTGCCTGAAGGTAATAATTTAATTCAGATGACTAGAAATCCTTGAGATCTGAATAGTAAATTTTTGGAAAATAATTTATGCAGCACAGCCAAAACAAATTCCAAATGTAACAAACCTGATGATCCAATAATCAAGGAGCTAAACTAGTCCACAAAACACCTTTTTGACAACAATTACTACTAAAAGTATGCATTGCTACTATATGAACCAAAGGCAGAAATGATCAAAATAGTAGGTTACATTATTTCCTCATAACCGTTCTCCTCACTTTATCTCACATAAAAATGAATGCTTTGTCTAGTATACAATTAGTGGCCCAATAAGTTATTTGTCCATTATATAATCACTAAAAATGTTAACAAATTGGACCTAGTCCTGATGTTTTTGCCACAGGCTAATATTTTTTACCATAAAATGATCAGTTACGTCTTGCACAAAGAGCTACATACAATTAACTACCAATGTTCTCTTGAACTAACAAGACAATGAGATACTGCAAAACATTAGAATAGGACCAACCTGTGGATGGCTCAAGACACGTATAAGCTCCTCCTTTCTTACACCAGGCAACCCGAGAAGACAATGGTTAACTACCAACTGTACTTCCCCCACTATGTGCAACCTATGCCGAAGAAGCAAGTCATAATTGCGGTGGATGCTACCACCAACTGAATTTTCGATGGGAAGAACTGCTTTTCCACTAACCACAATTCAACAGCCTGTTAAATGGAATTAACAGAACAAAGGTGACCATCTATACTAATATGATTTAATAACAGTAAATTGTGTAAGAAAATAATTAACCTTGAATGCAGCTTCAAACTGCTCACATGGGACAGTCTCACATTTTGGGTATGCTTTCCGTGCGGCAGACTCACTATATGCACCAGGTATACCCTGCAATCCAATACAACCAATACAATTACAGAAAGATATAATATTTAGCAAAACAAAGAAAGACAGACTGATATACCTGGTAGGCAACCCGCACTTTTGAGCCATCACAAGAAGACGAAGAAAGTTCAGTTGCAGACAAGGGTTCTGCAATTTGTTAATACAGTCAATTCATGAAATTGCAATGGAAAAAAGAAAAAAGAAGGGATGAGGGATATTTGCAATGGAAAAAAGAAAAAAGAAGGGATGAGGGATATTAAGTGTGCTCACTGAAAATAATACATGTGTGTATAATGGAACATCATTTCTAACAAGGCCATAAAACAACAATTCAGGAAAACTGAGAGTAGATCAGTAACAATTAATGAACTTTAATAGTAGGTTTGTCCTCAAAAAAGATATGCACATATTATGACTAACCATTACAAATCGAATCTTCATTTCCATTTATAACATTTAGCTCTGTTTACTTCACATCATGAAAGATGAGATTCAATTACTATCACCACAAGATCAGTCCTCACTCTAATCATGTATCAAAATAATACCTTCTTACAAAATTCATGCAAGTACGATCACTTCCAAGCTGAAAATGGCTGCAGAATCATTACCTAAGAGCGCTTACGGATATAAGATCCATAAATTCCAAATTAAACAACCATTACAACCAATCACACCATGATACCTCAACTGGGATTCATTGTACATACAGACTTTTTCTGGAGACATTTCATTCATGATAAAAGCTTACTAAGTAAATTCAGTCTTCCTACAGCTAGAAGAATGCAAATTAAGGAAGCCTAAAATCTATCTACATTGCTCAACAGCTTATCAAAATTTTGCATTAATCTCAGTCTCTCCACATAGCTAAAATACAATAAAAATAAAAGTAATATTAACCGTGCAAACAATACTAAACTGGCCAAAAAAAAAAGAGAAAAACATTAAATATCAAACTTATACATTCACCAAACCACAATCTCAAAAACCCAAAAAGACAATAACAATAATCATTAATTCAAAGAACTATGGTGGAGTTGGCTTACTAGGAAGAAGATTCAAATCCTTATGAAAACCAGTTGACTCCATGTCAGACAAGCGCTGGATAGCCCCAGAGGACTCCACACCATGAGTAGGCTTCTCATCCTCAACAGGAGAGATAGCTCTCTGAGGATTTTGAGCTGAAACACCAACACAACAACATTCCCATTTGTTTAAACCCCTGAAATCCAAAGCAAACACACGAGGCCTAGACCCCAAATCCGGCACACCCACATGAAAATGTGGGGCTTTAGCATAAACCCAGATGGGATTGGCCTTCAAAGCCATAAAAGTTGCAAACTTTGCAAACAATTGCACAATGCGACTGCAGAGTTTATAGCTTTAGGCAAATTAAGTGGTTGGTGAAGGTGAAGAGTTCTGGTGAAACCTGAATGACATTGTCAAGAGACAATGGTTTAGGTGGGGGGCGAAGGACCCCACCACAGAAATTTCACGGTGCGTGCAGTACAGTGACGATCAAATTCAGTAAAAATTTAGAGAAACTGGGTCAAGAGTTAGATGTAGAATAATATTTATATATAAATATAGAGAGAAAAAAAGAAAAAAACCAGTAGGTGAACAGAATGTCGTTGGCCACACGTTTCCTCAGATTCTACAGACACAGTTGAGTTGTGTCTTGTAAGAATGAGAGACGGCCAAGTGAAAACAAAGAGTTTAATCCATCAACCAAATTTGTATGCTTATACTATGTTCTGTAATGATATTATTATTATGTTTTTGCTATTAAATTTATCTTGTATTTTATTTAATGATTTTTAACCTCAAATGGGTATATTATTCAATGTATAATTTCATATTAAAATGAGGGCCCATTCAATGGGAAATTTTACAGCAAGGAATTACGTATCACAATTGCCGAGTGTTAACCTATACTATAAGTTTAGGCCATTAAAAGAAGAAGAAGAAAAAGATGCCCATTTGGAAATGGCCTTCTCAAGTTTGGTGAATATAATTTAATCAGGAAGACTTTAACTTTTCCTTATCACATTTTTCTATAATAAATGTATCCTGACAAGGGAATGGGATAAGGTTAATCTGTTCCAGGGTAAGGACTTTTTTTCTTTCTTTGACCACTAGTACTAGTCAATTTACGTGTACTTTAATTAATCTCTATGATTCCTAAAATTATCGAACAATAAAAACTTTAATAGTCATCTTTATTAGCAGCTATGAGGATTCAAACTCAGGTTATCGTGTTAGATCCTTCTTTTTACTATTTTACCTTATAAAAGACTCAAAACTTTGAAGACTATGTTAGATTTTTTTTTTACCAAAAGATAGGATTTTGGGTAGTTTTAACTCTAGGGTTGATTATTCATTAAATTCTGGTGTCATTTCTTGTTGGCTATCACTTAATTGGATAACTGATAGTAGCATAAAAAAAGTGTACCACAGCACCTCAAATGGTCACATAAAAGGGGAGAATCGTAACTATACGGGGCACTTCATAATTTCTGTCTTACAAAGGAGTATTAATGTATCGTTTCAGATGGAACGAATATTTTCTGCTTCATATTTCATGCAACTGTTTTTATATCCAAAACATATCTTCTGGATTTATTTGAAGTGTATAAATAGCTTTCGCAAACTATTATATCCTTTTGCAAGTTAAAAGACATCAATCTCTCTAAGATTTGATGTAATAACAAAAATTCATCTACCGAGCCATTAAAACTTATAAGGTTATAAGTTAATAAATATCATTTAACATTTAAAAAATATATATATATATATTTTTTTTATGATAGAAGGTATCTAAATAATTTGTACTCATTTTAACTAATCTTTTAAGATTATAAAATTATTGGATTAAAACTTTAATGATTACTCCTATTAACAATTGAGAAATAATTCAAATTTAAGATTTTTTTGTAATAATACATTAAAAAATGCCTATGAAATCACTCGAATATTATCCAGAGCTAATTACACCTCGAACTCAAGTTACTCGATGATAAAAGAAGATTTTTTGTTTTTATATATGTTTTCCAAATGAGCAGTCTAATCACATTAAATATGAGAGAATGTTGGATTGGTGGATTAAATTAGAGAGGTTGGTGAGAAAATAGTTAGTGGACAATCACATATCACCCAACTGTTTTTAATAATTTACACAAAAATTTAGACAATAAAAAAGTTTAAGCCAGCTTTGACATTTGATTTGTAGCTAATGCCGACCTCAGTTTCGCTATGGACTGGAAAGTCATTTTTTAAACATTATAAAATACCTAATGTCATCTATCACCACCAAGAAGTTGAATTGATGAACTTAACTAACTTTATTTTCTCTGGTTTGAACCAAAGTTTAGTGCCAAAACTTATTTCCCGTTTGGGGTTTGTTGCACTTTGCCCTAGATTGATGTTAAGGTTGTTAACTCACTTTCTTAACATTGTAAAGGATTTTTGAAGTGTAGATTCTATCAATATGTTAGATTTGCCCCTATGGGACCGTTTAGATTAGAAGTATATAAGATAATGAGAGTAATCTTCGTTTATTTTGCAAGATTCCGATGTTTGGTTTGCAAGTAATAAAATATTACAGTAATTTTTTATTGCAAATAGTATTTATTGTTGGTAATGTGGAGAGTAATTTTATTACTTGATTAGGGGGTGTTATTAAAATATTACTGGGATAATCTGGTTTTTCTACCCATTTTGCCTTTAATTAAAAACCATTTCGAACACAATTGCCCTAAAATGTCTACCAAATAACAATTTTCTAGCCCCCCTATATTTGAGAAATTAGTTAAAACACCACAGCCACAAAAAAGTTTAAAAGTTAACAAAATACTCTCAACCACCCAAGACCACCGTCGGTCATGACTCACCACCATCGATCACCGGCTATTAGTTCAAGCTTGTGAATGGCGGTGCATGACCGGTGAGATCTGGCTGATCGTGCACCGGTAAGGCCTTTTCTAGCCATGGATCACAAATCCATGGCCGAAAACAACCAGATCTAGCGTTTCTATGGCCATTTCATGGCCAAAGATGTGGCCGTGAAAAGGCTAGATCTTTGGCCATGAAATGGCCATAGATTTGGCTGTTTTTTGGACATGGATTTGTGATCCATAAGGCCACTTTTAACCGTTGACCCTGATCGGCCATATACACCCGATCTGTGCCATTAGCTGTGCGACCATGTGATCCATTTTGGCTTCATTGACCCACGATCGGTCCATATACACCTCCCAAATCGTACATTCTCGCGATCACGGCGAGTGGCTAGCCGGGCAGGGCTTGGGGTGGGTGGGAATGATTTTGTTACAAATTAAAGTTTTATATGGTTGAAGTGTTTTAGCAAAATTTCAAATGTAGGGGATTAAAAAAAATGAAAATAAAAAAATACTATTATATTAATATTAAAAAAGGAGGATAATTTAGTAATCTATGTAACATATCCACCCATTTATCCTCTCAACCAAACATATTAATTACCAATTTATTCAAACCAATTAAACACATTTTCTAAACATTTCTAATAATCTTCAAGATGATCTTTCTTTCCGTTAATATAATATATTCCTATAGTAAAATATTATATGATCCAAACACCCCCTATGGTGTTAAGAAAATGGACCAACAACGCTTATATCAATAAACCATTGCTAGGTGGCTAAATAGTAAAAAAGCAAAGGAGGACCTAATATGGTATTTTAAGTTCGAGTCTCCTTGATAGTAAAAGAACAAGAGGAGGATTTAAACGGTCTCCTGAGTTCAAGTCCCCAACAACACCTAATAGGGGTGACTACTGAAGTTCTTACCCGACCGATAGTTTCAAGGTCTCGGAGGATTAGTTAGCTGAACGTTTTATATTCCTTAATCAATTTGAGATAGTTTTCACGTTGTATTGCAAATTTATTGACGAGTTCATCCAAAAATCAACATCAACATCAACATCAACATCAACATCACCACCAACACTCACTGATTATTTATGTGAAAGCTTGCATCATCTCATGAATCATACATAATAGAATCACGTGTTAACCAAAGTATAGATTCAATTAAGCGGTAGATATAAAAGAAATTATTGATTCCATTAAGTCAATGTAGATACAAATTCTTTGTAAAACCTTGTATTATTCTAAGTAGAATGAGCTGTCTAAATGACAGAATTGGATTAAATTGAGGGAGGTTGGTGAGGGATTCTTAGTGGACAATCACGTATCAACCAATTCATTGTATAATTTAAACAATTAAAAGTTTCAAACAAATTTTGTATTTGACTAAATGTGATATTTTGTTGGTATCTACCACAATTTGGCAGTTGTTGAAACATGTGCTTAACTAATTGTATTTTTATTTCATTTTAAACCATAGTTTAGTGCTAAAACTTATTATCGGGTGACAAAAAAGTGTAATGTTATAAGAAAAGAGATAAAGATATCTTAACGAACAAGAATTTAAAATGATTAAAACCTATCCGTAGATAACTCAAATAGTTATGGCGAGTTGAAAATAGTGTAGATAAGGGCATGGTCTCAAGTTATATTCCTCATTTGAATATTCGCAATTTAAATGGAGGACCATAACAGTGGGTTATTACGCTACTCTCATTCAAGGATTAGTCGAGGTACACGTAAGTTGACATTGACATCTTGGTTAATAAAAAAAAAAAAAAAAACATTAAAAGAATGATGATATGAAGAATATTACAAAATGAGTAATTATATAATATCAACCAGTCTTACCAATACATTGCATTTACCACCATCAGTAATTTGATTTGCTTCATCTTCTTCTTTGTAACACAAGTTCAAATAATCAAAATCCAAATAATTGTTTTTTTTTTTGGTTTTTTAGGTATTTGAGGTATCTAAGTTCATGTTGGTGTCTACTACCTAATCTTCAGGGCCACAGAATACCTTTCAAAGTCCAATTGATTAAGATAATCGAACACAAGAACTTTTAAGTTTAATAATCCATGTGGTTAAAAGATTTTTCATCCGACTACAAGGGAAGGGATAAATAAGTGCTTTTTTACAATGTGGGGTTTTTGTATTTTGTCTTATGATATAACTTGATTAGGTAAGAGATGATATTCATGTTATGCAACTGAAACATAAACTCTAACGTTAGCTATTGAATATAATAATAACAAGTAATAAAACATAAATAAATAGCCAAAATTAAATGCAAAAATAAAGAATACCAGGAATTAACGAGGTTCGGTATTGAAACCTATGTCCCTGCAAAAGAAAAACTCCACTATCTCCAAACAATATTACAAACTTTTGGGCAATACAACAAATACCAAAAACAAAGGGGAGATACAATAAAACTTACAAACTAAAGGGTCCTTAAAGAAAGAACCCTAAACAAAAGAAGTATAATGGAATTACAACTTGGGATACCTAAAAACAATGATATGGGTCCTTATATATAGGCCCCAAAAGTTTCTCACTTTTCAATCCTAATCAATGTGAGACAAACAACCTTTTCTTGGCCTATTACATATAAGTCCCTAAAACTTTCTCTATTATCATTTCTATCCTATATGATTTTGCTAAAAGCCATTTTTCAACAAATAAGGTATATATATATATATATATTTGTTTGTTTAATATTCGTGAGTGGCCGAGTTGAAAAATCAATTTTAATGGTCTCAATTTTATACTAATAGACGTTAAAATTGAAAGTGGCCCATCATTCTTTCTTCTACTTTCAGCCAAACGCTCGTGGACAACGTTCCTTAAATCACACACTCATAATCATTATATCCCTCTGCTGGGCCTGCGCCAGGCAAAAAGCTAGACTATGAATTCCCATTAAGCCCAAGAACACAACACCTTCAAAATTCAAATACAAAGTTTATTTGTAGTATGGTTTTTAATTACAGTAAATGGATTCAGTCAAACAATAGTAAACAAAAATCATATATATATATATGAGCTAAAAGACTATATATGAGTGTCCATGCAGAAGAGAATGCAGTAAGAAGCATATCATAAGTGAGAAAATCTTGTTCCAATGGGGAAATAAGACACAGGAATTGGAGGGGTTTTTGATCTAGACTTGTTCTTGTTTAACTTGCTTCCTTTATCAGCTTCACCCTTGCTTGATTTGCTTTCTGTGTTGTTGCTATTGTTGTTCACAGCCTCATCATTGGATGCGACCCTGCTGCTGGAATCTGAAAAGCAACCAAAGAAACCAGATAACAAAGCCATATATAATATGCAGCAAATTATTTCTTTAGCAGGTACAAGTGGTCTTGTGTTTTTTTCTTAAAAAGAAATCTACTGCTCTTCCCTATATATATATATAGACAAGGAAGAAGGGAAGAACAATGGAGAAAAGTCCAGGGCAGAGCTGATTCTGGGCCCTTGCTTAATTGTGACATGTGGGACTTCAGGTAGCTTCCAGAGAGAAAAAATAAATTTGATTTGAACGGCTTGAATAGTCATTGAATATCAGTATGTTGAATTTGTCAAATATACATGATCAAGAATTCAAGTTCAGGTGGCTGAATTGTGCCTCAATTCGTGGTCAATTTCCCAGAAATGATAGGCAGGCAAAAATAGTCATAAGCTTAATACAGCATCTATCTAGTTGAGATAAGCCAATAACATTTTGGTAACATTTGACAATCTCAAAAGAAATTCTTCTTCGATGAATGTTTGATTTTATCTTGAATCTTATAAATTAAGCAATTATAGTGGTGCTTCTGATGTCCAATCATTGACATCAAACATTTTGGAGGATTCAAAATCGTTATCTTCAACCACCTCTGGGTGACTGAGTGGTTGGATAAGGATTCTAGGGTGTATTACTCAAGAAGTTATAAGTTCGAGTCACCTTGATTACTAATAGCGATGACCATTAGAGGGTATACTCGGTCATTAAGTTTAAGGCTCTTGAGGATTAATTGAGATGCACACAAATTGGCCCAGACAACTATTGTCACACAAAAAAAAAAAAAAATCTTCATCTGCCTACACAGCTTCTTAATTACAAGATTTGGTGGAAGTTTTATATTTTACTCTCTTTGATAATGAGATGCTTTATATATATTTTTAAGGAAAGGCTCCAATTTCCAATTTTCAACACACATTTCACAACATGGTATTTGGTTTTGATCCTCAAGCTATATGAGTGTTCTTTTTTTACTTCTCCTATATATATACTGGCATGTAAAACATGGTATAATTAAATGGATAATTGTTAGGGCAAAAAATTGTCCTTGGCCCAAATAAGAGAATGAGACTGAATGAGGAAGAGGCCAGGCCCAATCTCGATGCGGCCCCATCCGGATTAGGGTCATTTGATACAAGATACAGTCGGCCCAAACCATCGAGTCCAGGCCTCCAAATCCCAGTTCACTTCCTGGACCTATGAGCAAGTCCAGAGCCCACGACACCCACATATCACTTTCCTATTCCAGATCGGTCTCCTATTCGAGGTCACCTTCCTATACAGGTCACTTTCCTACTCGAGGTTACTTTCCTATTTGGGATCACCTTCCTATTCGAACACTGGTAATACAGCTCACCACCGCCCTAATTCCTCTAGGGTTTGTATTAGAGTCACACTAGGACTCCTACTCCCACCAGGACTGGGATAGATAGTCACTATATAAGCAGAGGCTAGCCTTCTCACAAGGGAGATTAGATTACATTACACCTTCACACCCGAAGCTCCTACTTGAGAGCTTCACATTACTGCCGTAGTCACAGTCCCCGACTAGACTTCCGTTAACGTCTCTACTCCCTAGCCCTTACTATACTAGCCTCTTTCAGCCTTGCTGACTTAGAGCGTCGGAGTGCCTATGGAAAACACCACCCCGGTGTTTTCCGTTCGCTTCACGCACTTGTTTTTCTACGTGTGCAGGTGCAACCGATCGCTAGTGGCCTCAACCTCACGGGATTAGACCCTACTTCCGTACAGGTAGGTTTTTACGTCTACAATAATCTCCCTAAGAATAAACCATGCTGATAATTTCTCAGAACACTTGAGAACTTGATCAATCGTTTCTTGTTACATTATTAACGTTTGAAAACTAATCTCCTAACTTCTCCATCTGCCTTGTCCACATCAATTATGCCCTAACATAATTTAACTAGTTACAAAACGTTCATCAAGTCTTTTAAAAAGGATGTGAGTTTTATAATTTTTTAGAGAGAAAACAACATTAATTTGAACATTTTTTTTTTTCTAATGACCAAAGGTGTACGGCCTGTTCACGCGCACCTCAACAAATCTCCTGAGACCCTAAGCTTATTATCCGAATAAGAGCTCCAGTAGCTACCCCTATTAGCAATCGAGAAGAGATTCGAACTCAAGATCTCTTGAATAATATACCTAAGAGTTTTTATCGAACCGTTCGACCACCAGAGGTAATTTACTTTGAAAATTACATTCCAACAAATAAATAATGTATTATCATATGTGTTATCACTTATTTTTTACCATACTAATTCATCATTTATATATCCGTGGCAAACACAAAGGACATCATTTGAAATGAGAAATTTATTGGCTTCACTGCTCTGGATAGTCACGACCTTGTAGTCATTATTTACATGATCATATCCAAATCCAAAATTTAACATCTTCCCATCCTTGAATATGGAGGTAACGACTTGTAACTCCTAGTAAATGGATTCCATAAGGTAATATTATTAGTAGAACTGCAAAGACAAATCATCCCACGGCAGATACCCACTATTTCTTTACACAAGTTCAAGAGAGTGCGGAGTTGATTCCATAAAGTAATAAAAGGGTTGAGGATTTCGTCAAAACGCTTTTGAGTAAACATTGGATGTAAGACCGTTTTCTTGGAGAAAAACATGAAGGTTAGTGTTTGTAATGATGGAGTGTTGAAGATGAATGTTAGTGAAATACTGGCTGTCTATCAAATTACGCCATTACTTTGGTACGCATCAAAACTGAAGGAGTGACTTAACAGGTAGTAAATCACCTTTGGGTAGTCGAGGGTTCAAACTTCTTTAATACTAATAACGGTAGGTGCCTTATATTGATGAATAAATACTTCAAGGATTGGAAATTTTGAATTGCATTTTTTTTTTCTTTTTTTTATTGACCGAGGGTGTTTGGATTAGTTTATTTGCATCTCAACTAATCTCTCAAACCTTGAAGTTAACGATCAAGTAAGCCCTCCAGTGGTCATCCCTATAATCCTATTAGAGGTCGAGATAAATCAAACTCAAAACCTCTTGAGTAATACACCCAAAAGTCTTAATTCACCACTCAGCCACCCAATGATGCTTATCAAAATTGCATTTACATCTTCTACTCATCAAAGCCTAGAATAATTGGTGTGAAGGTGTCAAACTTAAAAGCACTCCAAAATTGCTAACTTAAAAAGCTTTGTTTGATTTTAGTTTTTTTTCAAGCATTGTTATTAAAATGATAAGTTTTTCGTTCGACGCTATCATAGTTAGGATGAATAGACTAAAAGAGGAGAATAATAAACATGTATCATATGTAAGTCAGAAAATCTTGCTCCAATGGGGAAGTAAGACCGCAGGAATTGGAGGGCTTTTTCAAGACTTGTTCTTGTTTAACTTGATTCCTGTATCAGCTTCACCCTTGCTTGATTTGCTTTGTGTGTTGTTGTTGTTGTTCACAACCTCATCACTAGATGCAACCCTGCTAGAATAAGAAAAGCAGCCAAAGATGCCAGATAATAAAGCCATAATATGCAATACCTCATCACTAGATGCAACCGTGGTATAATAAGAAAAGCAGCCAAAGATGCCGGATAATAAAGCCATAATAAGCAATTTGCAAGCGCAATAAGTTATCAAGAGATTTGTGCATAAATTACTCTTTAGCAGGTACAACAGTACAAGTGGTCTTGTGTTTTGTTCTTGAAAAGAAATCTACTGCTCTTCCACTGTATATAGACAAGGAAGAAAGGGAAGAACAATGGAGAAAAGTCCATGCATGGGAGAGCTGATTCTGGACCCTTGCTTAATTGTGACATGTGGGACTTTAGGTAGCTTCCAGAGAAATTAATATTAGAGGTGGCATCTGTATATATTAATGCTGTGATGGCAACAATTGATTTGCAGGACTTGAATATTAATTCAATGAATACATACCAGTAGGTTAAACTTGTAGAACACTGTTGATGCGTGATTTTGACACCAACTAAGCACACGTGTGAAATGCTGGGCTGACTTAGAAGGCACACGTGACTGGGGATATGATAATGGATAAAAGATGGAGAACGATGTTTAAAGTGGTTTGGATGCTTAAACAAGCGACTCCTACGTCCACTGATATTGTATTAATATACTAAGGTCAGGTCGCGTTCAGTGAGCTGACTTACAAGCGATTAGAAAGAGAAAATAAGTGTGCTATTACAGAGAAAAATTAGCTAATCCCACAAACGGGAGAGGAGCTCTCTATTTATAGTGGGATGAAATCACGTAATGATTACTAAATCAGGAAGTGGGTCAGATTTCTATCCAAATCCTTCATTGCACCCCGTTATTCACTTGCCCGAGTGATTTACTTGATTCTCGCAGGGATTGGACACGTGGATCACCTCCAGCCCTTATCCAGCCTGATGCGTACCTACTACACTGGCAGAGTACGCTCTTACGTCAGCGCGGCAGGGACGTGGCTGCACCTGAACGGCACTTGGACTTACCTAAGCTCTGACCACTTGCACTGACAGGTTTCGGCGTCAGCCTACTTTTCTAGGCATAACAAACACATATGTATTGACTCTACTTGTAGTTAATTTCCGCAGAAACTATGAACAATCAAAATTGTATTTCCAAATGAATAATACAATAAATACTAAGATTAAACACAAAGTCTTGAATCTTATAAATTAAGCAATGAGAAGAAAGCACATGCATGTCAGTGGTGCTTCTGATGTTCCAATCATTGAAATCAAACAAATTACTCTTGAGTAAATTCTTGACCATATCTTCATAGCTTCTTGGAAACAAGTAGGAGGGTTACGAAGAAGTTGGCATTAAAGGGGCTATTTGGATCTGGTTAATATCAGATAATTGGAGTAGTAGTTTTTAAAATTTAGTAGATGATGATGTTTGGTTTGTAAAAAATTATTCCCAAAATATTTTATGACAAACAGTAGCATTTGGGGAGTAAATTTCCAGTTATCTTCCTGTGGGGGAGCTGTTATTAAAACTTACCCTGGTATTAGAAATTTTTTTCCCATATTGCCCCTAAACAATTGAACATTTAGTCCAAATTAACCTTATATTTGTTAATATTTACAAAACATCCAATTACTCATGCAGACACTTTTGTCCTTGCTTTTTAAATTTTCCGGATGACATTACCCTTGTTATTATCAATATTTACAGAAATGTCTTTATACCCAGAACTAGCCACCATCGGCAGCCATCGTCGACCGCCGCTAGAGGTTGCCAAAAGTCGCCACAATGGCGTACGATCAGCCATGCGCCGATGAGGCTTTTTCCAATATGGATCACAGATCCATGGTCGGAAAAAGCCAGATCTGGTTGTTTCACGGCAAAAAACTTGGCCATTTCACGGCCAGATCTATGGTTGTTTACGGTTAGATTTGTGGTATTGCCGGCGTCAAGGTCAAATTTTTGGCATTGCCATCGGCCGCCAACAGTGGTGGGTGGTTGCCGCTATTGGCTTGGGGTGGGTAGGGTGTTTTTGTTAAGTTTAAAACGTTTTTGATTGCTATGATGTTTTTACTAAATCTGAAAAGTAGGGGTTTAAAAAAAATTATTCAAAAAATAATAATAAAAAATATTGTTATATTAATATTAAAAAAAGAGGGTAATTTAGTAATCTATATAATATACCCACATATTTATTCTCTCAACCAAACATATTATTCACCAATTTATTTGAACCAATCAAACAAATTTTTTAAATATTCCCAATAATCTTCAAAATGATCTTTTATTCTATTAATATAATATCTCCTATAATAAAATATTATATGATCGAAACGCCCCTTAAATCTTAGATCACAAAGTTGTTTGTTTAAAATGGTTTGGTGAAATGAGATGAGTAGATGAATGTTTAATGTACTTCGGTGAGTATGGACCACGGTAGTTTATGATCCATCACGTCATAAATATAATTACGTTTGTTTTGGATACCCAAAGGTCTGACAGTCTTACCAACAACACCAACACCATTACACCAATCACGTTCTCCTCACTAACCTAATAGATACAGTCACTCCACTCGTCTTCCTCATGCACCACAAATTAAGCCTTGTTTTCTCCATCAAATATGTGGGATTTGGGAGACTCAACGACAGGTGCCAGATCTTATGAATATAATATAATAGAATTACAAGATTTGGTGGATGGTGTGACTATTTTCTTCACCAAAATAAGAGTCAAAAGAAGGCATTTTCAAATATTTGTATCAATTTCTAAGTAGTTGATATTCGATCTATCTACAGTAGAGAAGGTATGATTTCTTAAATTATAATTTAAGGACTGATATAATCAAGAGGAATGTATATGAATAAGTAATTATCATGTAAAAATATAAAATTAACTTAAAAAAAATAGAACATATGATTAATCGAATAACAAAAGCGTTGAATATGGTGTACACTTTTCTTAGTCTTGACGGATTGTTTGCCTACGATAATTCATTTGGGGGTTCTGCTCCTTGATGAGTGGACAACACTCCCTTCATGGTAAACCCAATATCTAACTGAGTTTAAAATTAGTTTATTAATATTTGAGTCTCAATTGGGCTAGATTCTGGTAAGTCCAAATAAGGTTTAGTTTTTATTATGTATTTTCTGTAATAATGAAAAACCTAAGATGAGAAAATAGAGAGAAGAATTAGCTGTCAATACTGCTTATCTTTGTATTTTATAGTTTTTTGATATTCAATAAAATCCCTCTACTTGAATATTGGACTTAATTCTTTGAAAAAAGAACGAAATTAGGTAAATTATTGTGCTATGTTATTATTTTATACTTTTTTTATAACGTGTTTGCTTTCAATTTCGACAAAAAGACAATTCAACCAGATTATAATTATGAGATTTTCTGTAATTTCATTCACTAAAAATTACTTTCGTCACCACCTTTTAACTCACCAACCCTCCTTAAAAACCTCCAACATCCCAACCATCAATTGTTCGTCAATCGTCATTTTAATCTCTAAGGTTTGTCATAAAAAATAAAATTGATAATCCTGCTTGCGAATACCTCAAATCCCGATTGAACTGGGTCAACCAGCCAGATCGGTTTTTTAAAACACTGAATTCTGAAAAATAAGAGTCAAAGAAGGCAGTTTCAAATATTTGTATAAACAATGAATTCTAAAAAATGAAATTTATAAGTTTTTTTGAAAAAAAAAAAAAAAGAAGGTGACTGTGCAATTAGTAATGTGAAAGAAACAAGAGAGAAGAGGGGAGAATGGGCGTAAGGTAAAGAGTGAAATCCGTTAGGTATTGGTCTGGGCTAGGGCAGACATTGTTCCTGTGTTCTTGGTTTGCGTAACAGCGACAGTGATTCCGACAACACTAAATTAAACTCTTAACATTTTTATTATTTTATTTTACTTCTTCTTCTTCTTTTCCTATTTCTATCATTCTATGTCCCCACCAATAATCCCTAACCACACACCAAACCATGCCGTGATTTACAAAATTTAATCACCCACTTCCTTCTCTTCTTACTATAATTAAACAATCCCAAATGATTGCCTTATCTACAAATACCTAGTTTACTTTATTAACTTAAAACTCTTATTTAACAATTAACAATTAACAATTAAATAAAATTCTTTTTGTTTATTTGTAAATTCGATAGCTGTAGTCAAGTAAGAAGACCTTAAATTATCTAAAAATTTTATGCTCGAGTTCATCAAATAATCATTTATCATATTTGTCATTTGTCTGTTTCATTAGACTTATATTTTGTATTTAATGGATTGAGAGCTAATCGAGAGTAATGTATAAATTAAGTTGAATACTCTAATCACCAAGAAAAAATATTCACAAAAAATAATAAGTAATTAAAAAACATGAAAACTTAAAATCTGATGGATCACGTGGAACCCATTTCAGAATTTAAGCTTCTCATGTTTTGAATACGAAATCCATCAAGAGATGATCAAGAAGATCACTCTAAATAAATATTTTGATTTATATATTAAAAAAAAAAAAAACTTTATATTATTATTTTAGTCTAATTAAAGTGGGCCAATCTAGTGTCTGTGACATCATCGTACAGAGCAGAAGCACAGGACAGAAGGAATCAGGACAGTGAAAATTCAAAATATTTACCATATTAATAATTAAAAAAAAACATAAACATAACAGACAAAAGCAAACTCAAGTAAAGAGAAAAAGAGAAGTCATACCGAATAGTAGGTACTACTGTACAGAGTTGGAAAGAAAAATATCCGCGGCCTCTCTGCGGTGCAGACTGTACAATGCCTCTCAAGTAATCACAAAAAGCCGTGCCAGATTGCGCGTATCTTCCCCCTTTTCTTTCTTCTCTCAGGTTACACATTCTTCAATAAAAACAAAAATCATGCTTTCTAATTACTAAACTACCCCCGTTTCACCCTCCCCATAAACATTCCTCTCATTTCTGTGCTAGTCAAAAACACAACAAAGAAAAAAAAAATAAAATAAACACATCTGAAAACTCTTTCGTCTCCTTTTGATTTCATGGCCAAATCCTCAACGGCCTCGTCTGCTACGACGCCGTTACCGGCTCTTAAGCCTGAAGATTACTCCCACAGTCCAGTTCACTACGCCGTCGTTTTGGGTGATCACACTACCCTTACCCGGGTAATCTCCACGCTCCCTAAGCTCTCCGATCCTTCTAAAATTCACACCGAGTCTGACTCTCTCAGTCAAGAACGACTCGCTGACCAAATCTCCTCTGTTCTCGATCGTCGCGACGTTCCTTTGCGGGAAACTCCGCTCCATCTCGCCGTTAGACTTAATGATGCCTTCGCTGCTCGGTCTCTCGCTGCAGCGGGTGCTGACGTGTCTCTCCAAAATGCTGCCGGTTGGAACCCCCTACAAGAGGCGGTTTGTCGTCGTAATTCTGACATTTCGTTGATTCTACTCAAGCTGCATCACCGCTCGGCCTGGGCCAAGTGGCGTCGACGCTTGCCACGTGTCATTTCGGTCTTACGCAGAATGCGTGACTTCTATATGGAAATTTCCTTCCACTTCGAAAGCTCCGTCATTCCGTTCGTCGGGAAAATAGCTCCGTCTGACACTTACAAGATCTGGAAACGCGATGGTAATCTCCGGGCTGACACGTCACTCGCTGGCTTCGACGGCTTGAAAATCCAACGTGCCGATCAAAGCTTTCTCTTCCTTGGAGACGGTGACCAAACACACAACGTTCCTCCCGGTTCCTTGCTGGTTCTCAACCGCGACGACCGCAAAATATTAGACGCTTTCGAAAACGCCGGAGGTCCGATGTCCGAGTCCGACATTGCCGGATTCTGCGCGCAAACTAGCGTGTACCGGCCAGGAATGGACGTCACTAAAGCCGAACTTGTCGGCCGAACCAATTGGAGACGACAAGAGAAGACAGAATCTGTTGGTGAATGGAAAGCCAGAGTATATGAACTACACAACGTCGTCTTCAGTTTCAGGTCACGTAAAGTTGCCGAAAACGATGTCGCTGGAAGCGAACAAGTACTACCACTCGAACTTGACGAAGATGACGATGGATTCTTCGTTGCTGAGAATCCAAGTCTCAATTTCAACGTTGAGAAGAGAAGACACAGTAGTTTTGTGAGGGAGGAAAGAGATTGGGTGACGGTTGGGAGAAAGAGCGTTGATATCATTCCTTCTTCTGCGATGTCTTCGCGACCGATGACTGCGCCGAGGAAGTCGACTTCGGCTGCGGTTAACTTGGCGCCTTTGCCGCCCACGAAGGAGAAAGAGTACGTGAGAAGTTTACGACCGTCGGTTTGGTTAACGGAACAGTTCCCGTTAAAGACGGAGGAGTTACTTCCGTTACTTGATATTTTGGCGAATAAAGTGAAGGCTGTGCGACGGTTGAGAGAACTGCTGACAACTAAGTTCCCGTCGGGCACTTTCCCGGTTAAGGTAAGGGCATTTTTGGAAATTAAGTAAATTTAGTTTAAAATTGTGGGGTTATGTGGGGTCCAGTGTTTTGCTTTGCTTTAATTCTGTTCTTTTGATGCTTTTACTTGATACAAATCTTCTCTGATTAGAGGAGAAGCTTTTGGGTGGGGTCTATGTTTGTTTTATGATGTGACGTGGAAGTCTTTGGACGGTGTGATAGGTGTGTGGGACCCAGATGATCTTCCGAGGTTTCTTTTCTTTTGGGGTATGACGAGTGGGTCCTAAATGTTACCCCTGTCGTGGGCCAAAGGGGAAAAGAATCATCCTGATTCCGCCACGTCATGAGAGCCTTTTGTCAAACGAAGTGGGACCAGGGGGTGGATAGTTAAATTTGACAAAATAGAGTAGCGGTTGGCTTTTACTTTTTTTTGACATAGCTTTGAATCTGAACGGATTGATGTAGGAATTGATTTGCCGGCAAAAGTTTGATCAAAGGGTGATTTGATTTGATTTGATTGTTTGTTTGTTTGTTTGTGTGGGCCAGGTGGCGATTCCGGTGGTCCCTACGGTGAGGGTGGTGGTGACATTTACAAAATTTGTTGAGCTACAATCAACAGAACAATTCTTCACTCCACTCTCAAGTCCTAGACATTTCCATAGAGGCTCATCCGAGGATGATAAAAAATCAGACACACATTATTCATCATTCCCATCATCATCATGGTCGTTGTCGTCTTCTTCATCGTCGTGGCTAAGGAGAAGCAGCAGCCAATCGGCGAGCAAGCAGCAGCGGTGTTCATCGTCATCAACGACAGGAGGGGTGCAACAACATTGGGAGACAGACCCTTTTGCAATACCAAGTGGGTATACATGGACAAGCATTGAAGATAAGTCTAGCAACAAAATGAAAAGGTCAAAGTCTACAAGGAAGTCCAAGTAAAAATTTTAGACTAAATCTGTTGTTCAATTGTGCATTGTTCTTCTTGGCTTGGAAAAATTATAGTGTAGATATTTCACCAAATCGTGTTATTGGCAACAATTAGGAAAAGAGAATCTGTTTGACTGCGGAAATGTTGCTTACAATTTTGTTTTAATGTAATGGTTAGTTCTTGACTGGGGTGATTGGTTCTTGCAATGTGTGTTGATTGTTGATATGCCAGTGAACAAATTGCAATTTTCAGACTGAAGTTGAGAAGCATTATAGCTTCTTGAGAAGGTAGAATCATAGTCGTCATCATCATCGTTGTTAAGAATGGATGAAACGTAACAATTTGGCTTATGATCGGATGATAAGACTTTAGGTTAGTTTGATTTACTGGATCCATTGGATCGTACGGTGTTCAATGGACCTCGAGAACATTAAATGCGAGAGCATTATGTTATTCAAAAATCAAATGAGTGTTATTCTTTGACCCACCTGTCTTCACAATGATTGTTGAGAAAGAAACTGCTTTAATAGCCTGCCAGGCTAATGAGTAAAGAGCATAATTCTTATCTTGCAACATTCAGGCATTTTTACCAATATATGCTAACTTTGATCCCTCTTGCTGGTTTCTCTTTTTGGTCTAAGCCAAGGATCCCCACAAGAGCTGAAAAAGCTATTTACCAGGAATCCAATCAATAGCTTTGTATATATATATATATATATATATATATATATATATATTTGAAAGAATTTTTTGTGCATCACTTATTGAAAGAGTCGTAAATACATATAAAGTAATGCTAGGTCTATAATCCAATTTTACAATTTTTTCTCACAACTCTTGATGTGGCAATTCGTTATTAGACAGCTCGCAAAATGGGTCTTGCTTGCTTGAATGGGTCTTGTCTACCAATTTGCGAATTAACCAATAACGAGTTACCACATCAGAGGTTGTGAGAAAATATTGTGAATTTAGTATTACTCATACATTAAATATATGCTCCCATGAGATAAGAGGAGTGTTAGCGATAATGTTTCAAACGATAGTCAACAACTCTCTTTTGTGACACGTGTGAAAAATAAATTCAATATGTACTTATTTTTATAAAACTTTACACGTATCACGAGAAAAAGCTAATAATTATCGTAAAGGTGATGTCAACTAGTACCAGAAAAAATCCTTGATACAACAACCTTTAAATGATTGAGTGATTCAATATGGACTCTTTGATATATTACTAAAGATTATGAATTCGAATTTCACCTTAATTGATAATAGAGTTGCTAATGAAGGTCTCTATTACGGCTCTTATCTAACTAATAGCTTCAGGTTCTCCAAAGGATTATAGTTGCTAATATGAGTATTCATTGAAACTCTTACCTGATATGTAGTTATAAAATATAACAAATTAGAAGGGCACGAAGATGTAGTAGGTTTGAGTGATCAACATACACACCAACTTTTTCCCAATCGTATCATCATTATCTTATAATTGTTACTTCATGTACAAGTTGATATAAAAAACTAACCTAACTTTGTGAGGGCTATAATTAGGTATGTAAAGTTCCCATTGGTTGCTTCTTGACCACTTTTTTATTTTTAAATACTCTTTCTTTTGTTGTGGCAGTACCTGAGTAGAATTCATGTCTTTACCTATAACCACTATGTATGCAAATCCAACAAACTCCCAAAACACAAATCAAGGGTTTGCTTAATTTATAATTAGAGTATTTTATTTACAAAGACATTATGCTGAGTGAACTGGATAGGTCTACACAATTAGAATAATAATATATTCAATTTGGATTGAATGATTCTCTTGTATTCACCAACATATCTAAAGGGCAGTTTTATAAAAATAATTGATAGATACCAAACAAAGTTTGCTTCAGAAGATGGTAACAACAAGTGAGTTGGCAAATTCCTTTAAAAAAAGTTCAGTAAAATGGTGGGTTAAAGACAGCCTATCTACAACTGGTCTTTTCTTTATTAAAAGCTTTTATCAAAACTTATTATAGGTCCTTGAGAACTCTATCATTTTTCCTCCAAACTTCTCTTATCATATCTTTCTTATCCAGTTTTGTATATTATTTCTTATTGTTCAGTTTTGTAGTATTATCTCTTACTATTTGATTTCTTATTGTTAATTTTTAAATTGGTCAATGAAATTTTGATTGTTGAATTATGATTGTAACGTCATTTATGCAAGTTGAAATGGTTGTTGCTGTTGGGACTTGAGTGGAGTTTTATTGTATGAGTGACAGTGGAGTTCAATTTAGGAGTGTTTTGTTGTTGCTGTTGGTCTTTTACTCTTTTCTGGAGTTCATATGCGTCTTTTTTTTGTCAAGGACATGATAAGTGTCTTTGTATATGCTTTATTTTGTTCACTGTCTCAAATTGTTAACAAATTCAAGGAGGTTAGACGTAGGAGAATGCATTAATTGACAAAAGAATCATTCATACCAATGTGGGAAGGAACACACTTTACTGCTTGAATGGTTTACAATTAAGACTTGACTGTCTGGCTAATGTTATATTTATGTGTACTTATTTGAGTTCTATTTCTCTCCGCAATAGTTGATAAAGAAATATCAAATGAGTCGAAAATGGGATGAAAAGCTTGGTTTTGAAGAAGATAAGGGCAGTGAAAAGAACCACAACCAGAACAACACCAACAACGTTGAGAACAACAATGCAACAAGGTTGATGATGATATAACACACCATTTAGTTTATTGGGTTGATGATGTTTTGTTTTGTTTGTTGGAATGTTCTGTCAATATTAAGGTTCAGGAAACAAGGTCGCACTCTCATGCATCTGCTGATGAAGAGAAAGTGATGACAAGGAAGCAGTAATTTGCTATTATAACTGAATTGTGTGGTTTATATGATTTGTTTTTATGACAAACACTATTACATGAACCCCATCAGGCTAGTGTGGTCAAGCATCTAGCATGTCCTCTCTGATTTCTTTGTAACCAATGGCTGCTCCGGAACCTCTCAATAGCATTTTTTGCAATGGATTCTTTAAAAAAATATTAGTTAAATTATATGTGTTATGTTTGAGTCTTTACAGACTAAGGTCATTGTTAGGACTATTGAAGTATTTACCATTTAAAGTTCTTCTTTACAGGTTCCAGCATTGGATCACAACAGCAAAATTATTGGAGAGAGTATTGACTTGATTGAATATGCATTCTTTCTTAAAATATTTTTATAAGATGTGCATATTTCATTGCTGCTCTTAATAGAAACTTTAGTATCTCTTAACTTTAGCTGAAGTAATGTTATGAAAATATTGTAGGATCCTGACAAAAAGAAGTTTATTGAAGAATTGTTGTCGTACACTGATACATTCAACAGGGATGTATATACTTTTATTCAAAGGAGACCCTGTAAAACAAGCTGGTATGTGTTGAAAGGTGTTGTATTTCCATGGTTAGGGGTTTTTCAAGAGATTAAATGTAACTTTAATCTGATTCTTGAGTGTAGGACTCTCTTCAAGATATTAAATCCGAGTATGCTGTTTACGAGGGCATCCTCTTTGGAAAGGTTAAAGGTCCGTATTACCTGCCCAGTTACTTAGGTGACTGTTTGTTTTAGTTTCACCATTGATGTTGCAGCTTCTCATACATTGATTACGAGCGGAGTTGCCATTGGTTTTATGTCTATCTCTATCATATAGTTGTGTGTAAAGTTTCGCAACCAGTAAAGTTGGCTAATGCACTTCAGTCATATTGATCTATGGTTTATGACTTATGAGTTTTTAAATGGCTTTCAAATTAGTGATTCCAGGCCAATAATTGTAAAGACTTCAAATGCGTAAAAATATTCATGTAAGTCATTTTCTTTACATTATAATATTTTTTATTTATTGCCCATTTGGGGATTAGCCGCAGATTTTGTTTGATTGGTTTTTTTATTTGTTGTTGCGGGTTTTGTTTAGATTTGGGGATTGGTTTTGGTGGGTATGGTAGATCTTTTTAATTGGGGTTGGTGATCTAGAATTTGAGTGTTATGTGAAATTTTATGTTTTGATCTTTGAGATGGGTGATATTGTTGGAAATTTTGATGTGGGTTTTTGTGAAATGTAGTGAGAGAAGAATTGTGTGATTTGTTAAGAGTTTGATGAATTCATTGCTTCAAGAAAGAATGTAAAGAGAGGGAATGAAAGAATGAAGATTCATTTGGATCTAATATTTTATTTATAAAATATGATAAAATTTATATTACTTCATTTTGTACATAATATTTCTTTACAACAACAATAAACATATACTATTTATTTCGTATATAATATTCTTTTCATTAATTTCTTTAATTATTAATTCAATATAAAAGAAACTTCAATATAAAAAATATATATATTTAAAACCACAAATAATAATAATAATGTAAAAAATATATAATAACTGCCCAATACACGAGCTTTAAATCTAGTTAATAATGGAACAGATTCGGGTATTCATAAAAAATGCAATATTACAAAAGTTGTTCATATTCAAATTTGATTTTCCGATATTTAAATTAATTGAAACATTGTTTTAAAAAAATAAAAAATAATATATGTTGCTATATTACTGTTGCCAAAATGAAATTGAATAATATTATTGTTTGACGAGTCAGATCAAGACCTAGGGCATTCTCTAGGCTGAGTTACCAATTTCAACTGTTCTCAAAATTCCTAACCTATTTATCGACAAACAAGGAGCTATGAATTGCTAGGGTTAGAGAAGTTTTGTAGAGTGGATGTCAATGGTTCAATGAGTGGTGTCAAATTGAATTTTAAACGCCAAAATCAGCTAAAATTTGGCTGAAAAGATCAAGGTACACATGAGTCACACATGTGTTTAGTTGGTGTAAAATCCGCATCAACAAAATTGATGTCATAATATTTGAAAATAAACCCATTTCCATTATGTTATCTCAACTAATCATTATACCATAAAATCACTCTTTAAATTAAGACAAATTCAACACAAGCAATAACAGAATTCAACACAAACCAATAGCAAATTGCAATAGCTATGTTCAGTCGATTGACGATGAAGGCAAAAGAGCAATAGAGAGTCGAAGACCAAGAACCATGATGAAGATGAACGCAACAAAAACCTTGAGCCTGATTTGCCTTCAAACCCGCACATTTTCACCTGCAAAATAAAATACAATGGTCATTCTATTATATATATATATATATATATATAGTAGACTTGGCTTTCTAATATTGTATCAAAGAATAATTTAATGAAAGTAGACTGAAAAGGTTAAGCTAATAGAATTTAAATAACAAAATGGTCCAGAAGAAATGAGTAATTACCGTATATACACGAAGTGATATATGAAACCATACAAAGTATGATTCTCCCAAGGAAACAACCCAAGATCGATCTACAACAAAACTCCCTTCAACTTCTTAAAGGGTGGTTCTTCTTCATCATCACCATCATTATCATCCCGCATCTTTTCTTCTTCTTCATCTTCATCATCACCATCATCATCATCCCGCATCTTTTCTTCTTCTTCATCATCACCATCATCATCATCCCGCATCTTTTCTTCTTCTTCATCATCACCATCATTATCATCCCGCACTACATTATGGAACAATAAATAAAAACCACACTTTTTCACCTCACAACTGTCTATCCGTTTACCATTTAAATCCTCGACATAAAATTGGATGCTCACTTCATAATCGTCATTGTATCGACCATCACATAGATCAAAGTTACACATGTGAAGATCATATCCCAGGAAGGTGTGCTCTGAGTCAATACAGTTGGGTGGGATACCATAGTAAAGTACCACCGCACCATCTCTATTCCCGAGCTTGCATTCACAACGGACTACCAAGCCGTGGCCATCATCTTGATAGTTTCGGAACTCTACAACAGCACACACAGCAAAACTAACTGATCCTGTATAACGCTTAACTGATGTTTGAATTGCACTGACAGAAGCTCCAATAATTTGAAAGGTAAACCACTCTGGAATTTGATTTCCAGGGAAACAGATATAAGCACTAGGTCTTGGCCTCCGACGCTGTATCAAGAAAAATATCGTTTGTTACAGTTATTGTGTGAAGCTTTAAAATCAGACTTATTTATAAAGAAAAGATCATTAAATGGATTGAGTGAGTGATTGAGAGATCTTACACGTAACAGGTTCCAAACATTCAGTAGCACTTCTATCACATAGTCTAGCAGTTCATTTTGTTCTAGTTTGAAACAATTGATGAAGCTAACTTTTTCGAAAACAGCAGTTCCTTCCAGTGATGTACAACTGTTTGCATTTTACATATTGTAAACAATTCGGAACCTTTGGTAAGAATCGAAGCCTCAAACAATAGCTCAAGTCAAGATAACATAACTTCGGAAGTCGTAAGATGCCTGCTGGAATGCTTTTAAAATAGTTTCTGCCCAGAAATAAACTCTCAAGTGATGACAAGTTTCTCAAACTTCTAGGTAACTCCACAATACCACAGTCAGTCAGATATAGTTCCTTCAGAATCTGCAAATATGGAATGGATGATGGTTCTTCTCTTTGAACAAGCCTCTCTGCTTTAAGCACCTTTAAAGCTTTTAAATCTCCTAAACTATTTGGCAACCGATCAAGTTTTGAACACCCAGAGAGATTAAGATGTTCAAGGGACTTCATCAGACATAAATTGCTTGGGAGACTCTCAAGTCTTGAACAGTCTTTAAAATTCAGTGTCACTAATCTAAATGGATTTTTGATCGAGAAAAACAATCCTTTTATTGCAGTTCCATCTAAAAATAGCTCTTCTATATCAGATGATATAATTGGAAACTTCTTGAGATTTGAGCAAGAAGAAAGAATAGCTTTTCTAAGAAACTCTGAGTCGATGCTGGTTGGAAGTCTATGTAGGCTTTCACACTGCCTTAGGTTTAAGATAACAAGTTTATTGAGACAATTAATAGATGATGAAATCTCAAGCAAACTTGTACAGCCTTCTAAAACCAAGCTCTCTAGATTTGGGGTGAGCAAGAAATTTGGACTTTCCCGTAGACGTTTGGAGTAACTGAGGTCGATAGTTTTTAAATTAAAAAGAATCTGTAATGTGAAAATGACCAATACAAATTAGCATATCTGATATTCAATAATCTGAAAAAGACTATGTATTAGCATATACCTGGTCACCAGTCCAAAGTTGTTGAATATCACTGTAAGGCATATCAAGTGCAACAAGATTCTCTAAACAAAAGTCTGATGGCAATGATTCCAATGGACATCCATGCCAACAGAGGTAACTTAGCTCACTGAAAAAAAAATCAAGTTCTTCGGTAGCACACAGCTTATTTTTACTCACTTCACCTTGTGAGTTATATATTTTCAAGAATCTCAAGTTAGACATCTCTGCGAAAGCACAAGGATTTAAGTCTACATGTGTTATTTTGGACATGTCCAAGCATATGCCTTCAATTGCTTCACTCCCCTACCAATGAAAAAAGATAATCAGTTAGCGTCAAATATTTAAAAGCCTACATAAAGATTTCAATGGTGAAATTCTCAATACATTATTTTCCTTTTTCAATCTTCTTTTCATGATAATTTAAAATAGCACATCTGTTAAACCCACCCAAACACATTATTATCAAAATTATTGCACAAGGAAAAGTGGAACTAACACAAGTTTATGTTTCACTAGATCCATATGTAATAAAATTAAAGCCTTTGGTTCTTACCATATTATTTTTCAACACATGATAGATGTCTGCATGATACCACAAACGGCTACACTTGCTAGGATCTCGACTGTTTTCTTCTTGGACAATTTTCCAACCCATTTCTTGAAGCGAAGCATTCATTGTTATTCTGTTGTTTGAAATAGTGATAAGACACCTATAAATGAGAACACTTATTCCAATTTCTGCGAAGAAACCACTAACATTCAAAAATTTTATTACAAAATCTCTACACTCCCAATTAAGAAAAAATGCGATATCTAGAAATATATTCTTCTCACAATCATCTAGCTACTCATAACTTACTTCTAACATCATTTGGATATCTTTACAAGGTTTTCCTTTTAGATTACTTATTGCACTTTCCCATTCACTTTTAGTCTTCTCGCGTAAAAAGGAACCCAATACTTTAACAACTAATGGAACACCTTTAGCATATTCTACTACCCTTTTTGACAAATCATCATAACTAGAGGGAGGATGATTTTGTTGAAAGGCATACCAACTAAAAAGTTGGAGAGCTTCATGATGAAATAATGCATCAACCTTGTATATAAGATCATCATCTACTCCATAATTTTTAAGCACTTGTCTATCTCTTGTTGTTATAATGATTCAACTTCCTAGACCCAAACAATTAAGATCTCCAATTAAAAAAATTATTTGTTCTAATGAAGTCACATCATCTAAAACAATGAGGACCCTTTTATAACCTCCAAGCTGTAGTTTTGTGAAGATGTTTCCTAGATCAGAAGGTCCATCCTTTAATATGGCAGAAAAAAGCTCTTGTCGCAAGAGAGTTAATCTTTTAAGACTTTTGGATTCTTCACTAACATTTAAAGCAAAGTAAGAACCTTCAAACTGAATTTCAATTTCATCAAATAAAGCTTTAGTGATGGTTGTCTTGCCTATACCACTCATTCCCCAAATTCCGACAATGCGAACATCTTTTGACCTAGTGTGTAGTAGAGATCCAATTTTCTTGATTCTTGATTGTACTCCAACCAAGTTCAATATCTTCAAAACGCGTTTCACAATTGCCTCTACAAGATCAGTTTCGCACCTAAAAAATAAATAAATAATTTATATATCAAAGTGTATATAAATCATAAAAAGACAAAACCTAATTTTATTTCCAAAAGTTTTTAAATGAATATGATATTAATAATTGATCACGAAAATAGGCCACTTTCTCCATCCTTTAAAGCGAGGCATACCTCCCAACTAAATGGCTCTTCGATATTATTGAGTTTGTGTAATAAGAAAACTGATACATGTTCTTACTAGAAAATAAATGCATCAAAATTTAGATTTATTCAAATGTAACCCAATAGTTTAGATTACATATCCTTTACATATAATATTTAGCTTGAAGTATCTCATATCTCAATGCTCAAAATAGTAAAAGAAAAATGCATGTTTAAACAATGAGATTGATGAATTTCAGTACTCAAAATAAAAGGGAGCACATAGATTGCCCTTCAGGTTTCAGGATTTATCACTCGCATGATAATTTTCACACTTTTTATCAAATGGACCCTCAAAGTTTGAAAACTGTATCACTCATATCCCTTTTGCCTTATCAAATGGACCCTCAAAGTTTGAAAACTGTATCACTCATACCCCTTTTGCCTTATTAAATGGACCCTTAAAGTTTTAAAATTTTATCACTAATACCCTTTTGCCCTAACTTTGTTACATTGCTGTTATGTTTACGTCAGCAAATTACCCTATTACACCTCTTATTCAATTTTTAGGGAAAAAAAAAAAAAAAAAAAAAAACTGCTTAGGAATTAATCAATCTAATCTTCCTAAAAAACTAATACAAATGTACTCTAAACATGTCACATATGGACATTTCTTAAAAAATTATTGAGACACTTTCTTATAAGACTAAAGTTAGCATTTTACCTCTCTGTCACTAACGACAAGATAAAAAAGTTCGATCAAGGAGATATATGTGATACAGTTTTCAAGCTTTCAAGGGTTCATTTGATAATTAGTGGGGACCTTGTTATTCGAATGATGAATTTGGTAATCTTAAGGTTAGTCAATGAGATTCTACCAAAAATAAAAAATACTACTTAATTGAAGAAATAAAAAAAATGACCAACCATCAAATGACGTGAAATTTAAGAGCTTTAAATTTTAACTATTTTTACTCAAGTGTTGTTATAAATATCTGGACTAATTCAATGAATGTATCAGTCATGATCATGGCAAAATGTTGAGGGGTTGGGGATGGAAGGGGGCAAGTCAACAGAAATTAGAAGTACTAAAAACAGTGAAGAATTCTAAGGGAAGAATACTAATTCATGAGTTACCAAAAGAAATTTGAATTGAAACCGTCTAGATCAGTTGCTTCTCTCAATGCAATAAACCATTTCTTCTGCGTTTCTGGCATTTGCTTCAAATATTCAGGATTTTTTAAAACATCAGTTGCACCCAATCGGTCCACATTATAGAAAATTGGTATCACAGCCTGGCCATACTTTTTCTTGCATTCAAGAATCTGTACAAGTTCTTCCATGCAACATTTGGACGAGGCATATCCTTTTGAGAAAATGATAATAGAAATCCTTGATTCTTCAATTGCATTTATACGATAATGAGGATGATGAAACTTCGTTATATCGTATGAATGCAATTGAAGAATCAAGGATTTCTATTATCATTTGAGATGAGGAATTCAATCTTTTCCCGATACAAAGCTGCACGAAGATGGCTAGTAAAATTGTTGCAGGTGTCTTTACCTTTGAAACTAAGACAAACATCATACTTCGCCTGACGATTACTGAAAAAATTATAAAAAGTCATCAACTTTCACTGATGAGACATTCTTCAGATCCAGAGAAACATCAATTTACATACTCTTACATACTGGATGATGATAATTAAGAAGAGAGAAACTATCAGCAATCAGTGATGAAGATTCTTCCTACGAATTAGCACGATAAAAGATAATCTTACAATTACCAACAAAACCTAAGCAAAGCTAGTAGCTAGGCAATATATAAAATCATCTCCAATAGTGCTCTTTATTTTAAAGAACATCTTTCATATAAATAAAATGTATAGAGACTTGTAATTTATTAATTAAAATTAGGATAAAGAGTGAAGTTTGACTCTCTAGATGTGGACAGTCAAACTCACTCTTTAATTTATATTTAAAGGATAAAGAGTCAATCAAACTCTTGTTTTTATGGATAGACTCTTTATAATAAAGAGTTTGAGTCATATAAAGAGTCATTTGGAGATGCTCTAATGAGCTTTCCTCAAAGTTTCCCTCTATTTCTTAATTAGCTTCTCTCGGTAGTCACTATTTTTTTTTTTTTTTTTGCTTTTCTACTTAACCCCACTTTGTGCAAGATGCACCTCACTGTTCTCTTTTTTCATATTTTTCCATTTACTGGAATTAAAAACTTAAGAAACTAAAAAGGGTCGTGCACAGTGAATCAATGTGAGTCTGCTCAAAAGTTAACAGTTCATACGAATTTTACTGAATTTATAAATTGATATAGTTATCTTGTATGTGATTTAATATAAAACCCAAAAAAAAAAAAAAAAAAAATCATATGAAATAAAAGAAATGTGATTGTTATTCAGATATATACAAAATGAAGATTGATAAAATATGAGATAATGCATAAAAATAATAGAAGGTTATTTTACAAATACATGCAAATTGTTTAGATATATAGACTAAAAGTTTAAATGGGTCCGTTTTTTTGAAAGTGAGGGCAAATAACATCACTCAACTCTTATTTTAGTTATTATTGTTAACAAACTGTTGTTGTTATTATTAATTAAATAAGTTTAATATGTATTCTTTACTAATATCATGTGTTATAAGTATTCATGAGCTAATAACAAAGTGGTTAAAACTTATTTCCCAGATTTTCCTATTAATCATCAATCAAATATTTTTGTATTTCCTCAACTAATCCGTCATGTGAAAGTGTAAATGATATTTTTAGATCCAAAAGAAAACCACTCAAAAAAATAATTTAAGCGTGAAAACAAATCTAAAAGAGACAAACCAAGCAAAGTGAGATCTAAAAGACAGACAGTAGTGAAATAACCAGTGCTGGTATGCAGAAAAAGGAATCTTATTTACCTTAAGCCGGACCGTGCTTCCTCAGTAGAGACGCAACTTCTACTGGACCCTTCCACCGCTTCCCCAGAGTGTTGGTTGTATGATAAACTGATTCCACACTTCTTCACTTTGCAACATTCCAAATGTTTTCCATCGATGTTACTAACATAGAAATTAACCATGGCCCGACTATTGTCAGAGAATTCAGGAAAGCCAGATCTATACATATTGCAATCATAACCCAGGAATACGTGATCTGGCACAAGAGAGTCAGGTGCATCATCTTTGTACCAACCCTGAAGAAAGCCAACAGCAACTTTCTGGTTGTTACCATCCTTAGTTTTAAGAAGCAACTCACAATTAACAATCAAATCATGCCTTTTATGATGATGATCTCCGAAGGCTATGACAGTGCAAAAGGCCAAACCGTTTAAGTTACAATTGAACAAATCTTGTGGTAGCTCTATATTATCTCCAGTATTCTGAAAGTTAAAACACTGTGGAATTTCACTTCCAGGGAAGCACAAAAAAGATTTTGCATCACGGAAAACCATCTGTACAATAAAAATAGTCGTATGAGAGAAGGCAGAAAAAAAGTTGATCTGAAGAGAATGAAATTGAAATCAGATGAAAAGAGAGATAGAGAGACACCTCATAAAATTCCCACCGATGAATTGAATTTTGCCGAATTTGAGCTAAAGCATCAGCCACAGACTTTGCAAGTCCATCATAATCCAGTTTCAAACAATTGATGAAGCTGAGAGCTCTATTTTGTGATCTCTCCATAGTTGCTAATAGGATTGATAAGTTTGATACTTTCTGCAGTGATGTGCAACTCTGTGCTTTTACATATTCTAGCTGGCATGGAAGATCTGGTAAGCATTGAAGCCTAGAACAAAAGCTTACATCAAGCAACATCAACTTACGAAGGCTTTTAATGCTTTTTGGTATGCTCTCAAACAAGTTTCCAGCTATTTGTAAAGATTTGAGGAGGCAATATTGGCCAAGACTTTCAGGTAACTCTGTGATTTTACAATCACGTAGATTTAATTCCTCTAAATAGAAGAAACCTGACCAAAAAGGAAATGCTAGATCCTCAGGAGTCCCAAAATATAATGCGATAGCTTCCAGGAAGGCTTCGACTTCACGTGCAGAAATATAATTCAACATCTTCGAAATAAAATCGACAATTCTAGGTAGAAGAATGGCTGGTGGCCTAACAAAATGGAAAATTATATACATATAAATATTAGTAATAACAGAATATAAATATATCAAAGACAAAAAAAATGGTTGTTTTACTTCCAATATCTGATTCTGATGAATGAAACTTATAAATAATTGATCAAAGAAATATGCCATTTTTCTTCGTTCTTAAACATTAAAACATTAAATTGTTTCCCCAATTAAATTTCTCTCTTATATTTTATTAATTAAAATTGATTAGAAAATTGACTGGTATACTTTGCTAGTAAAAGATTTGTGACCGAAGGGCAGGCTCCCATTGAAAATCTCAAGGGCATCAAAATTTATATTTCATTGATGGAATTAGATTGCAAACTCTGAACAATATAATAATCAATCTTAAGCATTCCACATCTTGACGCTGAAAATAGTAAGAGAAGTTAAGCTGAAAAATACTTTACCTTAATGAAAAAATATATTAATAGTTAGCTATCTGGCGACGTGGTATTTAAGAGCTTTAAATTTCAAGCTACATATTTGTTGTAACCATGACAAAAAGGAAAGTCAACTAAAATGTCCAAAAGTAAAATTAATAATTCATTACCTGTCTTTTGTTAATGAAAGCCAGGTATATTTGCTGCTACTGTCAAAGCGATGCTCCATCTCTGCAGCATGTATGGACTCTCCTTAAAGAGTTCTTGAAGCTTGGCAAATCCATCCCCAAAGGTCCCAGTTTGCTTCTCTACATCTGATGGAACTATGTTATAGAAAACTGGTATCACGATTTGCCCATGTATTTTCCTGCTTTCAAAGATCTTTACGAGTTCTTCAAGGCACCATTTAGAAGATGCATAGGCTTCTGAGAAAATGATAACCGAAATCTTTGAACATTCAATTGTATTTAAAAGGGATGCCGAAATTTCATCACCTCTCAACAGTTCCTCATCAAGGAAAGTTACAATTCGTCTCCACGCCAAAGCTACATAAAGATGGCTGACAAAACTGTAGCGGGTGTCCTCGCCTCTAAAACTCAAGAAAACGTCATATTTCACCGCAGGATTACTAAAAGAAGAAGAAGCCATCAACTTTCACCAAAGGAAAGACTCTGCACTGCAGCAAGGTTAGTTGCCAAAAATGTATAAGTTAGTGACCAAAACATCAAGAACTTCCCATCAAATTTCACGGCAAAATTGGAAAAGTGGAAAACCACAATCAGAATTCAACTTATAAATCAGCCCTAGATTTCACTCTGAACCTACTGGAAAGAGAAGATCGGGAACGATTTCAGACTAAAAAAAAAAGGATATCAAGAATTATCGACAATAAAAACAGAAGAAAAGATTAGATTCAATGGGGTTGATTTCACTCTGAACCTACTGGAAACAGAAGATCGGGAACGATTTCAGACTAAAAAAAAAAATATCAAGAATTATCGACAATAAAACAGAAGAAAAGATTAGATTCAATGGGGTTGATTTCACTCTGAACCTACTGGAAACAGAAGATCGGGAACGATTTCAGACTAAAAAAAAAAATATCAAGAATTATCGACAATAAAAACAGAAGAAAATATTAGTCAATTATGTTACAGAACTAACCGATCCGATCCGGGCGATTTGCTTGATTTCCAGTTGACTGTTTGCTTCGATAGGTTTTCTAGGAAATTTCAGATACTGAACAAAAACATAGCGAAGCATTCCCCTAGTTACTTTCGAACTTTTAGTTGTCCGTTTTCTCTCAGCATAGAGAAGCTATTGATACAGTGAATCATACTTATCCCCCTAAGGCAAAATTACATATTTTCATTCATAGTTTTGAAAACTATACTTTTCCCCCAATTTTAAACTCCGTAAATTCTGCTTTGACCAAGCTTTAACCAGTTAAATACCATTTTTACCTCTATAGTAGTAATGGGTAAATTAATAAATTACTTTCTAACCCTTAAATTGATAGAATTACAAAATAACCATTTTAACAGAGCTTCCACAAACCCCTTTAGGTTTGAAAACCTACAATAAACCCCTACGCCCTAGGTGTCTACTTTCTTCCTCTTCTTCAGTGAATAGCTCACCTGTTACCTTCATTAACACACACCAAACATCTTCCATTAACATTACCTTCATTAACACAAATTAACATAATAGAAGAGATAAGGAGAAAGAGAGGAGGCAGAGAAGAGAGAAGGACAAAGGGAGGAGGCAGATCCGGCCGATCCTGACGGCTGGCAAGCAGATCTTGGCAACTAGATTTAACTGCCGCTTGTAGAAGAGACAGAGAAAAGGGAAGAGAGAGAGAAAGAAAAGAAAGGGGTTGGTGGTGGTGGTGGATTGGATGCTTTGGATTTGTTTGGAGATGATGAAGATGTGAAGGTTAAAGAAGAGGATGCTATTGAAATAAATTTAAAAGGAACGTAGTTAGTTTGCAAATTCTACCAATTTGAGGGTTAGAAAATTTTTATTAATTTACTTATTATTATAATGAGGGATAAAAATGGTATTTAACTCCTCAAAGTTGGTCAAAGCATAATTTACCTTAACCGAGTTTAAATTGAGGGTGCGTTTGGTTTGGGGTGAAATAGGATTCATCTTGTAATCTTTGTTTAATTTTCAAGATTTTCTCGTTTGGTCGTCAAGTAATAAAATATTACAGTAATATTTTATTGCAAATAATGTTTACTATTGGTAATATTGGAGGTAATCAGATTACCTTCCCAAGGGGTGTTAATGTTAGATTACTGGGGTAATCATATTTTTTACCCTATTTTGCCCTTAATATTTTATTATTCTAGACACATTTGCCCTTATATATCTTTTAAATTACAAGTTCCCCAAATTGAGTTAGGATGACTTTTCGGCCCCCCATATTCAATTTATAGAGACAAAAAAAGCCCTTGATATTTGAAAAAACTATAAATACATATTATGTTCAATTAAACCCTAATCCATCATCGTTTTTTCTTTTCCTCCACAATGAAAATCAGCGGTGCTATTAGGGTTCTCTTTCTTCTCCAATCGACGCCAAGCATACCAGGTTGGTTCCTTTCACCGAACATTTGTGTTGCTGTTTATTAATCATACACTGATGCATTGATTTTTGTTCGTCGTTGAGCAGTTCCAGTCCCCAAGTCCAGCAATTTGTCTCTGTCAATCTCCATCATTTTAATCGAGTTAGGTGAGTTCTGTAATACTGTATTTTGTGTGATTTAATTTGCCATTTTCAGTAATCAAACAACTTCAACGAAAAGGGTCAAATTTTTTTTGTCCATTCATACACAGAACTTGCACACAAATACGTTGATGTTGTGTTTGAATGAAAAGGGGCCTGTTGTTGGCATGATTATCTTGGTTTGAAGTGTCAGTGTTTGGGCATGGTTTGATGGTCTTTAGTTTTTAATATGATATGGTCGCTGTAGAGAATGGAGCATGTTGGTTTAAATTCAGGGTTAAGCTTCCCTGTTTTGTTTCAAATTGTGTTGTTTCAATTTGGTTTGTTAAGGCGGTATGCACATGTGATAAAGTGATTGTGTGGATGTTCTTTTTCTGTGATGTGCTGTTTGAAATGGTCGTATATATCTTCCTAAACTGTACGCATTCGTAGCCTTTGGGTTTTACATTTTGTTGTTTGGGTTTGGGTGGTTGCCATTCCACAGTTTGTCTTGACTGTCTAGTGTAGTGGCTTTGGTATTGATGTACTTTAAATTGTGAATTGAAATAGTATAGGTGTTTGTGAGTAATATTATGCTTGTTGGTACAAGGAGTAGGTGAAACAATCATGGCTTGTTTACCCCTAAGGCAGAAGATGTGTTTGGTCACAATCTTACTTTTGCAATTACACGTGATGGAAAGCATGTTCGCCATGCTTCTAATTGTTGGGCTTGCTATGCTGCATAGGAATAGGAATACTATGGGTTTTATAACTTACAGGGGTAGGCGTTATCTAAGAGCAATGGGTAGGCATCTTATAAGATATGTGGTCGATCGAATTGAGAGACATAATGTTAGGTCACTTAATTTACAGAACATGGTTCTCGATAGTGATACATAGTGTCTTGAGAATTGTAGAATGGATGTCAAATCGTTTGACAAGTTGTGTCATTTACTAAAAAGTATTGGCGAGTTAACATCAACTAAAAATACAACTATAGAAGAGATGGTGGCTAGTTTTCTTCACATAATTGTACCATGTGAAGAATGGAGTTCTTAAAAGACAAACAAAAAGATCTAGTGAGACAGTTTCATGAAATTTCCATAGCGTGATGCAAGTTGTGTTGAGATTGCATAGAATTCTACTGAAAAAAACAGATCCCATCTTGGAGAATTCAACTGATGATAGATGGAAATGGTTCAAGGTAAACATTGTACCCATTCAGTTTATCATTTTCATATTTGTTTGCTTATGACATTATCCAACAATTAATTTAATATTTTTCTATTTTTGCTGTTATGTTAGAATTGTTTTAGTGCTTTAGATGGAGCATATATACGAGTTCACGTGGACTCAGTTGACAAACCCAGGTATCGCACCCGAAAGAATGAAATTGCAACGAATGTGCTTTGCGTTTGCACACCAAACATGCAATTTATTTATATCCTCCCGAGGTGGGAAGGTTCATCTGTAGATGGTAGGGTGCTGATGGATGCCATCAATAGGAGACATGGGTTAAAGGACCCCCAAGGTAAATCCTTGATCAATTTCTGTTTTCTATAGTTGTATACAGTAATATAGTCAATGGTTTTTTTTATTCTAACATGTTTAATTTCATGGTAGGGTTTCATTACTTATGTGATGTTGGATACACCAATGGGGAAGGGTTCCTAGTACCATATAAAGGGCAACGATATCATTTGAATGAGTAGAGGCAAGGTCGTCAATAGCGACACTACAAGAATATTTCAGCATGAAACAATCTCAAGCAAGAAATTGTATTGAGAGGTGTTTTGGTATACTATAGAAAAGATGGGGTATTTTGCAAGAAACATCCTTCTACCCGTTGAAAACCCAATGTCGTATTATTTCGGATGTTGCCTTTTACATAACTTCATTAGAAATGAACTACCAATGGACCCAATCGAGAGTGAGGTCGGTGAAGTGTGCAATGTCGAGGACGACAGTGGTGAAGTTACAAGGCATTTGGAGACGAGTGCCACGTGAACTACGTGGAGAGATAATTTAGCTCAAGAAATGTTCAACAGTTGGATGTCTTCGCGAAATATGTAGTGTCAGGTTATTAGGGTTTCTATTGAATGTGTGTGTCCGTGTTGCTGTCTTCTATTGTAAACAATTTGATCAATTTACTTTGTTTCTATTGTGACTGTACTGTAAACACTTGTAGCACCTGGTTTTTCTCTTCTGTTATGTTTTAGTTGTTGATGCTTTGTTGTATGTGAAATTGGAGTTGTTTAATTATTATCTTTCATTTTGTGGCGTGCATATATTTTGTCAGTGCAACAGCTTTTATAATTTCTCTATTATTTTGTTCCGTTTCTTGTAGTATAAATCATTTAAAATTTGGGGCTACTTTACTGTGTTTTTGTCTAATGTGCTGCTGAAGTTTCTTTACAGAATGGGCAACTCAGATCCAAAAAATGAAAGTGGCAAAAAGAGTTTGAGTTTGGACGTACCAAACATCAACACAAAAGGAAAGGGTACAGCCAAAAGTATCGCGACCAAAAGATAGTGGACAAATGATGAAGATGCTCATCTAGTTGAATGTCTTGTAGTACTGAAGCAAAGCAGTCAATAGGGTGCAGATAATGGCACATTTAAAGTTAGGTTTCTGTCCCAACTGGAAAAAATGCTACAAGAGAGGCTTCCTGGACATGGCCTTAAGGAAATTCCTCACATTGATTCGAGGTATAAGTTATTGAAGCACCAGTACCATGTGATCAATGAGATGATAGAAAATGATAGTGGATTCGGATGGAATGATGTGGAGAAGTGCGTTACCGCAACCAAAGATGTATTCGATGAATGGGTTAAAGTAAGTGCTTTTTATTGGCTAAAATTGTTTACAGGTTTAATTTTTTTAAACTTTCATTCCCCTGTCTTTTATTTATTTATTTTTTATTTTGTTGTAGAGTCATTCTACCGTGAAAGGCTTGTGGCACAGACCATTCCCCCACTATAACTCATCACTCATAGTGTTTGGTAAAGATCGAACAACTGGAGGGGCTACATAAACCCTTACTGATGCGGTGGAAGCTTTTGGGACAGAGCAAAAGGCGATTAATGAGGCAGGGATGGACGTCGATGTCGATCTTGAGGTGGAAGGCCAAAACACTGTTTAGGTGAAGGAAGAGAAGGTTGATTCTACATGTCAAATAGTCATAGGTGGCCTTAGTAGGAGGGTTGTCAGCAGCAACAAAAGGAAGGCTAGAGATGAAGGTTTTTCTGACTTCATGGATCAAATGGGCAGGTTTAGCAAAGCATTTGAAAGAACCCGCGAAAAAATTAAAGACATTGCATCGTTTTTCAAAAGAGAGTCTGAAGAGAAGGACAAGAGGAATTCGTTGTTCAATGCAATAGTTGAGTTGGATGAGTTCACAGTTGATGAGCTACTGGAGGCAAGGGAGGTGATATGCAAGGAACCTCACAAAATTGAGTTCTTCTTTGCGTTACTGCTTCATTTTAGACGAGAGTTTGTGAGGAAGCAGCTCACAAGTAATGTGTATCGTCCAGTATTTGATGATTAGTAATATATTTATGATAGCGTTTAACTTTTTTATGCACTAATGTGTTTGTTTAGATGAATGTGCTGCCTCAGTAGAAGTCTGTCAGTTGCATGGGTATGGTGTATTTTTTACTATGAAACACCATGGTGTAGTATCCGCATTGTATAGACCGTGGATGTTGTGTATTTTTTTATTATGTATGATAGTGCATTGTGTTAGCACTTAACCATATCCCACCGCGGATATCTTTTGCTGTGTAATACCCTAGTTTTTGTTAAGGATTCTAAATGTTGTTAATTAAATGGTAATCACAATATGAAATGGTGTTGTGTACTATCATATATGTTGTTGTTTTTATTATGATATCTAATTATCATGTGCTGCAATAGTTATCTTGAGTGCAAGGTATAACAGAATTACCTTTGTTTTTTACTTCCTCGTTCTTTTTTTACATGTTTTTGAATTTGATTGTCATCTGCATTTTTTAAAAATGTTCAAGGGGAATGACATCTACACAAAGGCAGGGGAAAGTGTCGAGATTAAGTGCCTACGACAGTCACATGCCACACGACCAATGTGCAGAGAGGACAAATATGAAGGTCAATAAAGTGATTTCATAAATTCTTACTTTGTTCGTGGAGGACTGATTAGTATTTGATGAAGTCGATTTGCACATATTATGCATTTTTAGGGGAATGGAACCTGTACAGAAGGCCAAACCAACTAGTGTTGACCATGGCTGTCATGGTGATTCAGACGTTATATGGACGGTCTCTAGTCAGAGAAAATTTGATGATAAGGAATATAGTTTCATATATTTGTTCTTTGGGGAACATAACAACGCTTCATAACATAATGAGGTCAATTTGCTTTATAGGTAAGAAACTTCCACGATGGGTAAGTAACCACATTGCGACTAGTAGATAGCATGGAATGTTGACCAGCAATATGTTCAATCGGCACTTGGGGTATGCTTCTCACCTGCGTCCATGTAATTTTTAAATCAAAAACTTTTTGGTAGTGTTGATAATTTCAGTTATGACAGGAAATTGTGAACAAGATCTACACATGTTGACATATTGAATTTCAAGTGTCTCGATTCCATGTGGTTTTTCTTGTATTTCGTATGAGCTAGTAGGCAGAAGGATGAGAAATGGATTAAGAAAGAGGACATATTCTCTACGAAATATGTGTTCATTCCCATTGTATTATAGTTAGTTAATGTTTGCTGATTTTTATAAGTGCAAGGTAATTTTTAATTCTATTGATGGGGGTGCTAATATTCTACATTTCTGTATATGCAGGGGTGACTGGAGTTTGTTGATCTTATGCAACTTTGGGGAAGTAGCGCGATCAAAACCCAACATAAGCTGTATGTTATTGTTGGACTCACTTCGGTCAGCTAACCCAAGGAGGTTTGAGCCTCTGATAAGAAAGTAAGGTCTTCCAACAATTTTCAAGATCCTGCTCCAGATTTTTCACTTGTGCTGGAGTCTATGGCCAATAATGCGACTAATTTTAGTTCCACAACTTGTTCCACAAGTTTGCCCTCGATATCACTGCTACTGAAACAACGATGGGAAAGACTATCTGAGTGGCTGATATACCTCTCATGGTGCCTAATGTGTGTAAGGTTACACTCCATAGGGGCACATTTTGTATTTTCGTTGTCATTTGTGCGTATGCTCACTGACTTTCTGAATGTTATGTGTGTCTAGGTGCCCCAGCAAAGAAACCAAACTGATTGCGGCTATTTTGTGCTTTATCATATATATAAGTTCCTCAAACGTGCACCAGTGAAATTTTCCCTAATCGAAAAGTACCTGTAAGTGTTGCATTGTTCCATTGCCACTCATAATTTTTTATATCCTTTTCCATCAAGATACAACTGCTTATTTATTATGTCGTTGTGTAACTTATGCCTCACCACAGATGAAAGAGGATTGGTTTGGGGAGGATGACGTCAAATCTTTCCGTGACAAACTGTTGTTGGACGTCGCGTAAAGTGAGGCAATGGTAAACATTTGCTGTTGTAATTGCCAATTTAATATAATATGGACTATGTCACCATTAATCATGACCTACCATATCATGGTCATGAATTGTATTTGCATCACTAACAAGTATGATTTCCTAACTTGTACAGGACTGTAAAAAACAGTACAAAAGGTTAAAGCTACGAGTAACGTGCATTTGGCTGCATTGTTTTCTTGTAAATTCTGTGTTTCCATAACTGTTGTATGAAAAGTAGTTCATGTGTTACAAAATAAAGTTTGAAAACAATCCAACATTATGATAAGGCACAATTGAAAAATCAATGTTACAACTTTATGTTTCTTTTCTATTGAAATATATATTACATACAAATGTTTGTTTCAAACTGCTAAATTGCAACAACTTTATCAAATGTATGGATGGTGGGATGTGTTTCGGTATAGGCTGAAGAGGGGTGTGGATTATGGATTTTGCTTCTATGTTTCGAGATTTTTGGTAGGGCTGGGTGCATTTCAATGTCTGGTATGCTTTTCTGAGAGGAATGGGTTTTCTGTTGTTTGTGGGTTGTTGTTTTGTGTTTTCTCTTTGGTTGTAGTTTTTAGCTGTGCGGTAGGTTTTTTACTGCAGGATATGGTTTGCATGTTCTATGCATTGGGTTACGGTGTTATGGAGGAATAGGACACGATCGTATGGCGACTGGGCAGGGGTGTTAAGAGCCTACATTGCATGTTGGTTTAGCAGTTGGTAGGTGTTGCTGTTGGGCTTGAGGTGGATTTCTGTGTAGGTTTGTAATGGTGTGTTTAGGGTGATGAATGCCAGTATTGCAGTGTACATTGTTGCTGTTGTGTTTGTTATTTTATGTTTCAAATTTCTTTGTGCGGCTTAGGAAAAAAGGCTCATTGGTCATTTCTCACAAGACGATATTGCTTTGTAAAAGAACAATTACCAAGAATAAAAAACGAAAATTGTTTGCAACGGTTATATTTTGTTACATAATTTAGGCAAAAACTTAGAAAAGATTCGCCCAACTCTTAAACTTTGAAGGGACAAGTAAAAACTAATTGCAAATGGGAAAAATTATACCTCTTCAACCAAACAAAGCCATAATTGATTCCCAGACATTAGAACTAGTAAGGGTATTTTTATAAAATACCCTTATGTAATATTAAATTACTGTCAACCAAACACTATTATCAATTGTAAATCCCCTACAAACCAAACACAAAAATATTTTATACCCGGTAATCTTCAAGGTAATCTACCTTTGTATTAATATTATATTCCTGAGTAATAAAACATTCCTTGAACCAAGCGTTATCTGAGTGAAAAAGTAATTTCGCTTCATTCACTCCTATTGATAAAAGAATGACATTTACACGTTTGGCTAGCATCAGTTTACTAGGTTAGAGGCTCCAATCCTCGAGGGTGTGTTTGGTTAGAGGTTTAGAAAGATTGCTTTGGAAATTTATCTTTGATTCCGGACACTAATTTGTTTGATTATCAAGTAATAAAAGATTTCAGCAATCGTCCAATACCAATAATAATTACTGTAGATGATATAGGGGATTATATGATTGATGATCTAGTGATTGTTATTAGAAGACTACCGGGTAATCCAAATTTTATACTAATTTTACCCTTAATTATAAAAACATTTCGGACACAAATGACCTCATATGTCTACCAAATAACAATTAGTTAAACTGCGTGAAATGATTTTTGTAACCTCATAAATTAATTTTTTAGACAAAAATGCCCCTCATTTTACATAAATTAATCTTAATTTTGTTACCACCCTAAAGTACATTAAATTTTTTGATAGTAATGCCCTTATTTTGAAAACTATTTACTTGAATACCACCCAAACACCCCAACCACCAAAGACGACTACCGATGGTGTCCGACAATTGTCTTCATTAGCTGGGATGTTTTGTTAAATTTTAAACTTTATTGTGACTAGGGTGTTTTAGTTAAATTCTCAAATGTAGAAGGTTAAAGTAATAATCTAAATAATAAATTATTATTATTATTAAAAAAGAAAGGCAATTCAGCAAAAGGTTTCTCCCGTAATCTTCAGGGGGTGTTTGGATCATATAATGTTTTATTATAGGGTATATTATATTAACGAAAAGAAATATCACCTTAAATATTACTAGGAATGTTTAGAAAATGTGTTTGGTTGGTTCGAATAAATTAGTGAATAATATATTTGATGGGAAAGATAAATTGGTGGGTATGTTATATAAATTACTAAATTGTCCTCCTTTTAAATATTAATATAATAGTATTTTTTAATATTATTTTTTGAACAATTTCTTTTAACCCCTTACTTTTAAGATTTAGCAAAAACACCTAAGCAACCAAAAACGTTTTAAACTTAACAAAAACACCCCTACCCACCCCAAGCCACTGCCGATAGCCAGCTACCATCGTCGGTGACCGCAAGCAGTGCCATGATCTAGCTGTGATGCCGGCAATGCCACGATCTGGCCATTTCACGGCCAAAGATGTGGCCGTCAAACAACCATAGATCTGGCTGTGAAATGGCCAGGTCTTTGGCTGTGAAACGGCCAGGTCTCGCTGTCGTCCAAAAAATTTAAAAGTGAGGACAAAAGGGTCTGCATTAGTGAATTGAACGTTTTGTAAATCCTAACAAATATAAGGGTAATTTGGACCAAATGCTCAACTCTTTAGGGGCAATATGGGACACAAAATTGGATTACTCAGGGTAAGTTTTAATAATAGCCACCCCCCTTTCCTAAGGTAATATTCCCAGCAACTTACCCTCCAAATGCCACTATTTTTCATAAAGGATTTCGGGAATTTTTTTTTACAAATCAACCAAACATTGTCATCTGCTCAATTTAAAAAATATTACCCCAATTATCTAATATTACCCCAATCCAAACGGACCCCCTCAACGTAATCTATTTCATTGGTAATCCTATCTTTTCAGTAGTAAAATATTCCTAAAACCAAACGTACCCTAAAAGCCAAAAACAGTATGGTTGGGTTAAATTATATCACAAACTTATTTAATCCTAATTTAACATGTGAAATAAAAATTAATCTTAAAATGTAAAGTATCTCGTAAAATAGTTAAACTTAATTTTCATTCCCCACATCCATGTTAAATTTGAAAAATTAATAAATTTGTAATTATTGATGCTATGCTTTCATTTGAAAAATCAAACATGTGGGGGCTATGCATAATGGAATCACACACAACCGCTAACAAGGCTATGCTTATCCTCTCATTTTTATGGATAGGTGGTATGATTTATTGTTTGCTGGATAAATTGGTAAATGAGTATTGATATGATGCAAATATTAAATTAAAACTTGGCTATGCATAATGGAATCACACACACAACCGCTAAGGGCCCGTTTGGTACACAATTTTTCAATATTCTATTCTCTATTCTATCCAAAATACACATTTATTCTCTTACTCTCAAAATATTATTCTATCTTATTCAATTTTTTTTTTAAACCTCCCAAATTTGTTAATTTAACTAAACACCCTTAATTTTTTTTTTTAAAATTGACAAAAACATCCCAAGAACTCCCACATTTGCGATTCCTACCACCACCACCTAAGGTCGACCTCTGTCTATAATGGTACACTACCAACTGAATCTGGCTAGTAGTATGACGATCTAGCCTTTTTCTGCCAGATCCACAATGGATCTGATCGAAAAAGACCAAATCTACTGTCAAAGATCTGGTCATTAACGGTCAAATCTTTAGTCGTTGCCAATCGTCAACAACAGCCATATCTTTGGCCATTGTTGATGACCAAATGCGATCTAATGTCAAATTCTGAACCCACGACACCACACAGGTCATGGCATGGCACAATTTCATGCCTTGCCATGTTAGTCTATGCTAAGAAAATCGTGTACCATGCCGACGACAAGTCAGGTCAGGGACTCAGGGTGGACCATTAGGTAGTACAGCTATAGTTATTTGGGGTGAAGAACGACATTAGCCGAGACAATGCAATAAATGCAAGTCGGTGGATTAAGAGATATTAGAAAATTAGCATCTAAGCATTAAATGCTCCAGAATAAAAATAAGTAAATATAAAAGAGAGAGCTGCCTAAATTGGGAGCTTATAAGGAGTCAATTGAGAGTCGAGAGGCCCGAGAGAGCTCAGATAAGAAAGGAAGTAAGAGATATAGAGGGGAAGGAAAGGAGGAGAAAGAGTTTAATCACTTGCGGGAAGGGGTGAAATCGAGTCGAGTATCTAATAAATCAAACTCGAGTTGAGCATTATAGCATCAAGTTCGAGTTTGAATTCAAATTTGATCGAGCCTAAGAAATCAAGTTTGAACTTGAACTCGGTACTTGAAATTGGAATTCAAGTTTGTTCGAGTATTAGTCGAGTTTTATTTAAGTTTTGATCGAGTTCGAGTTTGAGCTGATCTGAAAAAAATGAAAAAAATAATAGTGTTTGATTATAGATTTCCTTACTATAACTTGTTATGTATTTGCAACCTAACTCACATCAAAGTTCAAACAACTATTACATAATAAATAGAAATTGTTATGCCAAAAAATACACTTACATCAGCAGCACCAATCAAAATGAGATGTCAGTCCCATCAATTAAAGTTCAACAAGAGCTAAAGAACAAAATAACATTAACTATCAAAACCAAACCAACCTAAGCTGTTATTAAGAACATTTATATCAATCATATCCCATTTTAAGATAAAGATTAAGGAGGGTCCCTAGGTGTCCCCACAATTTATAGAAATGTAATCATTACATTGAACTCAAATCTATAAATATTCACCTCTCCTCATGGAAAATTGGGGGTGGGGGTGGGGGTGTGGTTGTTGCATATGAGAGTTGGGTATATATTTAAGCTTTCTTGGTAGAGAAACCATTACACCATGTTTGTACATCTCACTCGCGATATCAGAAAAATAGTTAGAGAATAATAAAATAACAATGAAATAGGATTTACTTTAAGCATCTGAACCACTATAAAAGTCTCATTTGTCAATCTTTTATTTATGTTTCTTCAAACATATATCACCACTTCATCATAATCAACTCTCATAATAATTTTACGCGTAATTTCTAAGACTCTGTTAACACTTTGCACGTAAGACTTCATTGGTGTCAAAATCAAGCATCAATAGAAATATAAGAGAGATAATAAGTTTAATATCATTCATCATCAAGTAGCATATCATGAAATAGCATAAGGCCATTAGCTGCATAACATTCATCTCATCTGCACATTCATCTGATCTCATCTGCTAGTTGTTGCCTCTCAATGTCCAAGAACAAAACCACACATCCTAGAAACAAAAAATTGGGGGATCATAAGTTGATGATAGCATATATCATAAGTGACTTGCAATGTGATTGTGTAAGTTGAAACTTAAAAGTAGTTGCCCCTAAGTAAACTTAGGACTTTTTATTAGATTATGATTGTTCAACAAATTAACAGAAAGTATTGTAAAAATGGAGCAAATCTGTTGTCACCTCTCTTCCAAAATTAAATGCTAGTTTATGAAGGTTTTAATGTCAAGTAACAAAAGAAAATTGGAGTTCCCCTCACAAGGCTTTTTCAGCAAAACTGTGGATTAAAGTGGAAATTGAAGAATAAATTAACACCAGGCCTGTATAGCAAACGCAATTGTAGAAATATACCAATAAATCCACGGTTTGCTTAGTCAAATTGGAGACCATTATCAAACAAAAATGCCTAACTTCAAACTCAGAGACAGAGACCATTACACAAGAAGAAGCCAGCAAATGATATTAATCCCTAAGTATTTCACGATTTCATAAATCACTTCAAAGTTCAAACTCAAATAATCTTTTAAGGCAGCAAGCACAATGCAAAAACTTAGGGATTTCAGTTTCACAATACCTGAAAGTTCTGAGAGGCAGAGAGGAGATGAAGCAAGATGGCGATGGGCGAAGGAGAGCGAAGAAAATAGCGACAGTGAAGGAGAGGGAAGAAAACGACGACGACGATTTGCGAAGAACGAGAGAAAGAGATCAAATCAATATAGGAATTTCTTGTATACAAATCATGTTTTACATTATTTCAACTAGATTTGAAAATTATATAACTTTTAAATTAAATTACATATGAGCCTTATTACTTTAAAAACTATTAATTTAAATATCGAGCTTGAAAATACTTGCGAACATTTCGAGTCAAGTTCTATTACGATCGAACTCGACTTGAATAACTACTCGAACTTGAACTCGAACTCGAACTCGAACTTGACTCGACTAATACCAAGCCGAGTTCAAGCCAACAACAAGGGCGGCTCAGCTTGATTTGCACCCCTACTTGCGGTTGATTAGGTGGGATGATAAGGATTTTTAGGTATATTATTTAAGAGATTTTGAATTTGATTATTCTTGATTGTTAATAAGGTTAGTCACTGAAAGGTTTATCAGTTGTTAATTTTAGAGTCTTGAGATTAGTCGAGGTATGCGTAAACTGGACACCCCTAATCACAAAACAAAAACAAAAAAATGTGGAGCAAAAGATTTGGCTAGAGAGGAGTTAAGCATGTTATCCCATTTTCTCTTATTTCGGTAACCATTTCCATTAAGATTTTTTGTTTATTTAGTTCTTTTTTTTTTTTTTTAATGAATTTATTTTGATGATTCCAATTATATTTTCTGATTTTTTTTGCTAAATAGGAGAAGAAGTGGAAAGACGTTTAAAGAATTTCAATACCAATGTAAGTTAGAGCTTCAAAATTGTGAGTAGAATTTTTCCTAAATGTTTTATAAAAAATTAAACTGCAATGGTATATATATATATGTTTCCTATTACAGATTTTGCTTACCTAAGTACATGAATCTGTGAGTAGAAAAGTATTTCTTAAATGGTTTTATGCTAAAGGCTTATATTTTTAAAAAAAAATTCACTAGAATGTTGGAAACGTTGAATAATTTTTTTTTTTTTTTTTGTTTGATAGCCGAAATGTCCAGATCAACTTATACATACCTCAACTAATCATTAAGATCCTTTGAACACGCTAAAAACTCAAACAACCAAGTAAGTTACAATGCGGTAGGTGGCCCTAAAGTTCAAATCCAATAAATCAATTAATGGAACAAACTTCCTTGACCACTTGTCCAGCCCTTTTGGGTTAATGTTTAATAATTTTAAACTACCTATGTCTACATATATAAGCAATGTTTTAACTATTAAGGAAACCACAGTTTAAAATCATCTGCTAAATATTGTCTTGAGTGAAATAGAATATTTAATATTTGCTCATGTGATTAATTTAAACAGAGAAGCTAGTGACTAAGTGCAAATAAGTGTAGATGCAAAAAATCTATCGTCATGAAAATAGGGTCTGATCCCGTGAGGTTGAGGCCACTGACGATCCGCTAGACCTACACGCATGAAAGGGCAAGCGTAAAGCTTCGGGAAAACATCAGGGTGGTGTTTGCCGTAGGCACTTCGACGCTCAAATTAGCAAGGCTGAGAGAGATTATTTGATAAGAATTAAGGAGATGAAGAATTACTAGGAGTCTTGTCGGAAGCTAGGACTATAGCGGAGGCGTCGGGCTCTTGGGAGCAAGAACTTAGAAGCAAATAGATGGTTTTGAGTAGTGTAGAATGACTATGGGAGATTGCCCCCTAATGAGAGGGCAAGCCTCTGTTTTTATAGTGAACCCAAAGGGGTTAGAATCCTAGTAGGACATTGAGTCCTCTTTTTTGGGAGATAATCCTTTTCAAGAAAGAAATATGATTTCTGGACCTTATTAGATTAAGTTTAATAGTTTAAATAAGATTTGGAATCTTAGTAGGACACTAAGTCCTATTTTGGGAGATAATCCCTATCATGAAAGAGATATGATTTCTTGACCTTATCAAATCAAGTTTAATAGTTTGAGTAAGATTTGAAATCTTAGTAGAAGAGGAAATAGAATGGGATTCTGATTTCCTACTTATAGATTGTTGCAGGCTAATGGGCTGAAACCCAGTTTAGCTTAACTTATAAGATAGCCCAACTAATAGAGTGGGTAGGTCGCAAGGTGATTTTAAGCATAGGCTCGATCGGGATTGGGTTGAGGCCTTGGGCCGTGACATGTTTATTTCGTTATTGGGCCTCGTCAAGCCCAAGACGATTTTTGGTCCTAACAGTTAGCCCCCCACTCTCTAAGTTAAAGAGTATTTAGCTTAGAGAGTAGATTTAATCGAATGAGTGTGGACAGAGCGGATTAGTGATAGCAGCTCGTTAAGTCAGATGGATAGTTGTATGGATTGGGTCGATGACTTGTTGATTTGAGGTGTAAGAACCCTTAATCGGCCTGGCCGACTGAATGTGTAGCTTTATGGATCGGGCAGGGTCGATCGAAGGTGTAAATTCGTGGATCGAGTAGGGTCGATCCAAAGGTGTAAATCCATGGATCGACAGGGCCGATCCGATGGTGTAGCTATGAATCCGTGGTATCGATTCCAGGTGGCGATCGAGGTAGTCAGTGGTATCCATGGATCGACAGTCGCATGGTGGCGTGAATCCATCGACAAGGTGGTATCCGGAAGGTGTACATCTCATGCGGATCGGGTAAGGGCCGATCCAAAGGTGTAGATCCTATCGGATTCGAGGTGGGGTCAATCCGAATAAAGTGTAAATTCATGAATCGGGCTAAGCAATTAAGGTGAAATCCATGGATCAGGCAGGTGATCCTAAGGTAGATCCGGATGGATTCGAGCAGGTCGAATCCACCGAACTGGTATGAGGTAAATTCGTGGATCGAGTAGGGTCGATCCATGGAGGTATAATTCCGAGGTGACGGTAATCAAGGTCAATCCGGCGGTATGGACGGATATCCGAGATCCGCGGATCGAGCAGGTCAATCCAAGGTAGAAATTGCGGATCGGTAGGGTCGATCCGAAGGTGTAAGTCCGTAGATTGAGCAAGGTCAATCAGAAGGTATAAATCTGTGGATCGAGCAGGGTCTATCCGAAAGTGTAAATCCATGGATCGGGTAGAGCCGATCTAAAAGTGTAGATCCGTGGATTGAGCAGGGTCGATCCAAAGGTGTAAATCCATGGATCAAGCAGGGTTGATCCGAAGGTGTAAATTCGTGGATCAAGCAGGGTCGATTCGAAGGTGTTAATCTGTGGATTGGGCAGGGCCGTTCCGAAGGTGTAGATCCGTTGATTGAGAAGGGTCAATCCAAAGGTGTAAATCCATGGATCAAGCAAGGTCGATCTGAAGATGTAAATCTATAGATCGGGTAAGGCCGATCCGAAGGTGTAAATTCGTGGATCGGGCAGAGTCGATCCGAAAGTGTAGATCCATGGATTGAGCAAGGTCAATCCGAAGGTGTAAATCCGTGAATCGAGTAGGGTCGATTCGAAGGTGTAGATCCGTGGATCGAGCAGGGTTGATCCAAAGGTGTAAATCCGTGGATCGGGCAGGGCCAATCCGAAGATGTAGATCTGTGGATTGGGCGGGGACCGATACGATGTGGTCAATAAGGTAAACAGCGGATCGCGAATGTCTATTCGGAAAGTGGAATGCAGGGGTCAATCCGAAGGTGTAAATCCGTGGATCGGAGGTGTCAGGTGGTGGGTCCAAGTGGATCGGGCAGGGCCGATCCGAATGTGTAGATCCATGGATTGAGCAGGGTCAATCCGAAGGTGTAAATCCGTGGATCAAGCAGGGTCGATCCAAAGGTGTAAATCCATGAATCGGCCCTGTCGATCCGAAGGTGTAAATCCTTGGATCAGACGGGGCATTAAGGTGTCCGTGGATGGTCGAGTCCATCCGTGGATTAAGCGGGGAGGTCTTCAAGAAGGTGTAAATGTAATGGATCAATTCAAAGGTATAAATCCATGGGTTGGGCAGGGCCAATCCAAAAGTGTAGATCTGTGGATCTAGCAAGGTCAATCCAAAGGTGTAAATCCATGGATCGGGCAGGGTCGATCCAAAGATGTAGATCCGTGGATTAAGCAGGGTCAATCCGAAGGTGTAAATCCATGAATCTGGCAGAAGCTAGGACTACGGCGGAGGCATTGGGCTCTTGGGAGCAAGAACTTAGAAGCAAATAGATGGTTTTGAGTAGTGTAGAATGACTATGGGAGATTGCCCCCTAATGAGAGGGCAAGCCTCTGTTTTTATAGTGAACCCAACGAGTTATAATCCTAGTAGGACATTGAGTCCTCTTTTTTGGGAGATAATCCATATCAAGAAAGAAATATGATTTCTTGACCTTATCAGATTAAGTTTAATAGTTTAAATAAGATTTGGAATCTTAGTAGGATAATAAGTCCTATTTTGGGAAATAATCTTTATCATGAAAGAGATATGATTTCTTGACCTTATCAGATCAAGTTTAATAGTTTGAGTAAGATTTTAAATCTTAGTAGAAGAGGAAATAGAATGGGATTCTGATTTCCTATTTATAGATTGCAGGCTAATGGGCTGAAACCCAGTTTAGCTTAACTTATAAGATAGCCAACTAATAGAGTGGGTAGGTCGCAAGGTGATTTTAAGCATAGACTCGATCGGGATTGGGTTGAGACCTTGGACCGTGACATATTTATTTCGTTATTGGGCCTCGTCAAGCCCAAGACGATTTTTGGCCCTAACAATAAGCATTTTGAATTTGAATTGAAACCTTATTAAGTTTTATTTAATTGATTATTTTATTATGGAAAAACTTAGCTAGATGTTTCTTCTTCTTTTAAATGACAAATTTGGGTAAATCACTTTAAAGTTTTAAAGAGCAGTATTTAATTAAATTATCCTTAGAAGGGAAGAATTCTACTTGAATGTTTTGTTAGAGCATCTCCAATGAAACACTAAATTGGTGTAAAACACCAAAATAATGTCAAATTTTGCTCAAATCATACACCAAAAGCCACACCAAATTGGTGTGACAGTATTCATCCACCACAAAACATATTTTATTTCCTTATTTTTGTTATTTTTTTTTTTTTAATTTGTATTGATGTTAATTTGATTATTATTTATATTAATATTTATAATAATTATATAATTCAAAAAATGATGAAAAAGTAAAAACAAAACTTCATTCAATGCAAAATTAAACTTCAATAACTTAAAATAAATTAACACTAATTTAAAAAAAAAAAACTAAAATTAATAGAAAATACAATATAAAGTAGAATAACAATTTAGTATTCTGGTAGATTAGTCTCAGATCCTCTAAGATCATCAAATTAAGGACACAAAGGCTCACCATGCTCTTCGAAACGCATTAATTGATTGTTGGTGAGAAGTATATATTACTTCGGATAATTAAATTACTATCAATATGAAATTTTACTTTTGTAGTATTGTTTTTTTATTTTTTTGTGGTATTTTATATTAGATGAATGTTTTTATATATTAAGGGGGCGTTTGGATCATATAATGTTTTATTATAGAGGATATTATATTAACGCAAAGATAGATAACCTTGAAGATTACTGGGAATGTTTAAAAAATGTGTTTAGTTGATTCGAATAAATTAGTAAATAATATTCTTGGTTAAGAGAATAAATGAATATGTATGTTATATAGATTACTAAATTGCCATCTTTTTAAAATATTAATATAATATTATTTTTTATTTTTTATTTTTTGAATCATTTCTTTTAACCCCACATTTGAAATTTTGTTAAAACACCACAGTCATATAAAACTTTAATTTATAGCAAAATCACCCCCAGCCACCCCAAGCCACGGCCGACAATCGACAAAATGGCGCATGACTGGCCATATATGGCCGGTTGTGCACCACCAAAGCCATTTCTAGCCATGGATCACAAATCCATAGTTGTTTCACAGCCAGACTTGTGGCCGTGAAGCACAATCAAATCTATGGCCATTTTACGACCACAGGTTTGGCCGTGAAACGGCCATAGAAACGCCAGATCTGGCCATTTTCAACCAGAAAAGGCCTTACCGACTAGATCCCATTGGTCGTGCACCATTATGGTGATTGACGCTGACCACCAGCAGTGGTGAGTAACGGTCAGTGGTGGTCTTGGGTGACGGGGGATATTTTGTTAACTTTTAAATTTTTTTTTGTGGCTTGAATGTTTTAGCTAATTTCTCAAATGTGGGGGGGCTAGGTAATTGTTATTTGGTGGACATTTGAGGCAATTGTGTCCGAAATGGTATTTAATTAAGGGCAAAATAGGTGAAAAAATTTTTTTTGGGTAGTGTTTTAGTCGTGCGCCTTGTCCCCGGGGGTGGTTATCGGATTACTCCCAACATTACCAACAGTAAACACTATTTGCAATCAAAGATTCCCATAATATTTTATTACTTGCAAACTAAACATTGGAATCTTGTAAAATAAATGAAGCTTACCTTCGTTATCTTATATGCCCCCAATCCAAACCCCCCTAAATATAATGTTTATTTGATTTAATAAATGCTTAATTTTATTAAATTAGTATAATTTTCAAAGTTATTATTATTTAATTAGTATATATAAAAATAATTGGTAAGATAAATTAATTGTTGATTATTAATAGGAAGAAAAAGAAGGAGAATATTCTTTTTAGTGCAATATTTGGTACAATGGGTTTGAGATGCAATAGTGAAAAGATGTGAAAGTTACACCAATTTGGTGTGACAGTTGCACCAATTTGTTTTTTGTGGTTGGAGATAGTCTTCGAGCAAACGACATATTCCCACCCAAGGTTTAGCAAAATCTCAAGTTGATATCCCTGATTACATTTATTTCTCATTTTCATCATTAAAGTAACGTCATTTTTTTTTTATTTTAACAGATTCGCAACTTTTCACTATAATGCAGCACACATTAGCATGCTAAAGTGTGCTGATACTTTCTTTGAAGAAGACAGACTCATGTTAGCAAAAACGACTCACATTAGTATGTTTAAGCCAACGGTTTTTGGCTTTTTTTTACTGATTTCGAAGTCTAAAATCATTTCCAGCACCATCTTGTTCTCCTCACAACCTTCTTTACAAAACCCACATCTTTATTTGTTGACTTTACTAACCTTTTTTACCATTTATAATAGTCACTAACCATGTTAGTTTAACTGTAAAAATCTGGAATAAATACTACTAAAGTATATCTTGGAATTTCGCTAAATCTGTTGGGATATGTCGTTTACTCTGTTTTGTTGTGTAAGTTAGTATCTTCACACATGGGTTCCATGATGGCTAAGTTGTGCATTTAAAAAAGAGTAATGTTAGTTTTACAAAGACACATACAAGGGGGCATACAAAGACAATCTTCACCCTTGATTTTCATGATTTCTCTCTCTCTCTCTCTCTCTCTCTCTCTCCGTTTTTTCTTTGTTTTTTTCTTTTGGATGATGTCACTATGTAGCCCTCTTTGTATGGGTCTTTGTAAGGATAACATTTTTCTTTAAAAAAAGAGTAATTATTGCTCTTCTGTCTTAATAAATGAGTTTCAGCCTACCTGTGTGTGGGATGTCCCACAGGTATGACAAATATTTCCTTGGGGAATAGTTACGGTGCAAATATTTCCTTGGGGAATAGTTACGGTGAGAACTTGAATAAACAGTTAATAACAATTGTTTCAGTATCGAGTATTAGACATAACAAACACAAAATAGATAAAATATATATTCTTAGTTTATTAATATCAATTATAAGGTGTAAGTATTTTTAACTCACCCTTTTAAATTTTCTCCAATCCTAGGTCACCACATCGATTGTGCGAAACAGTGACTCTCTACATCGAGGTTGGGTCCATGCAACATCATTCTACTTTGTATGTAGTTTCACATTTTTTTTGTCTTTTACTGCATGAGGGTTTATTACGGTATTACCTAGGGTTGTTAACAAGCCGAACCGAACCGAGTTTTTGGTTTAACGAGCTCAGCTTGTGAGAAGAAAGAAGAATTCGAGTTGAGTTCGAGTCGAGTCGAGCCTCTAATTTTTTGATTCGGCTCTACTCGTAAAAAGAGAAAAATATTTCGAGTCTGGCTCGTGAGTAAGCTTAATAAGCCGAGTTAGAGCCGGCTTGCAAGCCAGTAAAACACATACAATTTTTTTTTTTTAATTTGGTGCAGACTTTCTCTCACTCATTTATTACTTTTGGACCCTGCTACACTTACTGATTAGATTACCGATTTTGCTATACCGACCCACTGCCCAATTATTGACTTCTCAAAATTTAACTCAATTCACAAAAAATCAGTATATCAAATCGGTTGTTCAATCGGTAACTTTAGCATTATTGATTACTTTTTCTTTTCTCACTCTCATTTATTACCCTTTCTCTTTCACTTCTTTTCCCTTCTAATTTATTATTGATTTCCTTTCACTTCTTTTTCCTGATTTCCTTTCTCTTGTTTTCTCTCTCTCCAGACTCAATGGCTCACGTTTCTCTTTTTTTTTTTTTTTTTTTTGCCCTTTCTTTCTTTATTTCTCCCCGTTTCTCTTGCTCTCTCCCGCCCCCACCAACTTTGAAGTTATGCTCTTCCTCTTCTCTTTGGTTACTTATTACTCTTTGCTTTCTCTCTCTCTCTCTCTAATGACGCATGTTTCTCCTATTTTCTCTTTCTTTCTTTCATTTTTTCTCCTTGTTTCCCCAGCACTCTCCACCAACTCTGATTTCTTTTCTTCTTTCTCCTTGTTTCCCTACACTCTCCACCAAATCTAATGCCAGCAACTTGCCTAAAATGGTTTGGTTTTAGAGGAAAGGATTTTAGTTACGTTTTTAGGGATTTTAACATCGGGATGTTCTTTGTCATTTTTGCAAACTTTTTGTTTTAAGAATTTTAGTTTAATCCCCTATACTTAATAAAACCCCTAAAACACTCCTACTAATTCAAGCCTGACCCGGCTCGCGAGCCTAACGAGCCAAGCCGAGGCAGGCTCGAACTTGACTCGTGCTCTCTCACGAATTGAGCCGAGCCGGCTCGATTCCAGACAAGGCGAGCTGTTAACGAGCCGTACTCGAGCCGAGCCGAGTCGGCTCGCGAGCGACTCACCTCGTTGAACAGCCCTAGTCTATTACCCATGACTTGTATTATGTAGTTGTCATATATATGTGTGTGTGTGTGTGTGTGTGTGTGTGTGTGTGTGTGTTTTCAGACTTGAAGTTTTATAGTAGTTTAGTTAGAAATGGTTTTTCAACCTCACATACATGACACGTCTCGATCACCTGAATCTTATAAAAGCATTACGATGTTATAGGAAATGGAGGATTGGACCGGGTCGTGATGTTAAGTATTGGAGAAACCACCCTAGCAACCTCACGGTGCCCTCTTTTACGTTATATTTATCTTTTGTGATTATAAGGAAGAGGACTCAAGGCTCAGCTTTGATAGGAAACTAATGCCCCAAATTTCGTCTCAAACAAATATAATTATACTCATGGAGTAAAATAGAAAAAAAAAATTAAATAAAACATTACTCATTTATTATTAGATAATTTAACTATCAATATTCATTAAGCGTTTGTTTGGTTGAGTTTATATATATATTTTTTATTTTTCTTAGACAATGGTGTTTTAAAATATTTAAATTCAATTATTAATTATTAATAGTTTATAAATAATTATATTTTTCCTTCCATATTGTGTTTTTTTCTTAGTTCTCTATTGATCAGTTCTTTTGTAAAATGCATGGATGAATACTTTAATGAAGTACGTAAGATTTCCAATTGAAAATGGGAGATTATCCTAAACTATTCTAAGATTTCTAAATTTATCATTTAGATAACAAGTTTCGCGTTTTTTTATCAAATAGACTGTCAAAGTTTGAAAATTGTATCTTTGATATCCTTTTGTCCTAACTCTATTATCATGTTGTTAATGTTAGAAGGGTAGAAAGGTAACTTTACTTGAAAAAAAGTGTTTAGAAATTTTATATCCTTTTGTCCTAACTCTATTATCATGTTGTTAATGTTAGAAGGGTAGAGAGGTAACTTTACTTTTAGAAAAAAGTGTTTAGAAATTTTACTAAAGAAATGTTGGTGTTGAGACTTGAACCTTGAATGGATAGGAAAAATGAATATTTTAAAAATCTTAAAGGGGCGTTTGGTTCAGAAAATGTTATATTACTAGGAATGTTATATTAATAGGAAGATATATTACTTTAAGGGGGCGTTTAGTTCAGGGAATATTGAATTACTGGGAATGTTGGATTACTGGAAAATTAGATTACCTTGAAGATTACTAGGAATATTTAGGAAAATGTGTTTAGTTAATTGGTGGGTATGTTATATTAATATGTTCGGTTGGGAGGAATAAATTGGTGGGTATGTTATTTAAATTACTGAATTGTCCTCTAATTAAATATTATTATTATATTATTTTTTAATATTTTTATTATAATCCCCCTGCATTTAAAAACTTAACAAAAACAACCCCATAATAAAAGTTTAGAAAATCAACAAAGCACCCCCACCAACCCAGCCATGCCAGCCGCCAGCAACCACCGCAGGCCTCCGGCAACCTAACAGTGCACAAAAGGCAAGAAATGACATTTGTGTGCCGTATGGCCATTTATGGCTTGATGGCCAGATCCCTCATTGAATCTGGCCATTGACGGCCAGATATTTGGCCGAAAATGGCCATATCGACACATGACGACCATTTTCGGCCTTCTGTGCGCCGTTCTGGCAGCGGCGGCGGCTTGCCATGGCAACAAGTGGGTAGGGGTGGTGGCTTGAGTGGGCTGCAATTTATTTTGAATTCAAGGGTAATTTTGTCCAAAAAGTTAATTAATTGAGGTGAAATAGTAAAAGACATATTTATGTAAATAAATTTAAAAATAAGGGCATTATTGTCCTAAAATTTTATTCATAAGTAACAGAATTGTAACAAAAAAAGATAACCCTGATAATCATAGAATACCTAAGAAAATAGAGGTAATCAGATTACCTTCAATATTACTAATAGTAACCACTATTGGTATTTGAAGATTACTGGTATTTTATATTACTTGACAACCAAACATGGTAATTAAGTAATATAAAATGACTTAACCCTAGTAATCCACATAACCCCCAGCCAAATGCCTCCTAAAGGTTACTAGGAATGTTATATTAAATATCTTTGGTTCTATTGGAAAAAATTGGTGGGTATAAATAATTAATATGTTTGGTTGGAAGAAATAAAAGAATTTATGGAGAACCCTTTTACTGTATACCTTTCTTTTTTAATATTGCTATTATATTATATTACTAATATTATTATATTATTATATTTTAATAATATCATTAACTATGGGTAAAATTGTAACAAAATTAAGATTATCAAGTAATTTTAGAATACCTATGAAAAAAGTGGTATTCAAATTACCCCGATATAATGTACAATGATTACTATTGGTATTGAAGGATTATCAGAATTTTTTATTACTTGACAACCAAACATAGTAATGACTAATGAGGGGGTGTTTGGTCTTGATAATATTTTATTGTAAAAAAGATAAGATTACTAATGGGATAGATAACCTTGAAGATTAATAGGTATAAATTTATTATAGTGTTTGGTTCGAGTGAGCTGTATAAATAATTAATGTATTCGGTTGTAGTAATTACAAAATACTTATTGACATCAATACAAGGGCATTTGTGTTTGGAATTTTTATTAAGGGTAAAACTGGAACAAAAATAGGATTACCATGGTAATCTTAAAATATCACCATTTGAGTCGGTAATCACATAACCTCCTATGCGGGCGTCCGAATCATATAAAGTTTTATTATAGAGGGTGTTATATTAATGGAAAGATAGATCACATTGAAGATTACTGAGAATGTTTAGAATGTGTTTGGTTGGTTTGAATAAATTAGTACATAATATGTTTGGTTGTGAGGATAAATAGGTGGATATGTTATACAGGTTACTAAATTGTCCTCCTTTTTAAATATTAATATAATATTATTTTTTATTATTATTTTTTGAATCACTTTTAACCCCCTCTATTTAAAATTTTGCTAAAACACCCCAGCCATATAAAACTTTAATTTATAGTAAAATCACCCCTATCCATCCCAAGCCACTACCGGTAGCTAGCCACCACTGTCGGTCACCGCCGGCAATCGATGAAATGGCGCACAACGGGCTGTATATGGTCGACCGTGTGCCGGCAAAGCCATTTATGTCCATGGTTGTTTCACGGCTAGATCGTGGCCATAGAAACAACCAAATCTTGCCATTTTCGACAGATCCATGGTAGGAAAAGGCCTTACTAGTGCACGACTAGCCAAACCCTGCCAATCGTGCACCATTACGACGACTGAAGCCGATGGCCAGCGGTGGTCTTGGGTGGCTGAGGGGTATTTTGTTAACTTTTAAACTTTTTTGTGGTTGGAGTGTTTTAGCTAATTTCTCAAATATAGGGGGGTTGGGTAATTGTTATTTGTAGACATTTGAGGGCAATTGTGTCCGAAATGGTATTTAATTAAGGGCAAAATAGGTATAAGAATCAGATTACTTGATAATCTTTTAATCCTAGGGGTGGGGGACTGTATCGGATTACCCCCTATATTACCAACAGTAAACACTATTTACAATAAAAGATATCCGTAATATTTTATTACTTCCAAATCAAACACTGGAATCTTGCAAAATAAACGAAGATTACCCTTGTTGTCTTATATGCCCCCGATCCAAACGCACCCTATATCATCTCTCATATTACCTTAGTAATAAAACAGTATCAAAATTTTTTATTACCTATTGAACCAAGGTAATGATTGAATTAAAAGATAAATTATCGGAGTAATCTTCCAAAGGCCCTAACCAAGCGCCCCTTGACAATAATATAAGATGTTATTACTAGAGTAATAAGAGATTACCCCTAGCCAAACGCACCCTAAAGGTAGTTAATGATATTCTTCTATTAAAATTATATTTATTTAAAAAATGTTTTGAGGATGTATATGGTTTAGGATTATAGATTTTCTTTATTTGATGATTGATATAATGAATATTGAAGAACTTATAATTTTATAGTTTCTTTTCTAAGTTATTATTTTTATTGAACATGGATTAATTTGAAGGTGATATTGGCATTAAAATATTAAATTTATTGTAGACGTAATATGTCCTTACTTATGTATATAATGTTCTTTGAGGACACCATTATTATTAACCATATCTTTTTAAATACAACCACATATTGGGGAGCTTTGTGATTATTTTCTTATATAATAACAGGGACATATATATTTTTTACATTAAACATTAGGGCTATACATGTAATTTAATCTATACAATAATTTAACATTTACTTGAAACCTCATTGTAGGAGGTGTTGTAAATTGTAATATATGAAAAAGACTTTGATCTTTTAGCGTATCTCTCTACTGATCTGAACACTGTCTCAAATTGCCGCCGGCCTTCAGTTTCCCGACGGCCAAGTTAAAATCTGGGTTAAATCTCTATTGCCAACGTGGTAGAAGTTAATGGCTTCGTCTTCTTCAGTTACTAATACTCCAGTGAAGTATGAAGTTTTCATCAGTTTTAGGGGCCAAGATACCCGGAAGGGTTTTGCCAGCCATCTTTATGCAGCTCTGCTTCGGAAAAATGTCGCTACTTTCATGGATACAGAACTACGGGAGGGAGATGAAATTAAACCATCACTCCTCAATGAATTGAAAAGTCAACGATTTCAGTCGTTATCTTCTCCAATGGTTATGCATCTTCCGCATGGTGTCTTGATGAACTTGTGAAGATCGTTGAATGCAAAAATAGACCTACAAACAGGCAGATCTTATTACTGGTTTTCTATCACGTAGATCCAACAGATGTACGGAATCAAAGTGAGACTTGTAGGCAGGCCGCAGGCATTAGCAGAGCTCGAGGAAAAATATAGAAGAAAATGGCAGAATGAGCAGAGATTGAGAGAAAATGTGAAGAAATGGCGAGCTACTTTGATCGAAGCGGCAAATATATCTGGACATAATACAAAAACCACAAGGTAACTGTTACTTAGTGTTAATTCTCGTTGTGGTTTCTGTTATTTTTATCATGGGACGTGATTTTTATCTTAATTTTTTTACTTACATTTAAACTTTAATATTTGTTGAGGCTTGATTTTGGACGCCAACTACTTGCGCGTGTAAAGTGCTAAGAGAGTCTTAGAAATTGCACGTGATGGATCCATGAGATTTGAATATGGTATTGAGATTATATATCTTACAGAAAACATAAATAATAGGCTACCAAGAAAGGTTTTTATAGTGGTTCCGATACTCAAAAGTAAATCCTATATCCATTGTCATTTTATTGATCTCTGACTATTTTTATGATTTTGCCCGTAAGACATAGAAAGATAAAAAAATATAGTGTTTACAGAGAGAAAGAATTGAGCTCAAATCTATGCTTAGCTCTCATATGCCCAGACTTCCTTTTCGAGAAGAGAAGTGCTAATTTATATACCTTTGAAGTCAATGTATTAAATGTTTTACAAGTTGTCTTGACACATGGAAGGCTCTCGTCCATTCATCTCTTAAAATGAGATAGGGTTGGTATGAATATTTTTGAAAAGATATAGGTTTGACAGCTAGTACAAAAAGACATTTATTTAACTGACATAAACGTGATTTTTTAGGCAGAAGTCAGAACCATATTTTATTATGTTTATCATCTTAGTAATTCCTAAACCATTGGATTGGACGGTATCCCCAATTAAAAATTTAAGTCAAACCTTTTGTTAGGTGGATTACAGTCTGAAAATGCACCTATTAATTATATTATCCAAACTTGAAGGGTTCGATTATTGAGTATAAACTATAAATATAAAAAAATTGAGCACTTTACATTTTTTTACGTAATTTAAACCGGATGCTTTTATTTATTTAATTTTTTTTTTAAGAACCATAAAAGTAAATATTTGAAGTAAAAGTAAGAGAAAGAAGAATAATTTATTTTATTACAATTATATCCTCACTTCAAATTGAAGATAGAGGCTAAAGAGGAAAATAGTGGTGGCTAAAAATCAGTAAATCACTTCCCTTGATATTCCTAGTTTACAAACAAAGGATTGATGCATATTCATTCTTGTAATAGCCCGAGCCCAAAGAAAGTATATATTATTTATTTTAGTCCATTTATTTAATTAAGATGATATATATATATATATATATATATTTTGGGTTCGTGGGGGTGTCTGGGCTAGTTTACTAATCCCTTAGGCCCCTTAAAGTTAATGACTTGGCAAACCAATTATAGTAGCTGCCCCCATTAGGGGTTAAGATGAATCGAACTCAAGACCCCTCGAGTAATACACCAAATAATTCTAGTTGACTACTTAACCACCTAGTGCTAGTTTTACCATTCATCTTGGGTTAACTACTTGTGTAAAAATTTACCTTACCCTAACCAATATAAAGTTTACAATATCCTAAAGAGCCAATGATTTGATTGTAGATAATGTTATGCCTCAAAAGTCAAGCCTATGTCAGCACAATTAATGTCTCTTTGTACCAACTGCCAAGCCTGTATCTCCAAAGATATTCTCACCAACTTTATCTCATTTCAAAAAGATGAATGGACGAGAGTCTTCCATGTGTCAAGGCAGCTTGCAAAACACTCATTGCATTGAGTGCAAATGTGAATAAATGGGCATTTCTCTTCCCGAAGAAGGGGGCCGAGAGGTGGGGCTGAGATTGGAACTTCATTTCTTTCTCTGTAAAAATACTGTATTTCTTCATCTTTGTATGTCTTACGGGCAAAATCATAGAAATAGTCAGAGATCAATAAAATAACAATGGATGTAGGAGTCGCTTCTTGCATCCGAACCACTATAAAAACCCCTCTTGCCAATCTTTTACTTATTTTTTTGCAAAATATATAATCTCAGCTTCATATTCAAATCTCATGTATCCATCACGTGTGTCTCCTAAGTTAGCTCAGTGTTTCCCACATGCGAGTCGTTGGCGTCCAAAATCAAGCGTCAACAGTTTGGTGGCCCATGCAAGTCCGATTCTCAAGCCTGCATCCAAGTTCCCTGATGGCGTGCTCAGATCTCAAACCCGCGTCCGAGTTCTCCGATCGCGTGGCGAGATCGTAGATCGCACACGTTAGAATTCTTCGATTACGTATCAAAATTCTCTAATCGCGTGGCCAAATCACAGATCGCACGCATCAGAGTTCTCCGATCGCGTGGCGAGATCGCAGATCGCACGCCCATGCCGTCCTGATCCTCAGCTTCAGATCGCGGATCTTCAACTTCAAATCGCATTTTCAGATCACTGATTTCTTGTGCTCTTAGGTAGAGCTCGTTATGATCTCTCAGGTCGTGCTCGTTATGTGCTCAGGTCGAGCCCAGGTTGTGCTCGTCCTAGTTAGTAAATACGCGTATAAAACACGTATTTACGCACTTTTTAAATGACTGCCGAATTATTCATGAATTATTGGAACATTCGTATAATTCCCGTATAATTCACGAATAATTCGCGAATTATTGCAAAAGAAAAAAAACTTGATTGAAACGACGTAGTTTTGGTGGGGGAAGAAGAAATCAGTGGATAAGGGAAGAGATTATTCACGAACTAACCACCATCTCACACCTCCGGCCTCCCCACTTCCAGCGTAGCCCCTCACTGAGTACAACCCCCAATGATTTACATCCCTGCTATTGAATTTCAGGATTTCTTTCATACTTTTTTCATTTGTTGGTTCTGATTTCGGTGGTTGATGATTCATGATTTTAGTTTAAAGTGTTATTTTGGAAAGGAGGGTAGGCTAGGTGGCCACTGGGGATTCGCTGGAAGGTGGAGGCGCTAGGAAGGAAGGGGTGCATGAGGTGGTTGGGCTTTGCGGAACTGGGAAGGGTTGATGACTGTTTGCTGCTCTGCGGCAGCTGTGTGGCGTGACTTGTGAGACAGTGAGAGTGAGTTGGTGGGTCATGGGTGCTGGTGAAGAATAAGCATTAAGCGGTGGCGTTTTATGTAGAAAAAGATTAATAAATCCTTTTATTGAATTATTTTATTTATTGATTAATCTTATATTTCAGGTTGCATTGTAACACTAATTTGTGAGGCAAAATTTTAGTTCTTGATTTAATATAATTTAATGGATTAATGGGAAGTTAAAATTGGTTATATTTAATATCGAACTTATCAAGTTTTAAATTAGTAAAGAATGATGGCTAAATATTTTGTTTGAGTTTGGAGACTATAATTTGAATATCAATTATATATTGTATATTTGTGTTATTGGTTAATTAAATACTTTGCATTTGAAATTTTATATTAATTTTAACTAGATAATCCATAAAAGTGTTAAAACTAAGATTGATATTACCGTATTTTTTAAAACGTATTATTGACAATGCACCGTATTAAACCCGTATATACCCGTACCGTATTTTTCCCGTATCCGAATTTTATGGCCGAATTTTTTTAAACGTATTTTTCATCGTTTGCCATATTATACCCGTAAAATTCCCGTACGGTTTTTTTGCCGTACCCGTATTTACTAACTAGGGTGCTCGTTATGTGTTCAGGTTGAGCACAGGTCGTGCTCGTTATGTGTCTCTTGATCAATCAACGTTAGCATCCGAACCACTTTAAAAAGCTCCCATTGCATTTATTTCACATTTTTCTATCCATAATCACGTGTGTCTCTTGACCAATCAACGTTACGCACGTGTCGATTAGTTGGTGTTAGAATCACGCGTCAACAGATAATAATTTAATTCTTTAATTGAACTTGATTATTGGAATTATTCACCACTATCCGCTACATGGATTCCATTCTTGTTTCGTGTACTGTACTTTTCAGCGTTATGATATTAAGTATTTCCTTCAAACAAACGTTTATATTGTTAAGAATATGCATTTATTTCATAGATTCAATTAATTAAGCTGTTATATTGTTTTCATCTTCATTAAATCATCTATTGGGAATTAAAATTATTTTTTCTCTTTTTCGGTTGATTCATACTTTGTTATTCTTTGTTTTCCATATATGCTAGCAACGATGCTCAACTTGTAGAAGAAACTGTCGACAATATTTTGGAGAGATTGGATCATATTTTCCCGAGTGAAAATAAGGAGTTTATAGTTGGAGTAGAACGTAGCATCACAGAAGTTGAATCTTTACTTCGCATGGGATCAGAAGAGACCATTAGTATTGGAATATGGGGAATGGGCGGTATAGGAAAGACAATTATTGCTAGAGCAGTATTTAATAAAATCCAAAATCAGTTTGACAGTCATTTCTTCTATGAAAATGTTAGGGAAACATCAATGAATCTCAATAAAAGGACCTTCACAAAGCTAAAGCATGATAACGAAAAAGTTCTTATTGTTTTAGATGATGTCACTTTGATAGAACAAATAGAATCTCTAATTGGAGAATTTGTAGATCGCTTGGGTCCAGGAAGTCGAATTATTATAACCACAAGGGATAAAGAAGTGTTTCAACGTTATGGTGTGCCCTGCAAAAATATATACAAGGTTAAAGAATTATCAGATCCTGAAGCTCTTCAGCTTTTCAGTTGGTATGCCTTTGAGAAAACAGAACCCGATTTAAATCATCAAAGAGGGTAGTAAAATATGCTCAAGGTGTTCCATTCGTTCTAAAAGAATTTGGCAATTTTTATACCCCAAATTAGATGTTTGGGAAAGTGCAATAGATGAACTACAAGCAAATCTTCCCCAAGAAATCCAAAAGAAGCTAAAAGCCAGTTACGATGAATTACGTGCTGATCATCTGAAGGATCAATTTCTAGATATTGCATGTTTCTTTAAAGGGGAAAGTACAGATTTTGTAGTAAATTACTTGGATGCCAATTATGATGAGTTTGACAGCATAAACGACTTAGATGATCTCATTAATAAGTGTCTTATAAGCATTACACCAGACAAAAAGATATCAGTGAATGATGTGTTACAAGTAATGGCTAGGGAAATTGTTCGCCAAGAGCCTAAATGTCCTGCAAAGCGCAGCCGTTTGTGGGACGATAAGGATGTCTCTTATGTACTGAAAAACAATGCGGTAAGAATTTAACTTATGTATATCTAGTAATAAATTATCTTAGAACTTTTCTATTCTGCAAATGAGCGTATTGTCACGACCAGCCTGCTTGCCCAAGCATGCTGCACGTTACTTACTGATTAAGTATACTTCAGGGTGAAGCAAACTTAAGAGCTAAGTTAACTTAGGGGCTAAGTTAACGACTCAGCAGCTAGCTTCGGCGACTAAGCACCTTCGTTTCCAAGGTTGCACACATGCTCGCCACCCACGAGCTTCGTTTCCAAGGTTGCACACATGCATGCCACCCACGAGCTTCATTTCCAAGGCTGCACCAAAGCTTGCCACCCATGGTTTCTTAATGCTGAAACACATAGCTTAGTCATTCATTTACTTTGAGGAGCTTGAGCCTATAAATAGGCAACTCCACCATGTAAAGTTCATAACTTGAATTCCAGCAATATACAGAGTTTATATTTTCTCTATACTTCTCTCTCGTTTACATACTTTAGCCTGTAAGTTTGTGTGAGTGTTAGGCTGCTTAGCTCATTCCCGACGAGTTAAGGCCGCACGAACTTAGCAAAGAAGTTAAGTGCGTGACAAGTGGTATCAGAGCCTCGGTTAGCATAACCTCGGTTTTCATTCAATGGCAAAAGATACTGTCGCTTCAAAGGGAACCAAGACGGCGGAGATGGAGACTTCCCAAGAACGTGGTCGTCCGGAGAAAGTCGACCCTAACCCCAACCCCTCAAGGCAGAGAGGTAAGTCCAAAGATTTTCTTTCTAGTTTTGACTCACGCTTATCTCGTGTAGAAGAAAGGGTGAGCACGCAGTCGGAGGATCTAGATCATCGAGTGGATGATCTAGAGTCGGAGGTTTCCGAAACCCACACTGTCATGAAAGCTATGTTGCTTCAAATGTAAGAGTCGCTCAGGACTGAAATGGGGAGAATCCGTGAGGAGTTCGTAGGGGAGCTTGCCAAAACCCGTCATGTGTTCCAAACCGAAATCAACAGCACGCTTGTTCGTTTAGACGAGGTGCAAGCTGATTTAAGCGCGCAAGTGCGGCATGGTTGCAAGGACCGGCAGCAACGTCATTGAAAGCCAAAGGATTGACGTCCCAAGGCCTAGAAGTTTTGGTGGCTCACGCAAGGCGCAAGAGGTTGATAACTTTCTGTGGGGACTAGACAAGTACTTCGGGGTCGTAGGCGTCACGGAGGAAAGCTCGAGGATTGAAACTGCAGTCCTCTATCTCACAGACACCGCAAGGTTGTGGTGGAGGAGACGAGAAGGAGACATCGAAAAAGGTATTTGCACTATCTCTACTTTTAATGATTTTAAAAGAGAGCTTAAACGGCAGTTTTACCCGGAGAATGCCGAGGATGAGGCAAGAGCTCGCTTGCGAAGGATCAAGCAAACAGGTACAATCCGTGATTATATCAGGGACTTCACCGACTTGATACTAGAGATCCCGGAGATGTCCGACAAGGACTCGCTCTTCAATTTCATGGATGGGTTGCAATCATGGGTGAAAACGAGCTAAGGCGTCGGGGAGTGCAAGATCTTGCCACGGCCATAGCAGTTGCTGAAAGTTTGATTGATTACACATCCAAAAAAGAATACACCGGCAAACCCAAAGATAAGAAGGGCAGCTTTATTAAAGGTGCGGGAGACAAGGGGCAATCCAAGGAGAGCAACCGAGACACCCGCCAAGACTACTCCTCATCCAAAGGTAAAGACAAGGGCAAACATTGGGATAAGAGTGCCAACAAACCCCGCAACAACTGCTTCATTTGCAATGGGCCTCATTGGGTGAAAGACTGTCTGGAGAAGAAAGCTCTTACTTCCCTCATTGCCAAGCATCAGGAGGGCAAGCCAAGCAGTAGTGATGGGGCACATATGGGATCGATGCAACTACTCAATGGGATTCAGTCCGCACCAAAAACCCAAGCCAAAGGGTTGCTCTATGTTGATATGGCCATCAATGGGAAGGCCACCAAAGCCATGGTAGATACAGGTGCTTCACATAACTTCATTTCAGTCAGTGAAGCACGTCGGCTAGACATCAAGGCTTCAGGAGGTGGAGGCACCATCAAGGCAGTCAACTCAGTGGCACAACCGATACAGGGAGTGGCTTGGCATGTCAAAACCATGATGGGAACTTGGTCCGGCTACTTGGATTTCTCAGTTGCACCGATGGATGACTACCAGGTTGTTCTTGGCTTAGAGTTCATGGAACAAGTCAAGGCATTTCCTTTGCCGTCAACCAACACCATGTGTATCATGGACGGGGAACAAGCTTGTGTGTTGCCCACTAGCCGTTCTACCAAGCCGGAGATAGCGACACTCTCGGCTATGCAGTTCAAGAAAGGCATCAAGAAGAAAGAGGAAAGCTACTTGGCCATCCTTAAGCAATATGACGACGAGGAGCCAATCCCGCCAGAGGCAGTGCCCCGGGAGGTAGCACAAGTACTCGAGGAGTTTGTTGATGTCTCACCAAACGAGCTGCCAAAAGAACTACCACCTAGAAGGGAGGTAGACCACCAGATTGAGCTGGAACCAGGCGCCAAGCCACCTGCCAAGGGTCCTTACCGTATGGCACCACCCGAGCTTGCGGAATTAAGGAGGCAGTTACGGGAACTACTAGATGCAGGGTTCATCAAGCCCTCCAAAGCTCCCTATGGCGCACCAGTTTTGTTTCAAAGGAAGAAGGATGGTTCCTTGCGCATGTGCATCGACTACCGAGCACTAAACAAGGTATCTGTTAAAAATAGCTATCATATTCCTTTGATTGTCGATCTTTTCGATCAGCTGGGGCATGCCCGCTACTTCACCAAACTGGATCTGCGGTCAGGTTACTATCAAGTGCGCATAGCCGAAGGCGACGAGCCAAAGACCACTTGTGTTACAAGGTATGGGTCTTATGAATTTATGGTTATGCCATTTGGTCTAACAAATGCACCAGCCACATTTTGCACCTTGATGAATAAGATATTCCATCCGTACCTCGACCGGTTCGTGGTCGTCTATCTAGACGACATAGTGGTGTATAGCAAAACCTGGGAGGAGCACATGCAGCACCTCAGGGAAGTGTTCCAACTCTTGCGGGACAACAAGCTGTATATCAAGAAAGAGAAATGCTCTTTCGCCAAGTAGGAGGTAATGTTCTTGGGTCATAAGATCGGGGATGGACAGCTTATGATGGAGGATGACAAAGTACAGGCCATTCAAGAGTGGGAAACACCCACCAAAGTGCCGAAGTTACGATCCTTCCTTGGATTAGTAAACTACTACCGCCGGTTTATCAAAGGCTACTCAGCAAAGGCAGCCCCGTTGACAGACTTACTCAAGAAAAGCAAGCCGTGGGACTGGTCTAAAGAATGTCAAGCTGCCTTTGAAGAGTTGAAAGCTGCAATCAGCAAGGAACCTGTGCTTGCCTTGCCAGACCATACTCAGCCATATGAAGTGCACAGTGACGCATCCGACTTTGCCATCGGAGGAGTACTCATGCAGAATGGGCATCCGATTGCTTACGAGAGTCGAAAGCTCAATGAAACCGAGCGGCGTTACACCGTGCAAGAAAAGGAGATGACATCCATCATCCATTGCCTTAGAGTATGGCGACACTACTTGCTTGGGTCTAAGTTTGTTACTTTGACAGACAACGTCGCAACAAGCTACTTTCAGACCCAAAAGAAGCTAAGTCCGAAGAAGGCACGATGGCAGGATGTTCTTGCCGAGTTTGATTATGTCTTGGAGTACAAGCCGGGCAGGATCAATGTGGTGGCAGATGCATTAAGCCGCAAGGCCGAGTTGGCGAGCATCAGTCAGGTCATAAGCGCATTGGCTGACCGAATCAAGCAGGGACTCCAGCATGAGCCATTGGCTCGAAACATCATTGCCTTGGTAGAAGAAGGGAAAACTCGGAGGTTTTGGCTGGCTGACGGCTTACTCTACACCAAAGGCAACCGCCTCTACATCCCGAGATAGGACAATCTGAGGAAAGAATTGATCAAGGAGTGTCACGACTCCTTACGGGCAGGCCATCTAGGTATGAGACGCACTCTTGCTCTCTTAAATTCTACCTACTATTGGCCTGGGATGCAGGATAGTATTGAGGGGTATGTGCGTACGTGCCTTGTCTGCTAGCAAGACAAGGTAGTGCAACAGCAACCGGCAGGCTTACTACAACCACTACCCGTGCCTGAGAGACCATGGGAGAGTGTCTCAATGGACTTCATCACATGTTTTCCAAAGTCCGAGGGGTCCGGGAGCATCATAGTCATTGTAGACAAGTTTAGCAAGTATGCCACCTTCATCCCCGCATCCACCGATTGCACAGCGGAAGAGACAGCCAAGCTTTTCTTTCGCAACATCATCAAGTTATGGGGCATTCCGACAAGCATAGTCAGTGATCGAGATCCTCGGTTCACCGGGAGATTTTGGACGAGTTATTCAAGATGTTAGGATCAAACCTAAACTTCTCGACCAGCTTTCATCCCCAAACTGATGGTCAGACTGAGCGCGTCAATGCACTATTAGAGCTCTATTTGCGGCACTATGTGAGTGCTAGCCAGCGGGATTGGGCAAAGCTCCTTGACACAGCCCAATTCTCATTTAACTTGCAACGGAGCGAGGCAACCAACAAAAGTCCTTTTGAGATCATCATGGGGCAACAACCGAACACACCTCTTTCCCTAGCCACACGCTATGATGGGAAGAGCCCTGCACACCTTCAGTTAGCCAAGTCATGGCACGAACAAACTGAACTTGCTTGTGCAGCCCTACATAAGGCAGCGAAGAGAATGAAAAAATGGGCCGACAAGAAAAGAAGACACATAGAGTTCCAAGAGGGTGATCTTGTTCTCGTCAAGCTACTGCCCCAGCAGTTCAAGACACTAAGGAAAGTGCACAAAGGCCTCGTGCGCAAATATGAAGGGCCCTTTCAAGTGATACAACGCATCGGCAAAGTTTCATATCGACTCCAGCTTCCTCCGAAACTGAAGATACACCCGGTCTTTCATGTAAGCTTGTTGAAGCCATTTCATGAAGACCCGGAGGAGCCATCCTGAGGAGTTTCCAACCAAGCACCAACAGCCGTTGTAACATCCTTTGATAAGGAAGTTGACGAAATACTTGCCGACAGAGTCATTCGTTGACGAGGAGTGCCAAATTATCGGGAGTACTTCATCAAATGGAAGGGACTTCCCGATACTGAGGCCAGTTGGGAGACCGAAGACTCTTTGTGGCAATTCCAAGACTCAATCCTGCGCTATAAGGATAGTGCGACGAGGGCGTCGCAGCATTAGGTGCGGGAGAATGTCACGACCAGCCTGCTTGCCCAAGCATGCTGCACGTTACTTACTGATTAAGTATACTTCAGGGTGAAACAAACTTAAGAGCTAAGTTAACTTAGGGGCTAAGTTAACGACTCAGCAGCTAGCCTCGGCGACTAAGCACCTTCGTTTCCAAGGTTGCACACATGCTCGCCACCCACGAGCTTCGTTTCTAAGGTTGCACACATGCATGCCACCCACGAGCTTCATTTCCAAGGCTGCACCAAAGCTTGCCACCCATGGTTTCTTAATGCTGAAACACATAGCTTAGTCATTCATTTACTTTGAAGAGCTTGAGCCTATAAATAGGCAACTCCACCATGTAAAGTTCATAACTTGAATTCCAGCAATATACAGAGTTTATATTTTCTCTATACTTCTCTCTCGTTTACGTACTTTAGCCTGTAAGTTTGTGTAAGTGTTAGGTTGCTTAGCTCATTCCCGACGAGTTAAGGCCGCACGAACTTAGCAAAGAAGTTAAGTGCGTGACAGTATGGTTTTAATATTTGATGTCAACTTATCATTTTTTTTTTTTAATTTTTTTTTTTTTTTTTTTTGTTCATTAGGGAACTAAATTCGTTAAAGGCATATGTTTGGACATGTCTCGAAGTACTCCTTTTAAAGCTAAAGGGTTTGGAAAGATGCATGACTTAAGATTCTTCAAAGTACATGACTCACACTATGAGCAGAATAATATTAAGAAGGTGCTTGTTTCCAAAGACCTTGACTTTGTTTTCACTGAGCTAAGGTACCTTTGCCGCCATGGCTGCACTTTGGATTCATTGGAGACAAATTTTGATACCGAAAACCTTGTTGCACTTGACATGCCTCATAGCGAAGTGACAAGATTGTGGACTGACAATAAGGTATACATTTTGATACTTATAAGGAGATATTTTGTTTTACTTTTTCAACATGTTAATTAACGTATATCTTATTGTTCTTATTTTTTTTGTTTTGGTCACAGCGTTTTGAAAAACTAATACACATTAATCTCAGTCACTCCAAGCACTTAGTTGAAATCTCAGATTTTTCATTCTTCCCAAATCTGGAGAGCTTGATTCTAGAAGGGTGTACCGGATTGAATACAATTTCCCCAACAATTGAACACCTCAAGAAGCTTGTTACCTTGAGTCTGAGGCACTGCAAAAGCCTTGGGAGTCTCCCGAGAAATATTTCTAAACTGGAATCTCTTGAAAATCTTGACTTAGGAAACTGCCAGGAGCTTCAATCCTTACCACAGCTTCCAAGTAGTTTAAAGTCAATAGATGCACACAACTGCGAATTATTGAAAGCATCATCCGGTTTGTCGATTATTCTAGGCCCAACCAAGGAATCCGTGAAAATTAACTTCAGCAACTGTTTCAATCTGGATCATAAAGCACTTCAAGACATTATAAAAGGTGTTCTATACGGCATTGAGGTAAAGTCTCTCTCACTTATTTATACGATATTATTAATTTCATCTTCTTCAAAAAAAAAAAAAAAAAAAAGTGTCTAATGAGTTAAATTGATGATTTATTGGCATAGAGACGTCGTTGTCAAATACGAGCTTGTATCTGTTTCCCTGGAACTGAAATCTCGGAGTGTTTTAAATTTACTCATCAAAATAACGGATCTTCTATAACTTTCAATCTACCACAAAGTCTGTGGAATTGGTCTTTTGTCAGTTTCGCTGTGAGCGCTATTGTAGAATTTGGTAACTATGAAAATAAGGGCGAGGGATTGGATATTCTCTATGAATGTAGAGATAGCACAACCATATTTCACAATGGCAGCTTGAAGAGTTGGGAATGTGAAGCTGGCCCCCGAAACGTTACCAAGGATCATGTATTCCTTGGTTATGATTTCCTCAAGTATGATGCAAGAACCTGTAACAATGACAAGATGACCATCCAATTTTATGCAAAGGATTCAAACGGAAAATGCATAGATGCTTGCGAGGTGAAGAAGTGTGGATTTCGTTTGTTGCGTTCTCAAGACAGAGAGAATCCAGTAGAAGACGAACTACGACCGAAGAGACTGAAACTCTCAGATTGTTCGTGAGATCTGTCGTGAATTTTGTGATTTTTAATCTATTTTTTCATAATATTAGAATTGATTGGAAAATAAAAAAATGAAAACGCTTTTGACATATTTTTCTGAAAATAGTATTTGAAAAGGTGAAAAATAAAAACGCTTTCAACCGTTTGACCGAATTTTTTTTAATTATAGTTTGTATTAATTTTAATAGTTAATAATATTCATTAATTATTTAATTACAATTTTTTTTATACTGAATTTGACCTTTATTCTTTTTTTAATACTTAATTTATATAAAAAAATAAATATTCATTATCCTTAAATATTTGTATTAAATTTTATTTTAATTTGTTTTATTAATATTTAATCTAAAATTACTAGAATGATTTTTGTTTTCCTGGGTCTTAATCCCATCTAACCTTTATAATATAGATCTTGCAGCGATGATTGATTTATTATTTTGAGTAGTATTTTTAAAAAAGTTGAGTTGGGTTATTATTAGAAATGCAGAATTTGAAAATTAACAAAACACCCTTTAGGTTTGTTAATTTAGCTAAATATTTTTTATAATAAAATATTAAAAATTAATAAAAACACTCTCACTTACCCATTAAATGTCGACAGTCAGCCATTACCATTGAAGGGTGGTCGGAAGTCACTGTAATGGCGTACGACTGGATGGATCAGGCCAGTCGTGCGTCGATATAGCCTTTTCTGACCAGATCTACCATGGATCTGGCCGTATCTGATCGTCAACATCGGTCATATCTTGGTTGTCGTTAATGACCAAATGTGGTCAAATATCTGACTATCAATGAGCAAATCTTTGATTGTAGATTTGGCCTTTTTCGACGCACGACCGACCAAATCTAGTTGGTCATGCACCATTACACTGACTTTCAGCCACCCTCTTACAGTGGTAGCCAACTGTCAGCATTCAATGGGTGGGTTAATTTTCAATATTTTATTGTAAGAGGTGTTTGGGTTAATTTTCAATATTTTATTGTAAGAGGTGTTTAGCTAAATTAACAAACCTAAAGGGGTTAAAAATAGTTTAATAAAATATGATTGAATTTTAAAAATAGGGAGACAAATATGAATTTTGGGTAGAATAGGAATATGACAGGTTTCCCCTATCCTATTCCTTTCATTTTTAAACTATACATTTGTTTCCCTATTTTGAAAATACTATTATATTTTATATAATTTTTTAAACCCTCTAAGTTTGTTAATTTAACTAAATACCCCCAAAAAAAAGTTTAGAAATTGATAAAAACACCATCACCCACCCATCTACATTTGCCAGATTTCGGCTACCACCATCAGAAGGTGATTAGAATCTGGTATAATGGCACACTATTGATTGGATCTGGCCGATAGTGGTCGATATAGCATTTTTTGGCAAGATCCACAATGAATCTGGTTAGAAAATATCAGATCTTTGGTCGTAGCAAGTTGTCAACGATAGCCATCGTTGACGACTAAATGCGATTAGATATGGCTGGAAAAGGCCATCTCGACACACGATCGACCAAATCCAACTGGTCATGCATTAATACAACGACTCCAGCCACCCTCCAACGATGGTGATCGATTGTCGGTATTTAATAGGTGAATTGAGGTGTTTTTGTAATTTTTTACATTTTTATTACATAGGTGTTTAGTAAATTAACAAACCTAAGGAGTGCTTTTGTTAATTTTTAAATCCTACCTCGTTATTATCACCTAACTCTTACTTTTTTTTCTTTTTTAAAAATACTATCCAATAAAATAAACGCATTAATATTTAATTCAAACCCTTCTTCCCGTCTCCCCTCCCCCACACCTTTCTGTCACTTCCAAAATGGCAAACCAAAGCCCAGATAAACCAAACCGGCGGCAATGTGTACACAAAACCCCGTCTCTTTCTCTTCACTTCCAAAATCTAGATCTAACAAATCAAACCTTCAGCATACAGATAAATTTCGCCGCTTGTTTCTGCCATTGTGTTTGATTCTCCGGCCACTATCTTCTCCCACCACAATACTATAACCACAACTTCATGAACAAATAACCGTTTACTGATTCTAATGAAACAACTTTAAATGCAATTTTATGTACCCTTGAATGAGATCTCATTAATTTAGCTTAAAAAGCGAATCCAAATACAATGATTTTGATGAAATAAAATGATTTCAGGGTAAAATACATGTGAGTTGCTTCTTTAGGAGAGAGAGGAGACATTCTCTGCATTTTTGTGTGAACTGAAAGGAGGGAGACTGAATTTAAATGGTAAGTTTTTTTCGTTTTTTCCTGATTTTCAGGACATAAGAGTAGAAAATGTATGTCATATATATATATAATGTTAGTTCTTGTGATGTGTGTTGATTGTTGATATGCAATGATCAATCAGAAAGATATGTCAAATCTTTTATATGCCTATTTGATGTGTAATGGATCAATAAAGTATATAATGATAACTGGGGTGGTTGAGTGGGACGATAGAAATTTTTAGATACATTATTTAAAATATTAGGAATTTGATTCTTAAAAGATTTGGAATTCGATTCTCTTTAGTTATTAATAAAGGTGATCACTAAAATATTTATCCGATCGTTAATTATTAACTTTAAACCCCAAAAGATTAGTCGAGTCCTTAACTTCAAAGCTCGAGGAGGCATTAGGTTATTCAAATCAAATGAGTGTTATTCTTTGGGAGCATCACTCTTATCTTGCAACATTCAGGCATTTTTTACCAATATATGCTAACTTGGGTCCCTCTTGCTGGTTTCTCCTTTTGGTTTAAGCCAAGGATCCCCACAGAAGTTGAATAAGGAGACACAATATGACAAACTTATCAGGAATACATATTATGTCCTCTAACCACTTAGGTTTGACTGATCAACATATACACATCAACTAACCACTTATGTTTTGTTTGATGATAAGACTCTGAATGATCCGAAGGTCTTGTGTTCGAGTCTCACAAAGTGACAATTTAAGATCTTTAATAGATCTCGATGTTTAGTTGAGTTATGTGCAAGTTTGAGACTCGAACACCTTGATTAAAAAAAATTACATGTACACACCAACTTTTTCCCAACTCATCATTATCTTATAATTGTTACTTCATGTACAAGTTGATATAAAATACTAACCTAACTTTGGGAGGGCTATAATTAGGTATGCAAAGTTCCCATTGGTTGCTTCTTGACCACTTTTTTCTTTTTAAATCCTTCTTCTTTTGTTGTGGCAATACCTGAATAGAATTCATGTCTTTACCTATTTCCACTATGTATGCAAATCCAACAAAATCCCAAAACACAAATCAAGGGTTTGCTTAATTTATCAGAGTATTTTATTTACAAAGACATTATGCTAAGTGAACTGGATAAGTCTACACAATTAGAATAATAATATATTCAATTTGGGTTGAATGATTCTCTTGTATTCACCAACATATCTAAAGGGCAGTTTTATAAAAATAATTGATAGATACCAAACAAAGTTTGCTTCAGAAGATGGTAACAAGTGAGTTGGCAAATTCCTTTAAAAAAAGTTCTGTAAAATGGTGGGTTAAAGACAGCCTATCTACAACTGGTCTTTTCTTTATTAAAAGCTTTTATCAAAACTTATTATAGGTCCTTGAGAACTCTATCATTGTTCCTCCAGACTTCTCTATCATATTTCTCAAGTTTAGCTCCAACTACTCATAACTAAGGTACTTTCTTCTCTTTCTCTCTCTCTCTTGATCTGCCTGTTTATTGTCTCTAATCTTGTAATTTTTTCACATGCTGAGAGATCTTAACACCCTTTTTATGTTTTTACTATTTAGATCTTATGCTCAGCCTTGATTTGATCTATAGAGAGAGTGGGATCTTTGATATCTACTTTGGAACTTGATTGTTTTTGTTGTTTGGGTTATAGGTGGAAGGCAGTATGGCTACTGAAGCACCAAGCTGGGCAGATCAATGGGGAGCCGGCGGCATCGGTGCCATTGAAGAAGATGACACTACAGCCAAGAAAGAAAGCAATAACAAGAAGGCTAATACAAAAGGAGGATTCAACAAAGCCAAAGCAATGTTCTCCAATGGGATCAAATGGGTAAAGCATAGATGCCAGAAGAAAAGCATTGCTAAATGAATATGACCTGTATTTTATTGTATTCAGGAACAACATTTTGAGATCACTTGTATTTTTCTTTGTTAAATTCCTAAGCAGCCTGTTTGATAGAATTTGCAAGCTGAATATCCTTATCAAATGACCACAATTTTTCAACATGATGGAGGGTGCTTCATTTCAACTTTTACTCCCAACAAATAAAAATACAGAAAATTCATGGGGATCCAAAATAAATGCTAGCTATCAACTTGCTGAGATTACCACAAATCGAGGATTCATTGGTCTGAGTAAGGTAAAATGCTTTCTACCGTGCAAGAGAGTGAGAAAATACTCACAAATTAAAGATAACCAGCTCACAGGCAAATTATTAAAAGCCCGACAAGATAATCGATGATAGGAGAAAAACTGATAATTATAAAACGATTCCATCCATTTAATCTCAGTCTGAAATGAGACTATTTGAAAAGAAAACTACTAACACGATATATCATGCATAAAATCCAAATCCGAATAAGAGAAATCATCATTGACATGAAGATCAGAGTTTTGACTTCAAAGGACCAGCTGAGAATATACAGCTTTTAAATTATATTTACATGGCTTGCTGCCATTGATTTTAGTCAGAGCAACCAAACGTGTTCTCTCCACTATAAGTCATGTAAAGAAAGCCATCTTCATCCTTGTTCTCCTCATAAATTGCAGAAATCAAAGCAGCTGTAACAGCAGAAGAAACATCAGTAAAATAAACTGTAATATGTATACAAAAATTACACATAAAAAGACCATCACTTACCAGTAGGAGGAAGCGTGTTGTTGACAAAGACAAATATGGCCTTTTCTGCACTAAGCTTGATCCTTTTCCGGACAACATAAACAAATTGTCCAACAGACAAATCAGCCGGGACAAGGTATCTGCATTCATAAAAAAGATGATGATTAGAATTGAGAAATTAAGAAAAAAACAAAAAAGAATTAATTTATTTTTGCGAGTGGACTACAAATAAATTTCATCAAAGTAAAACATATGAAGTTAGTGATGGAAAGAGCAAATATGGAACTAACTTTTTCTTATCAATGTCAGGAACATCACTCCTTTCAGCCTTCTCCACAATCACCTATATTTTAAAAAAAAAAAAAAGCTTGATTAGAACAGGAGTACATCAATAAATTCATGGAAGAGGTCAGAAATTTTTAACAAAAGTTCTTACAGGAATCCTATCGGGATACTTCTCTCTTATGCGAGCAGATTCAGCTAATCTTCTCTCTGAGACATATGTCGAAACAAACTTAGGAAAAAAGAAAAATCAAGTAAACAAAAAATAAATTGACAATTCAGCCCGAAAATATATTATGAAAAGAATTACGAGATACACAATTAGGCCTCATTAAATTATCTATTACTTGTTCTTCTAATACATACTAAATAGCTACAAGAAGATTAAGCACAAACAATAATGGAGCAAAATAAAGGGTAACTGAATTACCTAAATACAAAATTGATACTACAAATCTTTCTTTCCTATTACAACAAATAATAGAGTTAGAAAGACTGATAACATGTTCAGTAAGGATGAAAACATGGCCACACAGCCTAGACGACGTTCGGACAAAGCTTCACCAAAAGGAAGATGACTTCCCATAAAACATCCTTTGCAGACACAATAACTTCCTATTTAAGAGCCAGCAACCTTATTTTGAGCTCATACTCGGTACCATGCATTCAGCTTTCACAAAGATGATAAAAAAATTTCATCTTATAATCCAGAATCCCTTTGGCATATGCACCAGGCAATGATGATCAAAATTGATCTGGTGCAAACGATGATCATATAATTGATTAAACCAAGCAGCTTAGTCCAAGGGACCATTCACATATCACTACCCACTACTAAATCATATAAACCACATCCCCCATCCAAAAACCCACTAAACAATCTCCATCTTATAATCAAATTAATCATAAACCATTCCAAATTTCACATAATTCAACATACAAAAACTCCATCGTATAATCAAATTAATCATAAACCAGTCCAAATTTCACATAATTCAACATACAAAAACTCCATCGTTTAATCAAATTAATCATAAACCATTCCAAATTTCACATAATTCAACATACACAATATAAAATTCTAAATTTATCTTAAAAATTCAATCCAAAATCAACCTAGATAAATATTTCCCAACACCAACCAAACATACAACAAATATCAACAATTTAATCATCAAAATCGTTTCCTTTTAAAGAAAAAATTAAAGAACGAACCCAAGGGATGCTCAAGCTTGAACAAACTTTTGGCCATGGCTCGTCCTGCGAGTTTAAAACATCGAAACATCACAAACAAGAAAACCCCAGAACCAAAAAACCATCTTTATTCAACATAATGAATAATCGAGAACAACAAACACAAAGTGCTCAAGAAAGCAACAAACAAACATACCCAACACGACACGACACGACACAACACGAGAACTGAATCGGAGAAGATAATTAGGGTTTCAAGGAGTTTGATTGATTGACCGTAAAGGGTGTCAAAATCAGAGAGAATCGTTGAGGCTTTATTAATGGGTATTAGGGATTTTTTTATACATGTTTAGGGTTTTCTTCTTTGTTTCCAACACGAAACCTCACAATCAAAAATTGGATTCGGATTACAACCCTTACAAGAAATCTAGCTGATTTCGTGTCAGCAGTTTGTTCGTCCTATATCGTTTTGTCAAATTGGGCTGGGCTTCGTTTGGGTTGGACTCTAATAAATCCGGCCTATTCTACTCCTTTTAAGTGGCCCAGGGTCATCTTCAGGCCCAAGAATATTATTATCAGGGAAGTGATTTTTAGGCCCCTTCAATTTAATGACAATATTACACTTACATCCCAATCTCACAAACTTTCTCTCACAACCTTGACGTAACAGTTCACAATTGGTTTTCTATGAATTTTCCTACCTAACCACAAAATTGGAAGAAATAAGCAGAGAATCCATCTAGACTAGGGGCCTTGCCATTTTCACGCTTAGTTAGGAAAGAAGTTGTCCTCATAACACCCTAGGAAAGAGACCTAGCTCTAGCTAGCTAGCTAGCTCTTTTCTTTCTCCCTTTGCCTCCAACCGCTCGATGTAATAGCTTGCTTCGGGATATTTCTTTGTTTGAGGAAAATATATGACTAAATTTGTGGAGAAAGTGATCACACAACGGGATGAATTTGAATATGAAGAAGAAAAAATAAGTTTCAATTTTGAAATTGGGAAAGAAAGGGGTATAAACAAAAAAAACCCTAATTAAGAAATTAGAGAAAAGTGATAAACACAAAACCCTCATTAAGTTTGAAATTTGGAAAAAAGGCGTACAAACAAAAACCCCAATTTAACCTAATTAAACAGAGATATTTTCGATATTAGTATGGTTTAAAGAGATTTAAAAAAAATATATATATAATAGATATGTATTTAATAATGGGAGATATTTGGATTTGGAGGGAGAGAAACAATGGGGTGTTTGTACGGGAGTATAAAGATGTGCTAACCATCCATAATATCATTAGGTTAGTGGTGAGGCATAGGACCACGAGAAATAGAAGCCTTGTCCAAATTTAGGGGTTACCAATGCCTATTTTTTATGAGTGATCACTCTGGGTTTTGTGGTATTGGTGGTGGTGGGGTTCTAGGACAATCTTGTTATTGAGGCTTTTTGTAGAGCACATGAGGGACAATGAGAGTAAGAGGTTTTTTTTTTTTTTTTTTTTTTTGAGAGTTGGGTTGGTCAAAGGCAGGCCTTAGGGGAGGGGTGGAAGTTGGTGGAAGGTAGGCGTCAAGGCGACTGTCGTTTTGATGGTGCAGGTGCCCAGTATGCATGCACGTTTGCAATAGAGGCATATAAAGTGGTTTTTTTTTTTTTTTTTATTCTTTGGCGGTTTTTTCTGATTTTTTGAATGTTCCTCCAACCCAAGGCATATATATATATTTGCTCGATGCCTTAGGCTACTGGTGTTGTTGGTAGAGTCTGCCATTTTTTGTTCGAGGAGAGGTGTTTTTTTGGTTTTTGTCACCTTTTTGGGCATTGTCTTCTATATTTCTTGGTTTTTTTTTTTTTTTTTCCTTACCTAGGGCATGTCCCAAGGTGGAAAGAGATTTTTGTGTCAATACATCGTCTTGTATAAGCTATTTTTTTGGAGTCTTGTATAAGCTATTTTTTTTTTTTTTTCCTAACCCAAGGATTTGTCCTAAGATAGGTTGGCTGCTTTTTATAGGCTGTTTGTGCAGTCTTTTTCTCATTTCTAATGAAAGTTTACTTACAAAAAAAATAAAATGATGGGAAATATTGATCAATTTGATCGGGGCTAAAAACCACCATTTCACTTTTAAATAGAAATTTTGAATTAAGGTAACAACAAATTAACCATTCCCTAATTCTTAATTCTTAATTCTGAATCTTGATCAAACTCTTAAGTCAAAACTTTCTCCAATATGATTCTCTTATAATAAATCAGATTCAGCATAATTTTCTTACAAAAGATGCATCATTTAAGTTTTAATAAACTTATTGTTGAGATACTTTTGCTTTTGGTAAAATATTTTACAAAATTATTTAAAGAATATTAATACAACTATTATATGGAATATGAATCCTATCAGGAATTAGTTATGTCATGTATTACCTATAAATATTTTTTCTGGTTTTATTAGATCTTTCTTTTTAAGATTGCACAAAGTAATTATTTAAATTAGAGTTCAACTATTTTATCGAATACAAATCCTAAGTATATAAATATAATATCTTATTGTTGATGCGTGATTTTGACACCAACGAAACGCACGTGTGAAATGTCGAGTTGACCCCCAAAGACACACGTGAATGGTTTGGAATGATGAAAGTAAATGAAATGAGAAAGGAGTTTTAAAGTGGTTCGGATGCTAAGGAAGCAAATCCTACATCCACTGATATTTTTATTAACGATAAGGGTTAGGTCACTTTAGACGACTGACTTTACACTGATGATACAAGGTATCAAAGAATGTCTTTTCTAGAGAGAGAGAGAGAAAGAGTTTTTGAGAGTAAAATGTGCGAATCCCTTTGATGAGGGAGGAGCTCTCATTTTATAGTAGGATGCCTTGAGGTAATCATCATTGAATCTACAAGTTGGTGGGATGATCCATGCAAATCCTTCGTTTAGAGTAATTCACGCGATTTGCTGCAAGGGTTGGACACGCGAGGTCATCACAACTCCTTGCTGGCCTGACGTGCACCCATTACTCTGACGGAAGCAAGCTGTGGGTGCCACCATGATCACACGAAGCAGCTACGTCAGAATGGCAGTAGGCTCTTCCCAAGGTCTGACATTGCATACTTAACTGGGCGCCACGTTAGCCCTAAGTTACCAGGCGTAACACTCATAAATATTTTTGACTTGTTTTTATTAAATCTCTGAATGTAAGGGTGTACAAATTATTTAAAGAATCAAACAACTATATATTTTAAAAGAATATGAATACTAATAGGAATAAAAAATATTTCATAAAAGGGTAAGAATCAAATTAAATGATATGAGAGAAAAGAAAGGGTTATATTGAATATGTTCCTGAAATGAAATTGCAATTGCTGGTAAAAGAATACAAAAATGGAAAATGAGTATATGATCGTGCAGTGTATATATCTCTTGCTGATCATCCGGTCCACCTGAGAGGAGACAATTACCAGTCTCTTGACCACCACCACGTCCACTGTAGTGCCCCCCCATTACCTAACTCCATTAATGACCACCCCACCTTCACTCTACCCTCTTCTTCTTCCTCTTCTTCTTCATTTACATTCACAAAACTCTCTCTCTCTCTTTAATTGCATACACGAATGTGGACCATTGTTACTCAACCAAGATTAAGGAGGTGTATTATTAACTTTGGCACAAGTACGAGAAATATTAATACGTAGCAGCAGCTTGCTGCAAATTTTTCAGAGGGTGGCCAGGCCATCAGCTCGTGAAGATATTAATGTAATAACTGCATGTCTTCAATTATATACATTTTATAAGCAAAAGAATCACAATAAAGAAATGGCTAGAGCTATGGATATTAATTTTATTCATGCCCAAATGATGATAGCTGGGTTCGCCCACCTATCCGCTTCTTTTACGTACGTAAAGCTTCTTTAAAGCCATTAACTTTCTTGATAAAGTTAGGTTGCACTCATGTTCTTATAGAAACACTACCCCACTTACCCTGACTCGTGAATAACCTTTCTAGGGTTTTCAAATGTTATGTTAGGTATCTTAAAGAAGATGAGTATATACTAGGATTTTCACAGAATCCTGAAAAACTGCTTGTTTTTGGCTGTAAGTTGCAAGGAATATTGATATAAAATGTTAATTCACGTGGGGAGAGAGACATTTCGATAGTATTATAGCTTTTGTTAGGACTTTTTTTTTTTTTTTGGTGACCTAGGTGTTCGGACTAGTTTGCGCATACTTTAGTTAATCTTGGAAATCTATTGAATACCTTATAAATTCAATAGGTTAGGTAAGTCATAAATGTGGTAGATGATTATTTGATCGACTGATCTCCGAGAGTTCATTGAACACCTTATAAGTCCAATAGGCTAGGTAAGTCCCAAATGTGATATGAGACCACTTGGTGGGACTTGAATACACAAAAACTATGGGTAACCTAAAGTTTTGTCATCTGGCCACAATCAAACGGTTTTTTGTTAGGACTTTCAAAAATAATCCAAGAATTTTCCAAACTCAAAAGTTTTTTTCGAACCCTACAATCATTGAAGTGTGGTTGGTGATCATTTTAATAATAAATTGTTCGTTTTTAATATATAAATTTTGATACTTACTGAATAAGTGAAGGAAACCAACCAAATAAGTATAAACACCAGTTTGAAACCAGAATCCATTCAAAACCCTAAAAACAACAATGGTTGAGAAGTGATTACAAACCTAACCAATGGACAAACTGTTATGAATTGTTGCTTCTCAATATTCAAACTTGCTACTTTTGAATAAGTAATGGAAAAACCAGTCAAGTATATACACAATTAATTTTGAATTCCAAAACATTGATTCTATTCTATCCGCAATAAATTGAACACCATTTAATTAAACACTCCTGCAAAGTCCCACTTTGTCAAGAGTCGAGGGCAGTGATAAGCCAGAACCAGAAGAGCTGAAATAGAAGATCAATGTGTTTAGTTGGGTTGAAGATCAGACTAGAAGTTCAATTAATATATATATTGATTTTGATACAGAGCTATGTAGCTACATGCTACAACTTTAATTAAATAGGAGAACATGGTTCAAACATTCAATCTGAGAAGAACGTGGGTTTTCTGACAGTCGTGAACAAGAATTGACTGTGCATCTAACGTTATGGGGGAAGACTGATTGGGAGAAGCCGAGGAGGCCAGGCCAGGCCACTCTTTGCAATATATTGTTGTAGGCCATGCATATTTATTTATTTATTTATAGAAGAATTACTAGGCCCCCATTAATTCTGATCGTCTTCCTCCCACACACATCTTTAATTGCCTACTAAAACTTCTTTTCAATGTTATGCCAGCCTGAGATTTGATCAATATATTGTCCTGGACCATCTCCTTCAGATATCATATGTAATTGTGCATGCACTGCACATTCACCGCCATCAATGTTTCAGTATATCAAACATTTAATTAGGCTAGGGTTGTTGGAGTTGTTAACCACTTCAACAATGAGGGGCCACGTAGACGCATTCGGTCAAGAGCCGTTGAAGAATTTCTTTAAGTAATTAATTCTTAATTAGGTTTGGGTTTAGGAACAAGAATCCTTGTAATATTAGGTTTTACTATTTAAATCTAGTATATAAACTTATTTTTCTCTTATATGAATGTGATAGTAAATCATTGGACAAATTATATTCATTATAATAAAAAAGATGGGACAATATTAGAATAATATTGATTCTGCTAGATGTAGTATATTAATTGGGTAAACTAGGATAAATCGTATGTATTTTTTTATCTTTTTACTTGTATGTATTTACTGTTTTGATTTCATATTATTATAGATTGTTTCGAGTACATTATGAGCAATTATGCATATATAACCAATCTAATCCGTTTATGATTTGCCCTTTCTAACTAGAGAAACCCCGTAGTTGATTTTGACAATTGACCAGCTTGAAAAGCATGCACTACTTAGTGCAGGTAATTAGCTCGTAATTGACGCTCTTAATTGGTTGATGAAAGAGCTAGGTTGAGTTAAGCCCTTGTGTCAGTGTGAAATGACAAGATAACAATTAAAATATTCAATTAATCCTAACTTAAGGAAAGAAATTTACACCGACAATCCTATCCTTCACAAGAGAGCGACAAGATTGATAATACAATAATATAATTACACCACAAAAAGATATGATATTTATATAATTTGATTCATAGATGTAAAAAATCTATTATAATTTCATGAATACGATATACAAGAGTACATAACATCATAAACCCAGTATATAATTAATAAAGTGAAAATAATCATAGTTTTTAACCAAATTCAACTCAGCATCTCAGGCAAAAACAATCACAGTTTTTAAGACATTCTACCCATGATATTTAATAAATCTTTCATTACCTTGAATTAGTTCTCTTTTATATTTATAGGTAGTATATTTAGAGAGTTGAAAATCATGATCGATGCATGATATATTAACTAATTGGAGTTGATTGTGTATTTAGGAAGTCATCAACTTTTTGAAACCGACTTTACAAACAAAAACTTTGATTGAAAAGAAAAGAAATAAACCAAAATGAATGACACATGACATGATGGCAGTCTCATCTACTAGAGATTATGGATTTTGAAAGCAATTGAAATTCACAGGACATCAGCTTGAAAGTAGCTATAGCTAGAAGATAGTTATAGTAGAAATTCAACTAGACAGAAACCTAAAATTAAGTGCACCAACCGGGGACATCTTTTTCTAAAGCTTTTTTGAAATTCAAATGCTGGTGGCACCATACCAACATTAACATTATTATTGTCTTCAACTCCAACCCCTCATAAATACAAATTGAAAGCTCAAGGGGGTTGCCTGCCGCTGTGTGAGCTTTTTCCATTGTCTCCAACTTTATATTTAATATGTCCACCTCTTTTTTGTTGTTGGGTTGGTGGCTAATTCAATGCTAGCATCTTCATCTTCGAGGCCACACACCCCCCATTTCATTTGATGCCCCCCTTCTCCCCCTCCCTCGTTAAAATCTCAAGAATCTCACAGGACAACAAACAACAACACACTTATTCTCATCCCTTCTTCTACCTCCTCTGTCCCTTCCTTTCTTCTTCTATTATCATTCATGTCAAGCTCTCTCTTTTTACTCAATAAGGTATTTCACAATTCCTTCATCTTTGTGTTTCATTTATATTATCTTTTATCAATTTGTTTCAGTTTACGCATTACGTTATAAAATAAATAAAAGTACGAGATATTGGTACGGTTCAACCTAAGAGCGGTGCTCAAAAGCTTTGAACATTGTTATTTGATTGAGCCGTGCCAATATCACGTACAATCCACTCTTAAAGATTAGTGCCCTGCTATGAGTAGCTGGATCAACTTCCCGGCACCACCTTTCAAAGGGTAAGAATAATATCATAGATATTATTTTGTTTTCATATGTTAAATATATTTCTGTTTCAGGGTTTCGAAAATGGAAAGGTCTCAGAGTAATTTTGAGTTGCATACAGGATGAATTTAAGTAGTTTATTATTATTATTCTTTATATTAATTTGTTGCCTATACGTAAAACTTCCCCACCTTTTTTTGTTTTTATTTAAACAAAAGTGGTAGTTGACAAGATTCGATATTCTTGTTCTAATAATTGAATAAGCTGGTCATTCAATTAAAAGACACAAACTAAGCACTTTTTTTACCACTAATTGTGTCTACATTAATTTATTATTCTAAACATCTTTCTGGGGTATGATATATTATCATTCATGATAATTAAATAAATTAAATTGAGCATTCCAATGAAACCTGTTGATGTAGAAAATCGCACACACCAGACATTGACAGCGTTAGAATCACATAAAATGTGTGCGTAATTAATCCTTATGGATCATATCATGTACCTCTGGGTTGGTGTGATTTTCTACGTCAACAAAACCTATATATATATATATATACCAACTGATTATGAATATATATACCAATTTGAGATAATTTAATCAGGAATGAAAGTTCAAATGACTGGCAAACTTTACCTCCTTTTATTATGAATATATATACCAATTTTACGGTCCCTCCTGATTCCAATCTTTTAACTTTGACACCCTCTTTCTTGGGAAAAATGCAGAAATTTTCAAACTCAGCTAACAGGAATATATAAGAGAATAAAGCTATACGTAGAGATTGTAATTTAGATGAATGAAGCGTCAAATTTAAGTTATTATAGTTAAAAAAAAATTCTTTTAGAAATAACATTAATTTTAATGTACCTTCGGAAAACATATTTTAACATGGTTTCCATGATATAATGAAGTAAATGCATACCCCTTAGCTTGAAAATCATCTACATTATTCTTGTTCTGATTAGAGTTGATCATTCATCAAAGAGTTTTCTTTCATTTCAAGCTTCAAAATTACCAAATATTACAAGTGGGAGAGACTAGAGATCAAACTAATGAAATATATTGCAGAATATATTTAATTATATGAAGCAAGAGGTAGACAGCTTTACAATAACTAGTACTATTATTGTTCTCAGTTATGGTACAGAACTTGTAATACAGTTCTCCAGCCATATAAAGAATTGATGGTTACAGGACCGCCCAGATGTTTGTTTCCTCTACGCGTGAAAATGGAGGACTCGATAGTGTAGCCTATGTCTTCCCTTGTCCTAGTTCTGTATTCTGGTAGTACATATACATTTTCCATACCCACAAACTTATATATGCATGTGTCAGCATTCATAAGTATGCCATTCCTGAGTTTGGAAGAGCAGCAGGCAATATCTCAGAAACTTGAACGCCATAGCGCATCCTCACCCTCACCACAGAGCTCATGAACTTCTTTGATCCTCTCAACAGACTTGCAAATCCCACTGCATCTCCAATCAAATGAGGCAACACAGGTTTTGCCCATCTGAGCCTTCCACTCACAATCTGTAGAAATGTGTTACATAATCAACTCCATTAGTACTGTGTATGCAGCAACTGGTAAGAGAATTGTCTAGATATATTGGTCCAAGATATTAGAGCTAAACTTAAGGCGTTCACAAATGATGTGACAACTGGTTTGACAAGTTAAATCACTTATTACGCCATCCTATATTAATATGATATTGTCGAAATAACTGCTATGCACATCGCTTAGGATACAAAGTTGACCCAACTTTGTAAGTTTAGTATTATTGAACAGAAAATATCCCATCTTTTAGGTCTTGCCAGAGAAAACATATGGTTTATAAAGTTATCTGGCAGGAAGACAGAATATCAATATATTTCACAATAATTTCGATATCCTTCACCCATGGTATCAGAAGTTATAAAAAAAATAAAATGAAATAAACCAAGAGCAAGAGGTTTACAGGTCAAAGAAAATTTTCTTTTCAAGGTTTAAAAGCTTACAAATTACCGTAAAATGTTGATGGAACTTCCCTGTAAAACAAATCCAAACAACAACTGCAAAACACAAGCACAATAGCAAACAACTGCACAATCTGATAAGAACTAAAATAGTATTAATAACGATTGGAATGTCACTTGAATGAGCAATTCACTCAACAGATGGGTTCCCAGCAGTTGGAGGAGCTGGGGGCCTCCCAATTTGTTCTATGAAGAATTAACTCGACAATGACCTCTCTCTCTCCTCCTTTTTTATATACTAATTATTCTATTTTATATTAACTGATATCAGCCACATGTATTTTCTTATAACAAACTCACCACACTCTCCACATTCATTGCCTCGTCACACTCACTGCACACTAATGTCTATTTCTACTCTTGCCTTTCAATTTATAAACCTTGCTTATGGGTCGTCTAACAAATGTTAAGTTTAGAATTTTACCAGGCGGGGTACCACAGCACAATCTTCGATCATCCACATGCTCCACATCTAAACCAATCAACCAAGACCCCAATGAAACATCTTCATTGGTGTATTTGTGTAGGACATGCCTGAGAAAATTTAGAACACACTTAGCATGACAATATTTAAATCCCCAGGTTTCCACCATAATATTTTTTCCTTTAATAAAAAAGGTGGGCATTTCAAGTACCAATCTAGTCCACTTCGTGTAAAACCAAGCTCTTAAAATCAAGTCTCAAGCATGCTCAAAGGGAACCAGAACCTCTTGGTTCCAGTTTCTAAATCAACAACTAGATAGACAAGCTCGCAAGAATGTAACCATAACTTACCAAAGAGAGTAGAGACAAGATGGATTTCAAAACTTACCGATTCACTGATATGTACATAGCTAAATCTCTTGATATAGCATATAATTGTCCTGTAGCATGTCGGAAGTATTTATTTCCAACCTCACCAAATTTCCAGTACTCTGGTTCATAGTATTTCACTCCCCTGTTCGACAAGGAAAGGATGGTCAAAATACCAAAATTTAGTGAATTTTTTAACATTCAGCCTATTAAAGAAATGCAGGAAATATTGCTTACTTTCTAGCAAGGACAGGACCAGACTTCATGCAACCAATGTAAAGACGATGTGTCATACGATGACCAGCTAAGGTTGTTCCAAGTGTTGCTGGGGTAATTTATTAGTAAACAAACTCAATGAGATCAAGAAGATAACAGATAAAACTGTCAGTTGATAAAAGAAATTATTATTCTTGTGAGTATACCTTGCCAAGGACAACATCAAGTTCAATAAAAACACAGAAAAAGGTACAAACATGGCAGCCTGGTGCACTAGGAAAACTGTCTCTAGTATATACAAATTTCAACATATTATTTTTTATCTCACAAACCACCAGAAAGTGTCTTAGCTTTCACATTTGGGTATTGTCAGTGATATAGGGCTCAAAATTGATTGCAGTGAAAAATTGCCAGATGCATCCTTAGATCTGATTGCATAACTCATGCATTGTGCCTCCATACTTACGTTAGACAAACATTCAATTATCCATAGTAAACTAGATGGTTTACTCAAATGAATCAACAATTTATGTGAGACCTTTCAGCAACTTTATTTAAAGTGTTGTTTTCAGCCCCAATAATTTACCCAAAAATAAACCTAATCTCGATTCGCATTAAGTATCATTCTAATTATGAAATCATGGCACATTGCAGAAAAAGTCAAATGCCTACAAATGATGTATGCAAGATGAAGGTACAGACTTTCCCCTTACCTAGATTTACATGAACATCATCATCAACTTTGACATAAAATTCTGCATGCCATGTGGCAACGGCAGTGGAGAAGTAAGTCTTAGTCTTGGCGGACAATTCCAGGTAGCCCTCAGTATGGTCCTGCTCGTATAATATGAACAAACACGAGACAGCCAATCAGAATTTTCTTCTGGTCTTCATTAAGATTACTAGGACTCTGATTGTAAACATGGATAACAGCATTAAAGGAACAACAGAGAAACATCACCAGCCTCAAGAAGTCTCCATGCATAATTTCCTCTGCTTCAATAGCTTTATCAAGAATACCACCTGATGTTGCACTATATAAATATCCCAATTGATTAATGAAAAACTTTTTACTCCTTAACAGCAAAATCATAGAGACAAACTAGAGATTCAGTATTTAATAAACTTTTCGATAATATAAAGAGGATTTTAACTGGAACTCAAGGATCAATTCATGGTTTACAAGCTAGAACAAAACATTATTTGGGTAGCATGAATTTATACCATTTTTCACAATTTGTACAAAATTTTTGCATCAGAGAATAGGCTTGAATTGTAGGCTAGTTCTAAACCCACTTTTAGAAGGCAAAGAAAAAAAATGTAACCAGATTTGTGATATTTTTCAAAGCTAAGGCTCAAATGTTCATCAAGTTCATTGATGGAAAAAATATAACTTATAAACAGAGGTATTTACCCAGATAATCTACACACGAAATAGGTATTTCAAATCTCACCTGTGACCTATAACAAATCGTATAATGATGCCTTTCTCTTCCTCCAGCCTTTTCCATTTTTCACCTATTGTTGTTATAGTAAATTCCATTTATCACACATTAGATGAAGGATGCAACAAAATGAGCATATAATAACAGGAAGAAAATTAGACAAATATATAACTAATTGATGCACCTTGTGGCATCCAAGTTTCACGAACTGAGTCTCTTCGTTTTCGGCTACTAAAAGCTGTATTTATTCCAATCACCATAAAGTACTTTCTTTTTGAAGGTGACTTGATTTTTCCTTTTACTGGAGGACTGTGCAACATAGACTCATGCTCAGCTCTAGCAGCACCTAATTTCCTCTCTAATTCTGAAATTTTTATATACTGTTCCCTGCATTCAGAATGTAGGTCACTCAAAAAAGAATACTACATCTTATAAAATGAATCTAGTTTAACATGCATTGGAACAGCTTACTTAATAGCATCCTGGACTGTCGAACTACCCCCTACACTGTTGTTGGAATTATGTTTTACAACCTTATTAATAAGAAAAAAGAATATGAAAAAAAATCAGTAGCTGATTTCAAGAAGAAGTGAGATCACATATAAAAATAACAAGCAAAATAGAGCATTGAGTTTAGAAGGTAGAATAGAAGCAAACACCACTAGGGTTATGATGGCAGGTTTTAGTGATCAGATCATCAATTAGTGTGAAAAATAGTAATTAGAAACAAAGCAGTGTATTGACCATTAAATCATGATTCTGCCAACCTTTCAGCCATGCACATTAAAAAAAAGAAAAAGAAAACAGAAAAAAAGTATCTGCCGAAGCAAATTCTTCCAGAAATGGATTCCCAAGCACTACACTTTCACTTTAATATGATTTTTTGAAAGAAAAGATCAATATATATTGTGAGACCAGAAAGCAATATTTTCAAAAGAAAATAACATTCCATTTGTTAGAAGTAGTTCAAAGTATGATGAGACTTGTGATCTGTAATGGAGAAAAAAAAAATATTCCACAGGCCACCAAAAGTCATCCTTCTACAACGTCAGACTTTAGATATAACTTAAGTTATTCAAACTGCAAAATCACATCTTCAAATCTTAGCTGTAGATCAGGAACTGAGATTTGAAGGGTAGCGTGACAGATTCACTCACAAGATCAGTATAACAACCCTTCGACTGTATCCCTTCATCTTCAAGTTTAGATGTTCGTGCAATGCCTTTAACTTCGGGCATAATCTGAACCCTGACACAATATTTCTTGATTTATAAGCATGGATATAGTAAAAAAACCAGCCAATTTGTGAAGTAACTTGAACATTTACGGCAATCAACAGCCAAAAAAAAAAAAAAATGAAGCCAACAAATTTAACTAACATATATCTCAAAAGAATAATGGAAGAATCCAAAATACAAAAACTGGTAACCTAAAATAAAATCTTTTTCATTAGCTATTTATCGTTCTGGAAATGAAAACAAACACCTCCACTCAACTGAGCCAACTCAAACTAAGACTTAGTTGACCTGCATTTTTAAACATTCAGCAAGAAACCAGACAACCTAACAATTTAGAAGTTTATTCCTTTACCAAAGTTTCCCAGCCATAGCAATCCGGGGGGAAAAAGAAATGTACATAACAAAGATTACAACTTTGGCTTAACTTCATGAAATCGAGCACACTAATTGGAAAAAGTGAAAGAACAGTTAAACTAAGAACATAGGCAGAAGAAAGTGCAATGGGCTAGCTTAAATTGGCTATAATATCAATGTGATTTCACACTACCCAAATTTAGAACAGCAAAAACAATAATGAATCACAGTATCTGGCAACAAAATAGCAAGTTAATAATAGTAGTTCGCAATCAGAGCACATTAAAATCAACAAACCACATGATCCGAATTATCTGTTCGTAATAAAACAAGAAGATACACAACAATGGTTTGCCAGTAAGTCAACAAAATTATCTAGCAAAGACTCACAAGTTTACAACCACAAACTCCTAAAACCAACTACACAAAGCAATTTCTTCAGATTCCTTTTCATAAATACATCTAATTCTAAGAATGCAGTGATGCCCACTTCGCAAAATCCAAACTTTACTAAAAGAAAAACCCACAAAAATTAACTAAAACAAGAATAAAAAAACTATAGATTCAAAGTAAACAACAAAAACCCAAGAAGAGAAATTTACCTGTTAGTGAAAAACATCCCAGCGCTGAAGCAGCAAACACAGAGAAAAAGAGCCAATTTCCTTGACACAACATTCTTCGCGACAAACTCTCCTCTACTCTTCAAAGACATTATTATTTTTTCTCCTCACTTCTCGAAATTATTCAAAATGACAAGGAAAATTTTAATATTTCAGTGTTGTTTGTTTGAAACTCACACTGTTCTTCCTCAAAAGAGAGACAAACTGAAAGAGATGCACAGTGTATAGACCAACTGACTGCCCACTTAACAACCCCAAGTTTGACAAAACACCGACGTTAGTTTCCATAAGAGTAATGAAAGTATATGTTTGGACTTTGGACACTAACTAGGAAGTAGTTTTTACTTTCATTTAGAACTAGCCTGTAACTTTGTTGGGTGAAGTCAAACCATTTTAACTTTTAGTTCATTTGGGATCTGTCAAAGTTGTTTACAATTTAATGCAAAACTCTCCATATAAAGGAAAAAAAATATAACCAATTTAAAGTTCTCTCCCATTCTGATTCAGGTTCCTAGTTAACTGGTTATAATAAGATCTTGTCTTTATTAGCAATGTAACATGAGGGGCTCAGTTTTAGCTCAAAAAATTCTCTTAGGAAGACAAACTTATAAGCCTGTTGGCTAATCATTGCCTCTAAGAAGAGGCTAAGTGAGTAAATGCATGTGACAGCTGCCCTTTTCAAAATGATTAGTGTGCGTTTGATTTAGTGTTGTGGATCATATTTTTGAAAACAGTAATACTAAACTTACCGACTTTTCCCTACAGATTTTCTATCTAGACTGACGTGGCATGAAATTATTGAGGCAGACTTGATGTGGATTGATGGGGCAGATGAGAGGCACATGCCACGTCAGTCTGGATAGAAAATCGGTAGGGAAAAGTCGGTAAGTCTAGTATTACCCTTTTGAAAAAGTAAGAGTTGAATGGTTATTATAAGATATGATTTAAAAATTAACTAAAACGATTTTTAGATTTGTTAATTTATTAAATACTTTTATAATAAAATATTGAAAATTAACAAAAATATCTTTATCTATCCATTAAACATCGACAGCTAGCTACTACCCCTGGAGAGTGGTTAGAGTCGTCGCCAATATAGCTTTTTCCAGTCATACCTACCATGGATTTGGTAAAAAAAAGGTCAGATCTATGACTAGATCTTGGTTATTGTTGACAACTAGCTACGAACAGATCTTTGACTGTAGATTTGATCTTTTTCAGCTAGATCCATAGTGGATCTGGCTGGAAAAGGCTAGATCGATGCACTATCTGCCAAATCCAACTAGTAGTGCACCATTATACCAAATTTCGACCACCTTCTTGCGGTGGTAGCCTGAATCTGGAAAATGTGGGTGGGTGGGGGTGTTTTTGTCAATTTTTAAACTTTTTTGGGGGTGTATTTAGTTAAATTAACAAGTTTAGGGGGTTTAAAAAATTCAATATAACATAATAATATTTTTAGAATAGGGAAATAAATGTGTATTTTGGAAATGATAAGGCAAAAATAGGAAACAAATGCACCCAATTGTACTTTCCAAAACAATTTTGGCTGCATTTGGCCACCTATCATATTTCTATCCTACCAAAAATTTGTCAAAATTCAATCATGTTCTATTCAACTATTTTTAAACCTCTTAGGTTTGTTAATTTAACTAAACACCTTCAACAAAAAAGTTTATAAATTAACAAAAATACCCCCACCCACCCACATTTTCCAGATTCTGACCACCATTGCCGGAAGGTAGTCGAAATTTGTCATAATGGCACACTACCAACTGGATTTGGTCGGTAGTAAATCGATCTAACCTTTTCTGACTAAATCTACCGTGGATCCGGTCGGGAAGGGCCAGATCTATGACCAATGATCTGGCCATTAATGGCCAGATCTACAACCACATCTGGTGAAGGCTAGATATTTGGCCACACCGAAAAATGCTAGATTGGTGTACTACTGGCCAGATCCAACCGATAGTGCGCCATTACCGCGATTCCGGCCACCTTCCGATAGTAGTGGTAGGAATCTGGCAAATGTGGGTGGGTGGGGGTGTTTTTGTTAATTTATAAACTTTTTGTTGGGGATGTTTAGCTAAATTAACAAACATATGGGGTATTTTTGTTAATTTTTACATTATACCTCGTAATAACAACTCAACTCAACCTTTTCAAAAATATTACTCAAAATAATAGTTGTTTTTTTTTTCTCTTCTTTGTGACCATAAAAAAAAATAGGGTCAAGAAGTCAATTGAAACTTTTGAGTGTATGATTCAAGAGGTCTTGAGTTCAATCTACCTCGAACCCTAATAGGGGTAGTGTTAGGGCCAAAAATCGTCCTTGGCCCAAATAGGGAAAAAGGACCATTAGCGAAGAAGGACCAAGCCCAGTCCTGCAAAGGCCCAAGCCGTAGCTCTCTTCTAACATGAGGAACAAACCGGCCCAAACTGAGCGGGCACAAGCCTCTCAAACCTGGCCCATGTCTTCGGTCCATGGATAAATCCAAAGCCCACAACCCCCTCAGAATACTTTCCTACTCCTGATCAACCTCCCATTCAAGGTCACCTTCCTATTCCTGATCACTTTCCTACTCGGAGTTACTCTCCTAATCAGAATCACCTTCCTATACGGACACTGGTAAGACAGCTTACCACAACCCTAATTCTTCTAGGGTTTGCATCTGAGTCGTACTAGGACTCCTACTTCTACCAAGATTGGGAGACCAGACGATCACTATATAAACAGAGGCCAGCCCTCTCACAAAGGAGATCGACATTACACCCTCATACCCGAGACTCTTCACTCGAGAGTTTCACTGATTCGCCGTAGTCACAGTCCCCGACTAGACTTCCGGTAATCTCTTATTCCTTAGCCCTCACTAAATTAGCCCCTTTCAGCCTTGCTGACTTGAGCGTCGGAGTGCCTACGGCAAACACCACCCCGGTGTTTCCCATTCGCTTCACGCGTGTGTTTCTCTACGTGTGCAGTGCGCGATCGCTAGTGGCCTTGACCTCACGGGATCAGACCCCCCTTCCGTACCGGTAGATTTTTACGTTACGCTTGGCGCCCACCGTGGGGCCTCTAGCAATCATTCGGCGTGACGAACCCTGCTACGTGGAGGAATATTCCATGGCTAACAATCCGGAGGACGTTAACTCGGGCATCGAGGCCAGACTGGAGGCTTTGACCGCTCTCATGCAATAGAACTTAGACAAGGTGGCCGCACTGGAAGCCGAAAACGCATCCATCCGGGTCGAGAACCATCGCTGAAAGAGAAAGTAAGTCAATTCTATGAACTCGAGTTTCTCCCCGGCCAAGCACCCTCCAACCGGTTCCGCACCATTATCCCCTCCATGCAACCCCTCTCCACACCGGAACACCAACCCTCGGATTCTGGTAACGGGTCGCGTCCGCTTGACGCATTGGCGGCCGACTACTCCGTTTTGACTAACGGAGATAAAGACACAACGGCGCGCGGTCCAGTCGACCCATCCCAGCCTCATGATCAAAACGATCTAACAATAGAGAATCCTAAGGATCATCCCATCTCCACCATGCAACTCCCCCTCCACTCAACTCAAACACAAACCCCCTCCTGCCTAGCTCATCCTCGCGGGGTGAACGGCCAAAACAAACCAACTTTAGCTCTTGAACTCACCCATCCCGAAAGACCGAACGACTATCAGACAACTCCCCTGACCATCCATGTAGGGAAGAACAACAGAACAGTGACAATGGGAGTCATCCAGCCAGAAGGGATGAACGAAGACATATGCTACCAAGGAACGCACGACGGACCGATCCGTCAGTCTACCCCCCGGGGGATGACCCCACGAGGCGGACCAGACCCGGTAAGACGGGATGACCCGATAGCATTCCCTTCCCCCGTGGAACAGTTATTGGCTAAAAGACTGGCCGACGTCGAGGCAGTAATGAGGCGTATCCCAGGAATGCCAATCCCAACCAAGAAAAGCATACCGAATTGTTACGCGGACTCACCTTTGCCGGACGAGATCGCCCTGGCTGACATGCCCCAAAAATTCAGTATCCCTAACATGAAACCATACGACGGTACCACCGACCCGGACGACCACATAGCCTCGTACAAACAGCGGATGTTTACTGTTTCAATACCCCGACCGCTTAGAGAAGCCTGTATGTGCAAAAGTTTCGGTTCTAGTTTGTCTGTCCGGCGCTCCAATGGTACACGAATCTCCCGAACGGATCCATCGATTCGCCGTCACCTACCGACACTTTTGTACTAGCCTCAGCCAACAAGCAAGTTGTAAGCTGTGAGAAGTTGCTGCCTTGACTTATACCGAATATACCAACGGAGAGGGGAACCATTGAGAGAGTACGTTAGCAGATTCAACAAGGAGAAAATCTCTATTCATTCCTGTAACCCCGAGACTGCTGTGGACGCTTTCAGAAAGGCCTCCTTCCAGACGGGGAACTATACAAGGAGCTCACAAAGCTAGGCTGTACTACCATGGAAGACGCTCTGGCCCGAGCCGTGATCCAAATAAGGTGGGAGGAAGATGAGATAAACCGAGCCGCCCATTCCAGATACGAACCTAGGCGGAACGACAGGAAACCGGAACCTAGACCGACAGAGGCACCGCTACCAACCCCCCTCAAGGAATATGGGCAGAGCCAGGAGACCATATGACCGCCAACCCTCGAGAAGCAATAACAGACAATCGGGATCGAATCAATTCAAAATACCAGAATGTAGTCTCAGCATCGAACCAACCTAGGTGGTAGCGATAATGGAAGGTATGGGATCCGCTGTCAAGTGGCCTGGTAAGCTCAATCCTGAGGCAAGGAGAGACACAACCAAACGGTGCGAGTTTCACAACGACCACGGGCATAACACCACGGATTGCATTGCCTTGCGGCTCGAGGTTGCCGCGCTCCTAAAGAAAGGACACCTCCGTGACCTACTCACCGACAAAGGGAAGAACACCATTAGCCAAAAAAGCTCCAAACAACAGTCGCCGCCCCTCCGCGAGAACCGACACCTAAGGGTTTCTGCTCGCTCATCTCCGGAGGATCAGAAATCAGTGGGGTAAGTTACTCATCAGCCAAGCGGTATGCTAGAACCAACCACCATGAGATCCAGTCTGTTTATCCGGTCTCGAAGTCACACTCCCATCAAGTGATTCAGTTCGAGGATGACGAGCCGATCACCCTGGTTGCCCCTCACCACGATGCTTTAGTCCTCTCCCTGCAAATAGCCAACATCCTAGTGAAAAGGGTATTCGTGGATGGGGGTTCGCAATAATATCCTGCTCGAAGCAGAGCGCTGGGACCGGGGCGGAAGAAGCAAATATCAACATATCACCATCGGGCTGGTGGGATTCATGAACAATGTACACAATCGGGAAATCACCCTTCCTATCTATGCCGGCGGGGTGAACAAACAAACAGTCTTCCTGGTGATCGACTGCCCATCCCCCTACAACGTCATTTTGGGCCGTCCCTGGATCCATGACATGCGGGCAGTGCCATCGACCTTCCACCAGACGATCAGGTTCCCAACCAAGTGGGGAGTGCAGGAGATCAAGGGCGACCCTAAAGCTTCTAGGGATTGCTACAAGAACGCCTTCAAAGGCAAGGGACATTCCTCATAGCAATTACAGTCTCATCCGACCCTCCGAACCGAGCCCGATCAACCGACAATGGAGGAGCTGGATGAGGTGCAGATACATCCAGATGACCCAGAGAGAAAAACAAACATAGGCTCCCGCCTCGACCCCGAGACAAGAGAGAAGCTGATAGACTTTCTAAAAAAGAACGAAGACTGTTTCGCCTTGGTCCCATGCCGACATGACCGGGATCAACCTGGACGCGATGGTCCACCAGCTCAAGGTAGATCCAGATCACCCGCCAGTCAAGCAGAAAAGGAGAAAATTCGCAGCTGAACGGAACCATATCATCAATGAAGAAATCGAAAAACTCCTAAACAACGGCATGATCAGAGAAGTCCACTACCCCGAATGGCTGGCAAACGTCGTAGTCGTAAAGAAGAAAAACGGGAAGTGGAGAGTCTGCATCGACTTCACAGACTTAAACAAAGCCTGCCCCAAAGATTCTTTCCCACTCCCGCATATTGACATGATGGTAGACGCGACCGCAGGGCACGAACTCCTTAATTTCATGGATGCCTTCTCGAGATACAATCAGATTCTAATGCATGCGAACGACCAGGAGAAGACAGCTTTCATCACAGAGAAGGGAACCTATTGTTACAAAGTAATGCCGTTTGGACTGAAAAACGCCGGAGCTACCTACCAACGCCTGGTCAATAAAATGTTCTCTGACCACTTAGGAAGACCATGGAAGTTTACATCGACGACATGCTCGTCAAATCCCTGATTGCTGAACAACACCTGGACCACCTCAGCCAGGCATTCACCATTCTCCGGAAGTACAACATGAAACTGAACCCAGAAAAGTGCTCATTCGGCGTCTCGTCAGGTAAATTCTTAGGTTATATGGTTACTCGGCGAGGAATAGAAGCAAACCCCGACCAGATCAGAGCGGTTCTCAGCATACCATCCCCAACTTGCATCAGAGACGTCCAGCGTCTTGCAGGACGAGTGGCCGCCCTGAGCCGCTTTATCTCCAGATCCGCTGACAAGTGCCACCTCTTCTTCCACGCCCTCAAAAAATCCAACAGGTTCGACTGGACCCCCTCATGCAAAGAAGCCCTACAACGGCTGAAGAGGTATCTGACTACACCCCCGCTGCTGTCCAAACCCATGAACGGAGAGAAGCTCTACGCTTACCTAGCGGTCTCAAAGACTTCCGCTACACAGATTAGTCCGAGAAGAAGAAACGGCGAGCCACCGGTCTACTACATTAGCAAGTCGCCTCCGATGCAGAAACTCGTTACCCATGGAAAAGCTTGCCCTTTCCCTCATCCATGCATCCAGGAAGCTCAGACCGTACTTTCAATGTCATCCTATAGTTGTGATCACCTCATTCCCGCTCAAGAAAATATTGCACAAACCAACTGTCAGGCCGACTCATGCAATGGACGGTAGAACTCAGTGCTGTACGACGATCATACCAATCCCGGACCGTCGCCAAGTCCCAAGCACTAGCGATTTCATTGCCGACTTCACACCAAGCGAAACCGCCTGTGCCGAAAAAGAATTACTATGCATGAACGGCGCACCACCTTCAAAGTGGACCCTCCTAGTGACGGATCGAGTAATGTCAACTAAGCGGACTCGGAATAGTACCGATCACACCTGGAGGAGACATCATTCAGCAGTCCGTTGTGGGTTCAAGTGCACGAATAATGAGGCCGAATACGAAGCCCTCTTAGCTGGACTCACCTTGGCCAGAGAAATTGGCGCCAAGAGACTAGAAGTGAAGTAAGACTCTCAACTCGTGGTCAATCAACTACAAGGTACGTACCAAGCATGTGACTCTCAAATGACATCCTATCTAAGCATGGTCAAAGAGTTGCAGGCCGGATTCGAAGAGTTCTCGATAGTATGCGATCCCCGCAGCCGAGAACAACCATGCCGACGCCCGCCAACCTTGGTTCAAGACTCCCATGTTCCTCGAGTCATCCATCCCCCTCCTATTCATGCAAAGGCTACTAATCGGAAAGAACCACCACCCGACAAATCTGCTGAGTTAAGCCTGCGGGCATTGAGCAAACCGACCGCTTGGATGAATCCGATAGTGAAGTACCTGGAAGACGATGAGCTCCCAGCTGATAAGAACGAAGCACGCCGATTGAAAGCAAAAGCCGCCAGATTCACCCTACATGACGGTCAACTCCTCAGAAAGTCATTCTCGGGTCCGTACCTCAAATGCATAAGCCCAGAAGAGGCCCAAAACGTCCTATCTGAACTCCATGAAGGCGAATGCGGCAACCACGCAGGGGGACGCAGTCTTGCTCACCGAGTGATCACCGCGGGTTACTCCTGGCCGACTATCCGTACCGACTCGATCGCTTACGCAAAGAGATGCGACAATTGTCAAAGGTTTGCCCACGTCTCACACCTCCCACCAGAACGACTCCACTCCATTCTGACACCATGGCCATTCATGAAGTGGGGAATGGACATCGTGGGAAAGTTACCTACTGCACCAGGGCAACGGGTCTTCATGTTGGCAGTATCAGATTACTTCACCAAGTGGATCGGGCCGAGGCATTGGCCCAAGTCGAGACCGAGAAGTCAAAGCTTTATCCGGAAAAACGTGATCACGGTTCGGAATACCAAAAGAGATTGTCACCGACAATGGGTCCCAGTTCATTAGTTCGGGCTTCAGGGATTTCTGTGACATGTGGGGAATAAAGTTAAGTTTCTCGACACCCCGCAACCCCCAGTCTAACGGCCAGGCCGAGTCGTCAAACAAAACAATCATGCAGACAATGAAGAAGCGATTACAAAGCAGAAGGGCGCATGGGCGCACCCGAGCTACCCGGAGTCCTCGGTCATACCGAACCACGGCTCGATCATCAACTGGCGAAACACCGTTCTCCCTGACATATAGTTCGTAGCATCCCTCCCATAAATATCAGCCTTCCATCCAGCAGTCCAAGGTGGGCGGACGAGGAATCCAATAGCCAAAACCTTTGCCAGAACCTTGACACGGTGGACGAACTACGAGAACAAGCAAGATCCGCAACGCAGCCTACCAGCAACAAGCCGCCCGTCATTACAACCGCAGCGTGAGGATCCGCACTTTCAGGATAGGCGACTGGGTCCTTCGCAAAGTCTTCCAAAACACCAAGGAGATTAACTCTAGCAAACTCGGACCCACCTGGGAAGGCCCCTACAAGATAATCAAAGAAGCGGGAAAAGGCGCCTACAAACTCCAGACCCCCGAAGGCAAAGACATCCACAATAGTTGGAATGCCGTTCACCTCAAACGCTACTACCTCTAGGTGAACTCCTTTTAATTTTGTTTTTGTTTCGTTTTCTTTTAAGGATGAGTGGGCCTATCCACCTCCTCTTAGACAATCGGCTTCACGGCCAAACATTTAATGAAGTATTATTCAGAAATTTTCATCTCCAATCGACCCCGGTCGACGAATTGCTTACACCTCCAAATCGGCCTTGCCCGATGAACGTTCAAACACCTTCAAATCGGCCTCGCCCGATGAACGTTCTCACACCTTCAAATCGGCCTCGCCCGATGGACGTTCTCACACCTTCAAATCGGCCTCGCCCGATGAACGTTCTCACACCTTCAAATCGGCCTCGCCCGATGAACGTTCTCACACCTTCAAATCGGCCTCGCCCGATGAACGCTTCACACCTTCAAATCGGCCTCACCCGATGGACGTTCGAATACCTTCAAATCGGCCTCGCCCGATGAACGTTCGTACACCTTCAAATCGGCCTCGCCCGATGAACGTTCTCACAACTTCAAATCGGCCTTGCCCGATGGACATTCGAACACCTTCAAATCGGCCTCGCCCGATGAACGTTCGGACACCCTCAAGACTTGGCACCGCGGAATCGGCTTATTCAACCTAAGAACTAAACTGAAGATGCAACGTCACCCATCCAGGGGACTACACACTCGGCCGGCCAAACTGGATGAACCATTCCTACACCAGTGACAGCACCAACCCAGCCCAACATAGGACCTACGCGTCTCGGCCATCAGGCCACGACGAGGCAACATGCACAAATACAAGAGAAACAAAAGAGCAGGTGATTCATCCAAAGAAACATGAGACACCAACAGTCAAAACTCATATATATATATAGGGCACCAAACGCCCAAGTTAGAAATACAGAGAACGGCACAGACGCGAGATGAAAGGGCATCGCAGGCCCCAAAACACAAAAAAAAGGGGGGAAGGCACTAAGCATCCTCGGCACGAGCCTCATCCTCCGTCAAGTCGATCGCCAGGAATACACCACTAGTGCTCGGCCCCGGAGCCGGGCCGCTCTCGTCCCCAACGCCCGGCTGACTAAGCTCAGCGCCTCGCTCCGCCCCGCCTCCCCCACCGTATGACCAATCTCCTCTTCCAATAACTCCTGCATGAGCAAAATGTCTTCATCCGGATTCCAATGAGAGGTCCGCCCCTCTTTAAACTCCAGCATGAGCTCGCCTCGGGCTTTAATAATGGCGTCATCAGCAATAGAGATGCACTGCTCCCTGAGGGATTCGACCTCCGCGGTCCTCTCGGCTAACTCACGACGCAGCCTCTCGACCTCAGCCTCACTATCCCGGAGGCGCTGCTGACTCTCCTGTTCAGCCTTTCGGGATGCTGCCTCCTTTCGCCGCAAACCAGCGTTGGCCTTGGATATATCTTGTATCCGCTTTTCGCGCCACCTAGCTGCACCTCCTCGATGGAGACGCTAGAGTACTGCAAAACAAAACCGGGCAATGAGAACAAAGTCAAACAAGAAAAGTAAACAAGTACATTCATACGAACACAGGATACGCCCTCAGACTGGCAAAGAACCGCACCTCCCATCTGGTTCAGACGCGCCTCGTCCGCTGGGAACAAGAAGGAGTCGGCCAGCTTACTCATTGATGTCGCGCTCGAGTAAGTCGACGCAGAGCTGAATCGTGATAGTGATAGTCCCGGCCTCCTCATCCACAACGGCAGCCTGGGACGACCCGACTCCCGACGAGGGCTGCTGACTCGGTGGTTGCCGACTGGGCGACGTCGCCAATACATCCTCGACCCTCACATCCGCTCACCAACGACTCCCTTTTCCTCTTCTCGACGCCTCGGCGTGGATTCGCCTCGCGGGACAAATTTCTTCATGAGCGACTGCAAGTGCAAACTCTCCAACTTAGTAGGGTTCAGCCACGACTCACCAAAAATGAGATGGTTGGAGTACCGACTCGGGAGCACATCCCAAGTCTGTCCAATGAGGGGAAGGGAGTACCTCTCTGAATAGCCTCTACCCCGGCCCAAAGAATACTGCTCCTCAGATTGGACTCTGCTAGCACCACTCGCCAATCCCTCTGCTCCAATAGGATGGCTAACACCTCGGGTAGCTACGTGGAAGCCGCTCGTCGCTCGCTGCGATTGAAATCGAGCTCGCAAACAAGAAACATAATCAAGATTTAGTAATCAAAAGTACGAAAGAAACAACGAAGTTCTCACCAGTGGCTCGCCACCGGATCGGGATCTCGCCCATGCCCCTATCCCCAAAGACGGCCTGACCCTTCAAGAAAAAGTAACGATCTTTCCAGTTTTTGTCACTGGACCGCAGGTCGGTCACCAGATGAGACCGATCGTGCCTCAAGTTCAGTAGATATCGGCCCTTCTCCTTATCGCTTCTCCTTCGGGGAAGAAAGACAGTACACGAGCTGTGCAACCCGAACACAATCTGATGCCGAACACACAGATCCTCCAAAGCCATCAACAGCCTCCAGGCGTTCGGCATAAGCTGGGAGGGGGCGATAATGAAATGATTCAGCACCTCCCAGACTAGGCGAGGCACAGGCAACCTCAACCCATCGTGAAACCATTTCTCGTATACGCAGACCCAACCTTCAGCCTCCCAATCAACACGTTCGTACGACTGCGGGGTCCGGACCTTGACAGAACCAGGGATATGATACAGGGTACGGAGGCGCCACACGTCACTATCCCTCAGCACGGGCGGATAGTCCCTGGTCAGAATCCTACTACCCTGCTGGCTCGGCCCCTCCTGAGATACTACCGGACGTAGAGGGTCAGTCAGCTCCGGAGTCTTCCCCACTCCTACCATACCGACCCGAGCCACTCCCCCGGCCTCCACTGCACTGAGCAGCCTACACAACTCGGCAACACACCGACCGAACATCCCCTTCAGGGCATTACCACCATAGTGGGGGCACGCCATACTGCCCCCAGGTCCCACCTCGTGACTCGAACTTGTGGACGTATCACCCGACATCGGATCACTCGCCCGCTCCAACCGACCGACTTCTCAAGGAAAATCAGTGTAAACTACAGATCGCCCTTCAACATCGAACGATGCCCTCCAAACCGAACTCAGCCTCGGTTGACCCGTTCTACCGAGTTGGAACACCGGTCGCCCCACCTAGCCGACCGACCGAAAGGGTGAACTAGCTTGTCTTCACCACAAACGAGTCTCTGCTCTGGTTCGACCTATCCAACCGAACAAACCTCAGCCAGACTCAAAGACACCGACTGCTCGACGACCGATCCACCTAGAACTTCAATCCTAGCAGTCTACTGTCCTTGATCACTACTCACTCGCCCTGAGCGACCGTTCCCCTAATCACACTTTTCGCCACTCGGTCAGACGTACCGATCGACCCAAACCACGCCAAAATTGACTTCGTCTCCTAGACCTAAACCCAAAACCCAGAAAATTCACCTACAACCAAATTCTTCCCGGAAGTTCACCGGAAAACTCAAACCAAGAAAATTTCTCCAAAATCCTAACACCAAAAACGCCTAGAAACCCAGTCTAAACCCACCAAACTCAAAACTTCCTTGTTTTACTTTCCAGAAATCCTATCAAAAAAGAAAAATCTACCTAAAGAACAACAAAACGATGCCAAAAAGAAGAAATTACCTTGGAAGACTGAAATAGAATCACTTTCGCTCAAGAACCTGGGACAAAAACGCAGAAAAAAGGAAGAAGGATTTTTGAGAGAAAACGCAAAACCAAACTGAAATGGAAGATGAACAGTCTGCTCCCCAGTTTTGTAAAGAAAAAGGCAGACACGTGGCAGGTTATGATTGATCAGTTGTCAGAAGTCTCTTCGTTTTCCCGCTCTCGAAACGACGAATCATTTCTCACCATACACGTGGCAGCGATCCTAACCACCTGGGAAATCGTGGAACTGTACAGATTCCGCATCTCGGTCGACCGACCCTCCCGACCGACTCAGGCCTAAACCAAAACATCCAAGAAGACGCCCCGATAGCCTATAAGCGCACATGGCCGTTCGACCCATCCCACCGATCGAGCTTCTCAGGCCAGGAGCCTTCTCAGACGTTTCGCGTTCGACCGACCCGGAAGGCCCGAACGATGGACGCACGAGCTCGGCGTAGCCCAAAGTTAAAACCTTCAGGAAGCCATCAAGCCTCGTCCATTCGCCCATCCGAGGCGAACGAGGAGTCAACATGTTTGGTCTCCCCATCTATCTGGTCGTCCCTACAGCCCGACCGAATGGATCTCGTAAACTTCCCCGGGTTTCGCCCACTCGGCAGACGAATAAGCGCCCTCGCGGTGTTTCCGCGATAATCGTGTAACGCATCGGAGATCCCGACCTAGCTTTGGCTCTTCGGCTCATCGAACCGATCAGGCACAACGCGTGGCGGCATGCTCTTGTTCGGGAATGGATACCGACCAAGACCCAATCAAATCACTTATGTCAGTCAACTTTCTCCAAAAATTGCTCGTCCATGGGGAAAGGGCGAGCTCGCCTTGAGTACGACCTACTCTCTAACTTGAGATACTCAACTCAAAGAGTGGGGGACAAACTGTTAGGGCAAAAAATCGTCCTTGGCCCAAATAGGGAAAAAGGACCATTAGCGAAGAAGGACCAAGCCCAGTCCTGCAAAGGCCCAAGCTGTAGCTCTCTTCTAACATGAGGAACAAACCGGCCCAAACTGAGCGGGCACAAGCCTCTCAAACCTAGCCCATGTCTTCGGTCCATGGACAAATCCAAAGCCCACAACCCCCTCAGAATACTTTCCTACTCCTGATCAACCTCCCATTCAAGGTCACCTTCCTATTCCTGATCACTTTCCTACTCGGAGTTACTCTCCTAATCAGAATCACCTTCCTATACGGACACTGGTAAGACAGCTTACCACAACCTTAATTCTTCTAGGGTTTGCATCAGAGTCGTACTAGGACTCCTACTTCTACCAAGATTGGGAGACCAGACGATCACTATATAAACAGAAGCCAGCCCTCTCACAAAGGAGATCGACATTACACCCTCATACCCGAGACTCTTCACTCGAGAGTTTCACTGATTCGCCGTAGTCACAGTCCCCGACTAGACTTCCGGTAATCTCTTATTCCTTAGCCCTCACTAAATTAGCCCCTTTCAGCCTTGCTGACTTGAGCGTCGGAGTGCCTACGGCAAACACCACCCCGGTGTTTCCCGTTCGCTTCACGCGTGTGTTTCTCTACGTGTGCAGGTGCAGCAGATCGCTAGTGGCCTTGACCTCACGGGATCAGACCCCCCTTCCGTACCGGTAGATTTTTACGTTTACAGGTAGCCACTGGAGGCTTACCCGGTCATTAACTTTAAGGTTTTAGGGAATTAATTGAGGTGCGCACAAGGTTATTTGGACACTCTGATAAAAAAAAAAAAAAAAAAGGATATACAGTATAACCTCTCTATAGTCATAATATTAGGATCAACTAAATTTATTACTATAAAGAGGTTAAAACTTAATAGATGTGTAATTAAAAGAATTATTATTTTGATTTTTGATTTTATAATTTATGTTTTAGTAGTATTAAGATTTCAATTCATTATTTTAGTAGTATTAGAATAGTATGAAAATGAATATCAAAGAGTCATTACAAAATTAAGTAATCATATACGATAATTTAACTACGCCAATCAAATAGATATTTATATCTTCCTTAATCATCTAAATGAGCAACAAATCGTGTATGCTTTAACTGAAGAAGAAATCATTACTATAATTAAACAAGAAGAGGAATGAGATAATCCTAAGGATGAATATAGTATAGAAATACCAAAAGTTTCGTGTCAAAAAGCTCCAAACATACAGTTAGAAATATTTTGGCTTCAACAAGAAGGTGTCTATGCTAGCAACTTATTACGGACTCGCAAGATAAAAGATATGGTAACAACTGTAAAGCATAAATCATTGTCTCACACAATTTTAGATAAATATTTTATTTCATCTTAAATATTTAATGTAACATAACATATATTTTTTTATAATATACATACAATTATTACTATATAGAGGCAAATTCCTTAAGATAGGACCTAGAAAAACTATAATTTATTACAATGTGAAATTTATTCTTATTTATAACTATCCCAAGTTAGGATCAGAATTTTTTATGACTATATGGAGGTTATTCCTATATAGAGTATTACTACAGAGATGTTTTACTATATTAACTTTTAAGTGCTCATGTTAAAAGTATTAAAGTTAGATCATCATTACATCTCATAATTTTTATTAAAAGCATAGCACTAAGAGATTATGGATTTTGCGAATACCCACATTGCATAATCTAAGGGTAAAAGGCAAAATATTTAAAGGTCAAGTAATGCTTATGTTTCAATTCCATTATATTTGCTTGGTAATGGAAGTAAAAGAGAAACATGGTAGGATAATGGAAACTATCGATTTGTACAATACAGAGCAGTGCTTTCTGATGATGTAGCAGCAACTGGCAAAGGACAAACCACTTCTGATATAGCAAAGCATATGCTGCTCTATTGCTAATCTGTAAAGCACATGATAATACCAAAAAATTATACAGGACATTTAGATATACGAAAACCCATCAACAAAGTTGAAAAGAAATAAATTAATGTATTAGAACTAGATTAACCCACCCTAATGGAAGGACCACTTGTTGTGTTTGATGGAACAAGGAGGCATGGCAATGGCCCCCAGATTTCTATGGTCCTGCCTTGTTCCGCCCCGTATGGGGCAAGGATTCTCCAGTTTTGCGGGGATAGGGGTAGGGAGAGGGGGGTGCGGGGGGGGGGGCAAAATTTTAGGGTAGAACCAGAACTGATGGGCACCCGGGTGTTTGTTTCAGTTCCTACCCAAAACCGTTTGTAATAGGATAGGTTTCGATTCCAAAAAATTGGAACTGATACTGTACGGTTCCAGTTCCGAATCCAAATCAAAGGAATCGAAGCCAGAACCGGGAACCAAGACTAAATTGATATAATATTAAAGAATAAGGGTTTTTTTTGATATTTTGCATATGGGGTTTTTTTGATAGTTTGCATATCATATAAATATATAAGAAAATTTTGATTTTTTTTTTTTTTTTTTGTCTTAGTATCAAAACTCTTATTAATTTTCATTAAAAGATTAGTTTTTCAAAATATTCTTATTAATATTTAAGTTTCACTTATTACTTGATTAAGAAAATTAATATACATTAAGACATTTACGTTAAATAATAGCTTTGAAATGTTTATTATTGGTGAAAATAAACAATTAAATACTTATAATCAAACATCAAACATCAAGTAAATATAAACAATATATTATTTAATGTTTTGCACTCAATTATTAGGGGTGTAATTGTAATTTTATAAGGGTTTATTTATCATTTTTTTTAAATAAGGGGGTAATTAACATTTTTTAGGGTACCCGAAATCGATAGTTTCGGTTCCAATTCCAAATCAAAGAAACCGGCCAGTTCAAATTCCTTTGATTTTGGGGACCTGCCCATACATTTTGGACAAATGTAATGCCTTAGCTTAAGTTTAGACGATTAACTTAAGTGTAATTGTCATATGGGCCTATGAAATTCCCTGTGGGGCGGAGACAAGGAATCTCCCGTCATTCCCATAATGGGTCGGGTGTAGGAAATGGGGTCCTCGACCTCGGCCCGCCCCATTGCCATGCCTAGGCACAAGGGACTTTTGAGTGGTCCTTAAACACTTTGTTGATGCTTAATATGGTGAAATTTGAGGTAAGTGTGAAAGCATAGGAATAATTTTCGCGAGAAAAATATCATATAATTATTCTTGTCGGCAAAAGGGGATATAGCCAACCATCTAGTGGATTCTTGAACTTGTGTTTATAGATAGAGAATTACAGAAGATACCATGTATATAATAAGAATCTGTCCAAGAACAAGGAGTAAGACTATTCTCTGACTGAACTTTTAAGCATTGGTGGTGGCCGGTGGCCCCTTATTCATGTGCAAAAGAGTTTTGGATGGATATATATGAGACTTCCTTTAACATAAAGAAACTTCACAGCCCCATTAGGCTCAAGCAAAGCTAAGCAAAGAGATAACAGTTTGGTTCTGCTGTTTGGTTCCAGTTTTTCATCAAACACATTTTGTCAGAATTAAAAAGATGAAATGAGGTTCGGATAAGCTTGAAAAAAGGGTACAAACACAGCAGATAGATTAAGCACCAGGCATAAAGGTTAAAACTAATAATTCAACTTTTACATACTCTGGCTCCAGGCTACAGCCTACTCCATTTACCCAAAACATAAATCCTACCAGACTAACAGACAAAATCTCATAGATTACCTATTTGTTTTTCCTCCTCTTTTTTTTTTTTTTTCTCTGACTTCTTTCAGGGACTCTCTATTTCTAGTTCACCCCACCCCCCAACTGGCCTCTAAATTACATACTGTATTAGTAACAATAATGACTCAAATATTAATAAAAAAAAAAAAAAGATTAAATGGGATCTGTGACATGACTGATGATTTGAAGGCAGTGGTATGGTGATGACATTACTCTAAGAAACCAGTTTTGGTCAAAATAGTATTCCTAACTTTGCTAAGATCTCTACCTTTCAGTCTCCTTCCAATCCCTTCACACACTGAGAAAGAAGAAATTTTGTTCCTAGCAAGCTTCCTAGCTAACCATTCATGTGGAGGTAACATATCTTCATTATCATCATCATCATCATCATTACCAACATCATTAAAACTAATACCAGTATCAACCCGTGAGCCATTTCTTGATGAGCCCAAGTTTGCATTTTTCCCATAAATCTTTGACCAATCAGGGATGTTCATAGGAGCTGATGATTGTTGACCCACCTTGTTGGCTGCTTCATCATGGGCTGTAATTGGCATATTATTATTATTAGACCTTGGAATCATTATTGGTGCAGTGGTGAAACGCCATGCAGAAGAAGAAGAAGAAGAACCAAAAGAGTACTCATTAGAGTTCCTTTTAGGACTTGAATCTTCTTCTTCTTCTTCTTCACTTTCTTTCACAAAAGACCACACATCTTCTTCTTCAAAATCTTCATTTCTCATTGATCTTCTACCACCACCCTCACTGTTATTGCTCATAAGACCATATTGCCAGTCTTCCATGACTAAGTCTAAAAAGTTCAAAAAACCCCAAACAAAAAAGCTTCAAAATCAGTTTATGAGCCAAAAACAAGGAAACTGAAAAACCAAAACTAGACCAAAGCAGAGGAAGAGAAGATTTTGAGCAAGTATAGCGTGACTTTGATCGGTATAAATAGAAGAAGCAAAAAGTTAAAAAGTTTTCTTTTTTTACTTTTCCTTTTAAGTAGCAGATGAGTTATTGTCTTGGGAATCAAAAAGGAGAAAGTGGTGTAAGAGAATAATATCAGGAATCTACCTTGCCTTGGTTTTCAATATCCTCCACAAGAATCAGAGCTTTTCAAGGATAAACTCAAAAGGAATACATGTAAAAAAACATAATAAAAACTAACCAGGACAAAACAAGAGAAGCTGTGAAAACCCTTTCATGAAAGTGTCCATATACTTCCAAATAAAATCACAGATTTTCAAGTGCCTCAAAATGGTAGTATCCTGCAACAACAGAACAGGAAGCAGACAACAGAGACAGACTGTATACTATCTTGATGAACCAACCTAGCCCCTTTTTTTCCCCTTCCTTTCACATTTGCGGCTTCTCAAAATCAAAACTTTAAATGGAGAAGAAAACAAAAAAGGAAACAAAAGTTATGGGTTCTGATAGAATCTCAGTTGTCACAAAATCTATATATTACTCTCCTCGAAAAATTAAACTTCTTAGAAGTCAGAAACTTATAGAGGGTTGTAGAGTTTTTGACATGGGGATGCATAGTTGTATCCATTGTGCATTAATAGGACTCATATATATATATATATATGAAGCACTGAAAAGGCTGGCTTTTGATTGGGAAAGGTGGAGAGAAAGCATTGGCCTGACTAACCTCACTGATTTCCGTAATAACCTTATCCCAACACACTCCAAACACCAACAACTACAACTCATCTCCTGATTCGGCGTTAGCAGTGAAAAAGCTCGGCCACTGAGTGAAAGCTATCTCTCTGATATATGTGTTAAAGTGCCAACTTTTTTAAGAGCGTTCCTAGAAGGGGGTGCTCAAGGAGGCCAGTAGTAAAAGCATTTAATTGGTTTCGGTTCGATAGTTAGCACATATCTATAAATATTGCACAATAACATGCATGAATCTTATAATTTATTGGTTTTATATATAATCCTTGAAACTTGACTTGATATACCTGTAATCTTTTTTTCTTTTTGGCATCCGGGATATCTGACTGTTTGCATACACATTAACTAATCTTTCAAGACTATAAAGCTAACGGTTAAATAAACTTTCAATGATTATCCTTTATTAATAATCATAAAGATTCAAATTCAGAACCTCTTAAGTAATAATTCTCGAGCAAACCACCAGAGTTAGTTAATGTTGTAATTCAATGTAATGTAATAACATAATATGTGAGGAGGGTGGGCGGTGGGCAGGATGAGGGGTCATGTCTTCTTCTGGTTCCGGACTAAAATCAGCAGGAGGGTCTGTAAACTGTAACTCTGTTGGAAAATGACTCGAGAAGAGCGTGGGTCAAGGATTCATGCAGGCATTTCTAATCAACTATAAACTAGGAGTACATCTGTACATTTCCCTCTATATACCACCTCTCACTTTTTCATCATAAAAATCCAAAGGAAAAGCCAAAACACCCTAAACCATTAACCCCAAATAAACACAATGAAACTTGAAGAAATTAACAAAACTCAAACCCCAAATTGGACTTACGAAAAACTGACAGCTCCCATAAGCTAATCAAACTTTAAGTACTGTTATGTCATTTTCATTAATCAAACCATCTTGGCTGCTAGCCATGGATACAGCCAGTTCAATGATAAAAATAAAAATGAAAGGGCTTAAGCCTACTTAAACAAGTCGTTCTCAAATAATTGGTGTTAACCCTTAGAAAGAATCGATCATGTAAAAGGCAATTTCATTGGATTCATGCAGGCATTTCTGATCACCTGTACCTGATAACTCTTTTTCATTATAAAATTCCAAAGCAAAAGCCAAACTCCCTAAACCATAACACCCCAAAACACAATGAAACTAGGAAGAGATTAACAAAACTCAAACCCCAAATGGACTTATGAAAAACTGACAGCTCCATAAGGTAATCAACCTTTAACTACTGTTATGTTATTTTTTGGCTGGTAGCCATGCATAAAGCCTCCTTACTTAAACTAGTTGTTCTCAAATAATTGGTGTTAACACTTAGAAAGAATCAATCATGTAAAAGACAATTATAGCGAAGGTCCTGTTGTGTGGGTGCGTGTGGTACAGTAAAACCAGCCAGCTGAGTTTTTCTTCTTTTGATATGAGAATATATTTGGCTGCCAGAGAGGGGACATGCACAAAACCCCACTTAATCTATATTATCATTAAGAGGAAACGTGGCATCAGAATTTAATTAGCTTAACTAATGTTGTTAATTAACCCATTGTTCTTGATTCTTCTCATGCATTTTTATTAGTGGGGTTAAATCAATGGATATCTCAAAGGCTTTGTGCTTATAAAATTTAGCATTTAAATTAGTGGGTCAAAAAAATTGTGCTTATAATCATTTGGTCAACAAATAAAAAAGAATTGATTTGGTGCAAATAAGTTTATCATTTAATAAGTGTAGGTCAGGTCGAAAAATGTAAAAACTGTGGCTGCTGGGATTCGAGCCCAGGTCTCCACGGCCACAACGTGGAATTCTTACCACTAAACTACAGCCACATTGCTGCTTAAACGGTTTTAATTTTTCTAATATACTAATATTTTTATTGGAGGTTAAAATAGGAAATCACACTCTTTAACAATTTTGGAAACATATATATATTTTTTAAAATATATTTTTTAACGGGGTTTTTGATAATTTGAGAGAAGTGTTTAATACTTTTCGAAAATTGTTATTGGGACATTTGAGATTTTTCTCAAAGATGGATGAAATGAAACCCACTTATAAAAACATCATTATGTGATAAAAGACTATAGAGATTTATATTTATGGTGGGTTTGGTCGAGAATAATGTCCTAATAATCCTCTAATACCAATAGTAATCATTGTAAATTACATACAAGACAACGAACGTTACTTTACTGTTAACTTGAATGAATCAATTAATAATGTAAAATAAAAATAAAAGTTTCAATGGACGAAAAAACTACCAAAAAGCTTATAATGATGAGAAGAAAGAACCCATATCTACCATCCAAAAAGGATCTTCTTGATTATGTATATAACACCAGAATCCTAGCCCATTGTTTTCCATATTTTCATGCTTATGCTTCCAGGGATTCAGTGGGCTCTGTGTCCTCCACTACCAAACCTTGTTCAATGTTCAGTCACATAACTATCATTTCCACAAAGTGTTGGTCAATTCAAATTTCAATTGCCATCACAAGATGATAAGGCAATTTTGGTGGTTATTAGGCCAAGAAAGGTCCTTTTTTTTGTTTGCATGTGTTACAACAACTTATTATTTGTCAAAGATTCCATTAGATTTTAGTATCTTCATATCTCCAATTCCATGTCAAGTATCAGCAAAAGAGGATACATAAATCCCACCAACTTTCTTAGATGTTCTTGCATTAGCATTTCTATGTCAAAGTTCAGTCATTGATGATATTATTATATATGTTCCTGTTGGTGAAAATCTTCTAATGACACCAGAAAATCTTGCCAAAGATCAGATTTTGGCATTGAAAGAGAGCAAAGTGTCATGTACTTAGTTCTTTGGCTAAGTTCTATGCGGCCTTAACACTAGGCATGAAGTATTTAATGTATATAGACATTTCACTTTGGAGGTTTATCGTATAAATAAGGCACTCTATTTTGTAAATGCATAATGTGTAAGATCCAAAATTTCCAGCAATAGAGTTTGTAATTTTTTCTATACTCTCATCCTATTCATTTTCATTATTGTTAGTTCTTGAGTTTGTGTGAGTTTAAGGCTGTTTAACACCATCTCCTGCTGTTAAGGGCGCACAGAACTTAACCAAAGAACTAAGTACAAGACAAAAGTCCTTAGTTTTCAAAGTTATTTTAAAGTCCAAGGACCCTGTTTTGTCCATTTCTTCCACCAAAATGTGATCTATAACAATAGAAATTAGAAAGTAGCATGGTTTAAGTCACATTTCACATTCAACCACTAGCAGATAAGTGGATTCAATTGATAGAGCTTGGATGTTTTTGGTGAAGAACATTTACGTGAAGGTTGAAAAAAAACGGGTGCAGACTTGAACCCAAAACAAACAATATGTATTTGGAGAGACTTGAAATGTAATAATCTAGATATGCTTATGCTGTAAAGACACTACCTTTGCGTCGAAAGATCAATACTTCCACAAAGATTTCATGTAACATGTACAAATGCAACATAACTGGGAATCTGCAGATAACAGCAGAATCCTAAATATAATATCTGCACCATAGTGGGCAAAAGCTACCATTCAACCAAATATGATTATGTACCCCCTTATACATTGATGGGGCAGTTATTAATGAAGTAACAACACTGAAGATACAAAAGCAGTGGTTTAATTGGGTATTAAAATTTGAACATGATTATCAAAATCATCACCATTTAGCCTGGAAAAACATTTTCTTGTGGTTGGTCAGCACCACTTTATGTATTAATCTAGAAATGTTGTTTAATCAATTGAACTTTGACATCTAGCTCTAGAAGGACTGATAGCAGAACCAAAATAAAGTTTCTGGGAAAAGTTTAAGCTGTCTGCAATATCAGGAAGCAAATGCTGGATTAAAGTTCATAAAAGATTTTTTTTTTTTTTTTTACTTTCCATTTCTTTTATTCTTGATTCACTTTTTCATTATTCTGAGACATGAGGTAACAATGATCTGAAAAATACAATATCGTGAAACTGACCTACCGCTTTATGTTACACAAAATTACTTGGGTCACCTTGAAAGAATCTGACTGGTAAACTATATGCAATTATCTGAATCTGTACAAGCTATGATGGGAATTATCTGCAGCACACTCTCCGTGCATAATCAATATTTGCGAGCCGAATGGTAAAGCTCCATGTAGTCAAGAGCAGGCCGGTTCCAAGACCAGTCTTGCTCCATCACTTTCTTGCGTAAAGAGTTAAACCATTCCCGAGCATCATACCAAGCAGATATAGCCCTGAGGAATCAACTTCTAATGAGAAATTCATAAGGAATATAGTACATCTACATAAACTAATATGTGCGTGCATGAGTGACTGCGGGCATGCACGCCCACGTGTGTGTGAGAGAGAAAGAGAATATGACACTAAAAATTATTTCACCATGGTATAGAACAGCAGTAGCTGATAAACTATGAAATAACAAAACGTTAAAATGCTTTCAGTAGAGGACTCCAAAACAGTAAATGAAAGAGTAATACTGGATTCTTCGTTGTACAAAAGGGGCCATTTTAGTAGCCCACATCAAGATTGCACTAAAAAATGAAGAAACAAGGACTGAAACTTATTAAAATTCTGCTACAAGAGAAATATATACTTACCAACTTTGTTGAACAAGAAATAAATTACTCACCTATTGAGAGCATAATCCACTCCAGCAGTATCCGCGCCATCAAAACTAAATCCATTTGGTTCAAGACCTTGGGCTTCTGCTCTCTCTTTATCATGGTCAACATCAAACACAGTGTCATAAAGTCCTACAGAAGAAATAAATTGAAAATGTGCAGTCAAATATACTAAATTTGCCAAGGTATTAACAAAGGTCAATAAACATGATAGCAGTATGATAAACTTTAAAAAGATTAGTTAGATGCAAATTTCTGAATTTGGATAATTTAAAAGAATAATAAACATTGAGGTAAAGGAAAATCATGAATCAGCATGAATGGCAGGGAAGACGTATTAGAAAACACAACACCGGTAAGATCATGTTCAAATTGGGAAGAATGATAGACAGACCTGTCAAATAATGCAGGCATTACTTTAACAAGGAATCAGTAACTAACTGGCAAACTAATGAACCATCCATTCTAAACCATATATTCATGATTTTCGTAAAGGAAAAAGGGAAATATTAAGGGCCATTCCAGAAATTCCAGTAATTACATTACACATCTCATTTTAGATTTTAGATCAAAAGCAGTTTGAGAAGTATTCTAAATCACAGATCAGAGATATCAGAAACTCGATATGATGTATTCATTGAAAGGATGACTTTCTAGGTACAAACCTCCAGTTTTCCGAACAATGGGTATTGAACCATATCTCATGGCAGTGAGTTGTGTCAGTCCACAGGGCTCAAAAATAGAAGGAACTAGAATGAAATCTGCTCCAGCATATATCTGTTATGAAGTCCAAGTATTAAATTTGGAATTATACTGTAGATACAAAATATCACAATGTAAAAGAAGGGAAAAGAATGAAGTTTGAAGCTCCATGAGAACATACCAAGTGTGAAAGTGGCTCATCATAGGTCAAACAAAGACGAGCACGGTCAGCATGACTAGAATGCAATTGATTGGCTAAATCAACAAAATCATTCTGGATACGAGGATCTGGCGCAGAACCAAGCAATGCAACCTGGCATCACATGCTTGGTCAGTATAAACATGAAAATGCTAACAATTAACCTCTCACAGGTAAAGGTGAAAAAGTAACCCCGCCCGGCCTGCGGCGGGTTACTTTGTTTGGCGGACCGGGCCTAACCCGCCCGCCAACAAAGGCAGGCCGGGTTAGGCCCGCCATTTGCTCCAAAATGGCTGGCCCCGGGCAATTTTCCTATTTTTTTATTTAACTTTTCAAATAAATAATTATAAATATAATTGTTTTTAATTAACTTTTCAAATATCAATAATTCAAGTCAATTTTTTTGTTTGTTAACATTTCAAATATTAATTCAATTTTGATACAATAAAATTATAATATAAGAAAAATTAGACTTATTGGAGTATGGAAATTGGAATTTGGAAAATTGGAAATATGAATTAAAAATTGCAAAAACTAATAAAAATTAAAATGAGCAAATTGCAAAAACTAATAAATGAATAATTGAGAGATTAGAGATTAGAGAATATGAGAGAATGAGAGAATTTGAGTTGTGAGAAAAATGTGAGAACTTAGGGCCAATTTATAGGAAAAAATGGGAAAGAGAAATGACGAAAAAGACCCTTCCAACGGTTATAAAACGGCTATATTTCACGGGTAAAAGGGTAATTTAAAAAATAAAATAAAATTTTTTAATTTTTTTGGGCCAACCCGCCGGGTTGGCTGTTGCAACAAGTCGGGTTGGCGGGTTGGCCGTTACAACCCGCTGGGTTGGCGGGTTGTAACGGCCAACCCGTCAGGTTGCCGGGTCTCTTGCAAAAGAAACAAAATAGCAACCTGCCGGGTTGCGGGTTGCCATTGTGCAACCCGGCCCGCCCGGGGGTTGCTTCCGGGTTAGGGTCAACCCGGACTGCCATCTTAGCGGTCCGGGCTTAACCCTCATTTTCCCGGGCCGGGTTAGGGTTGACCCGCCTAACCCGGCCCAAATTTTCCACCTCTACTCATAGGTTAGTGGTGTCATATGTATTGATACATGACAAGAGAAACATACATGTTAAGGAAAGACGAATGAGGAAAAAAAAAAACCTGTCCATTACGCTCTATGGTGCGCCAAATAGCATGCTTGATGAGATGGATACCTTTCTGATGTGTTAAACGAGAAATAATTCCCACTAAAGGCAGATCAGCCTTTTTCAAACCAACCCTCTGCTGCAAGGCTTCCTTGGCAGCTCTTTTGCCTTCATCAACATTTTCTGAAGTATATGACACCTGGAATGACATGCTTCATATATTAGCCATAACTTTACTTTCTGAAACAGTGATCCAAAGCTACAAAAATAAATAAAGCAAAGCTAGTTATACAACCACACAGAAACGACAACATAGGCATTTGGTTGCAATGTTTAATCTATAACAAAAATTAAACTCATTGACATATAATGTGTCTTCAAGTAAGAAGTTAATTCTCACTGCAAGCAGGTTAACCTCCTTATATATGTCTGTCAGCTAAAGCATTCAAAGTCATCAAATTAAAGGACTTTCTCAGGTACTTTATTTACAATTAAGAGAATAATAGTTAACTAGGTACTTTTGAGAACATCAAGGCTGTTCGAGATGCTAAGTTCAAAAAGGCAAACAAGAATTTCCAAAAGTTTTAATCTTTTGTTCCCGTCCATTATTCTATTTTCACTTTGTCCAAACATCTCTTTCACATTGCTTTTCTACTAGTACTTCTACCATATTAGTTACCCTTCGTTTAGTACCTTATCCAATAAATTAGTTTCCCCTTTTCACCTGTCAAGTGAATCAAGAAACTCAGTAATTGGATTACTTCTTCATTCTACACTCTAGATAATCGAAATATATGCTTTCTACCGAACAAGGATGACACAGTCCTTTGAAACAAGAATCTGGGACAACTTCAGTCAGAGAACCATTACCAAAACACCAGTTTTTCCCTGAATCCCTAACAGAACCAGCAAATATAATGTTTACTTACAGGAATGAACTTATCATTAAATGGGTCCCATATATCCTGATCGATTCCATTTATTATGCCATGGAATTTGTAGAGATGAGGAGCAATCGAAGGATGTCCAGCAACCTCTTTCGAGTAAGTGGGAGATACCTGCAGATATCAATGTGAATAAGATGGAAACCACAGAAAGGATTAACAGAAGAGATTGCATAAGTATGTACTTGTTCAGCTTTTGCCATAATCATTTAAGAAATTGATACAATGGAAAAGCACAAAAATTGTACTTGTTCAGCTCTTGCCATAATCATTTAAGAAATTGATACAACGGAAAAGCACAAAAATTAATTCCACTAGATTTAGTGAGGAACGAAAGGTCATAACCGTTATACTTACATGCTAAGATATTGGATTACTTAATCAAATTATGATCAATGGATAAATTACTTGACAAAGTTAAGTAATAGCTTTGCTGCCATAATCGTATACAACAATTTCCTTTTCCTAAAATTTATAATATTTGGTTTACTCAAGCATAAACAACTGGTTTTCTCTCTTCAATAAGGAATATTAAACAGCTAGGGGAGAGTTCAACCAAAAATGTCAAGAACTGTTAACTCTCTTCAAACAGTTTTCCACACTATCATTACTAAACTACAACCCTAGCCTTAATTTTTTTGATAAAAATATGGCCAATCTTTTCTAATTAATCGTTCCTTATGTGCAGTACTTCTATAAAACTAAATCATTATCTGCAGTACTTTTACCCTAGTAAGACACTACTACATGAGCAGGTAAAACAATCACACAGCTAATTCAGAAAAATAAATAATTAAAAATTTATTTAATAAAGAACAAAAAGAAACAGAACATCCAAAAAAAGGTCATATAATAAAGGTGGCCTTTAAAGCAAATTTTTATGAAGCAAATTGAAAACAAAGAAACTACAAGTTCACAAATTAGAGAAGAATCAGTAAACTGCATAAAGGAAAAGAAATTGTAATCTGCATTTAAGACCAAGGACGTTAAATGATATAGGAAATTGTAAATACTCACTGTGGTAGCCTTGTGCGAATATGCCATAGCTTTCCCAATCAATTGTGCCCCGAATTCAAGGTTATGTATTGTGAAGACAACCCGAGTTTTACTAAGACCATAATGCATATAGTAGTCCTTAAACAACCAGGAAACAGGAGCACTTGACCAATCATGGCAATGAAGAATATCCTGCCCATTTTGAAGCACCAGTCAAATCAGATATTTGAATATCTAAGCTTGTGCGAGACTGCACATATACAGCAAGATAAGAAAAAGGGTATATCTCTGACTCAAAGAGTGATAGGATTAAATTTTAGATTCAAGACTTATTTAGCATGGAAAAATAGAAAGAAAGGAGCAACCAACAATAACAAAAACAATAAAACCTTCTGTGAAAATTGGACTTAATAACGACACACAATTAATATCTTAAAACATATTCTTCCATCATAATGAGATTTTTCTACGAATAAAATGCATGTCTAGGCAAAAACAAAGATAATTAACTAACAAGAAGAAAGCATACAAGTTTGTACCACTCATGATAGGTATAATTGAAGTTCCATATGAGAAAGAACATTCACTTACAGGATGAAATCCGCCTTGAAGTAGAAATTCAAGTGCAGCATGACAAAAGAAACCAAACCTCTCCCCATCATTCCTGCAGCCATATATGCAGCCTGTCGAAAAGAATCTACAAGAACATCAAGAAATCCTATCAAATACATTCTATTGTATGAAGAATTTGATATTTGCGGAAAAAGCACCAAAAACATTGACAAAACACAAAGATTTTCAGAAAAATATAGTTCTGAACTAGAGGAATGAATAGAAATCTTAAGAATCACATATTACACAAACATAAGAGTACAAATCTTGAAAAGAATTACACTGCGTATAGAGAATGACAACATAATGGCACATCTAGTGAGAAGGATTACCCATTTTGAGGCTCCAAAAAGTAGACTGAAAGACCTTCCACCTTTCCAGTCCAAACTTTTATCTCTGTTCCACCCCAGTGATAGCTTCTTTGATACTGAAAGTCCTTCACCTATTCAGAGCACATTCATTCAACTAATTACATTTCAAAATAAAACTAAGGCCAAATACTATAGTAACCAATAGTAGTTTGGGGATTGCAACATATATGTAACTAAAATCATAATTTTGCATCCATAGTGGCTGTCATACATGTGTTCTAAAAGTGTCAAGGTACAAATTAGGAAACACATGACGGTACAAAATATTTTAACCCTATTAGAAAAATTACGCCAGTATTGCACATGAATCTCTTTGAAGTACATCCTCCAACTAAATGTCTAGGGGAACAACTCATAATTCAATCAGTCCCATGAAAGAGATTACCAACTAATAGCAAACCACAATACTACCGATAATATAAACCAGAAACATCCAAAATATAAGGAATTGAAAATAAATCACCAGCACAATGATTTGAAATGAAAATATGGACAAGCGCATCAATGAAGCTTACATTGCCATGTCTCAAACAGTCATACTTTGGGAGAATGATGTCCACATTGTGTTTTAATTCTTGGACAGCACGGGATAGACTAGTGACGACATCACCAAGACCTCCAACCTGCAAGAGATGTAAGAGAGCACACAGGAAAAATGAAACACAATTGTATTAATAAGCAGGGATTTTATGTGCAAAATAACAACAGACTGACGAATTATTATTTCTTATTTTTCTCTTTTTTTTCACCATTGGTTAAATCACCTCTCAAGTTTAACAATATCAAACTCCATTCCAGCTCCAAAACAATTTTAACAAATTTATATCATTTTACTTCTTGTGTTGCAGACAATTACTTAGTAATATTCCTCAATTGCACATCACATAATGGATTACAAAATCCTCAACAAACAAAACAGAAGCCTAAGTTTTCAAATTGCAAATAAAATCCTCAACAAACAAAACAGAAGCCTAAGTTTTCAAATTGCAAATAAAATCCTCAACAAACAAAACAGATGCCAAAGTTTTAAAATTGCAAGAATATCAGTCACAAGCAAGTAAAAATATGTAAAATTACTTGTTGACAAATCAGTATACTCTGAAGAATGTCTTAAAAGTGTTTCATACAATCACAAATTAACTTAATGGCCTAAAGTTACCTTTGCAATGGGAGCCATTTCAACAGCAATATGCACAATGTGCATTGGTGGCTCCTTTGCAACACTTCCAGAGACAGGGATATGGTAATCCATGCCATTTTTGTTGTCAAAAATTCCCCCATCTTCCCTCTCAGAGAATACAAAATCCATCATGTATGCATCCAATGGAACCTTGACTGGAAAGACATAAAACCACATCGTTGAGTCCTAAAGAAATAAATAAATGGATGCATAAACTAGTTGTGTCTTTCTGCCAGAAGGAGGTAATCCGTCACTGTAATATGATCTGGCAAATGAAATTAAGCTAGAAAAGGAGCCATAAAAGCTCTTTTAATGACTGTCTGAATGTTACTCAACCCAAACTAGGATGTAATGAGCTTATGATATACTATCCAGTAAATTTGATCTATGGCTCTGCATCCTTTCTCTTAACCCATGTGATGAGCCAAGCAATTAATGACACTCACTAACATTTAGAGCTCAGGTATGTAAAGTGAAGAACCATACAACATACGTACAACACGTTTTGTGATGCATCCAATAACCCTCCTAAATGCATATCAAACTCAAAATCGCTATCCTAGTTTAAGAACAGTGTAACCTCATTATGGCAGTCCAGCACTCAAATTGTGCAAGGGAAAATGAAATCATTAGTAATAAAAAGGCCACAGAGATAGCCCCAGAAAGTGTCACCACTTTCTGTATTGAAAATTATTCCAGATTGACAATTCACACCAAATTTTTCCATGCATTAGATTACCTAAGGTCAGAATTGCTCCATTTGTCAGCAAAATTATGAGCTTAGGGTATACGAGAGACATACATCCCATAAATCACACACCATTTTTCAAATTGTATTTTGTGAACTGATAACTCACCAGTGGTTTTGACATGAGAACTATTCTCCACAGGCAACATCTTCTGAGGTGGCAAAGGACCCATACGGTGAGTCCAACGATTGAATGAACATCTGAACCAAACTTCAGATTTTCCATTGAGAACTGTGTTGGCTGGATTATAGAAAACTGTCACTGTGCTTCCTGCTTTAACATCAACCGGATCCGTATATACTATATGTTTTTGCGACAAGAGAAACCTTTTCAAAGTTCTTTCCTTTGTTTCAGCTTTCATACGAGCAGTTTTTTCAGCCTGACACAAGAAAAGAAAAGAAATCAGTAACAAGAAAACTGAAATAAGTGTAAGCTAAATCTACAATTTAATTAAAATTAAGCTAGAGTGACTCTAAATATTCATGCAGATAATGAACGTCCCACAACCATCCTCACCATTGCAAAAATTGTCCACAAATCTCACACTTGTCAACACAAGACTAAGCATCGAAGGGACCACCATATCAAAACTTGACCGGTGAGACCATGCCCTAAGCATTCTAGCGAAGTAACTAATCACAATCCTAATATTTCTGGCAAGGTTATTGTATGTATTTTTTCCTGAAATATTAAAGTAAAACCAAGATGGTTTTTCATAGACATTAAATACAAAAACTTTTCATCTTAACTATGCTTTCTTAAGCAGAGTTTATCAAATTGACCTTGGCACGAATAGCCTCCTCTCTTATTCTCCTCTCCTCTCGGAGTTTTTGGTATGTCTGGTGTTCTTCCTCAACCCAGTAAAGTTCTTCAGGAATGGTTTTTGGAACAATAGCATGGAAATCTTGACGACCATTGTTATCATACACATTGGCTTTCTGGGGTGGTCCATCAGTAAAGACCCAATCCAACACAAGGGCTCGATCAGGTACAGTAACTGCAGAAAATGTAGTGGTAAAACAAAAAATCATGCTGTATAACAAGCAATACAATTGATGGTCTTTATCAGACAACATGATATGATATTAAGCTCTATTCACAAGGAAAACAAAAGGGACCTTCTCCTCATAATTAAATTGAAAAAGAGAAAAACCAATAAAAAAAAAAGAGGTCTTTTTCTTGTTCAGGGATTCCCAGTCAACACCAAAGGAATTGAGATTTCAAGTCACCAAACTTGTCATGTAACTAAATTGATGGGTTAAAGGAAACCAAAAACTGCAAAGTAATCATGTGAAATCTAGACAAAGGTAATAGCCCATTAGTTCTTGTATTTGTGGAGAAAATTTAAGGTTCTGAAACCAAAATTGACAAGCATGAAATCCTGGCTCATTGCTGCCACTAGCATATTCACTTCACTTATTTTCAATCCAATCCAGATAACATGTAAATACCTTCAGTAATAAACCAAAAAAAAAAAAAAAAAATGCGACATCTTGAATAAAAGAGAAGCTGTATTGCATGTACCTTCAGCATACCACCAATCACCGCCTGTTTTCTCTGAGCCGACAAGCCTGCTGACAATGGACAATCCATCTTTCCAATTATTATGCCCCCCATGTAGCCAGAGCTCATCAGTGTGAGCAAGAGGACCAGAGCTTCTATTATAATACAACCTCACTAAGTCCTCTCCTTTAAACTCACTGGGCTCTATGTACCACACATTATCAACTGACCTTGCAGCCTTTTTCATCAACTGCTGCAACATTTCTCTTTTCCTTTCAGTCTCCTTCTTGGCCTGCTCTTTATCAGCTTCATCAGCCGCCTTCTCTGCTTCTATCCGCCTCCGCTCTTCCTCTTGTCTTTCCCTTTCAGCTTTCTCCTCAGCAAGTTTCTCTTGTTCTCTACGTTTCTCCTCAAGCAAGAAATCTTCAAATGCAGAAACATCCATTTCCCCTTCTACAGTTATGCAGAAATCTTTCTGATCATTATTATCATATTTGTTTTGCCCATTGAAGAATACAAAGTCCATCTTGTAGGATTCCTTAGGAACATGAAGCTGACACGACCACCAATCCCCTTGGAGTTGGGTTTTGTTCAACCTGGCTGTAAAAGACTTCCATCGCCAATCATTAAAGGCTCCCATGATCAGAACATCTGGCTCATCACTTAAAGTGGAGAGACTCCTATTAAGGAACACCTCTATATCTTGATCAGCTTTCACCACCTGCGGATAAACAAACATTTTGGTTCCTCTCTGGAAGTTCTCCTGAGCAAGTTTCTCAATTTCCTGTTTACGCAATTTCGCTTCCATCTCCAACTTTAATTTGGCTTCCATCTCCTTCTTTGATTTGGCTTCCATCTCCTTCTTTAATTTGGTCTCCATCTCCATCCTTAGTTTGGCTTCCATCTCCTTCTTTGATTTGGCTTCCATCTCCTTCTTTAATTTGGTCTCCATCTCCATCCTTAGTTTGGCTTCCATCTCCATCTTCAATTTGGCTTCCCTCTCCATCTTTGATTTTAGAGAAGCATCTTCAGACACTTTCATATCACCCCCAATACCTTCATCTTTTACAAAGTCACTGCTCTTAGCAGGAGTCAAATGCTTTCCCTTGAAAGCTGACTCTACTTTGGCTTCCATCTCCATCTTTGATTTTTGAGAAGCATCTTCAGATACTTTTATATCACTTTCAGCACTTTCATCTTTTACAAAGTCAAGGCTGTTATCAGAATTCAAATGCTTTCCCTCGACAGCTGACTCATCTTTCACATTCTCAATATCAGCTTCCAAAGTTGTTTCTTTCTTTTGCAACATAGTTGCATCATCACTAACTCTACCAACCCTACCATTTCCTGCCAATTGACTGTTATTAGCGACTCTCAAATTTTCACTCGCTCCTGGTATATCTTTGATTTCCTTCGCAGCTTCATCAACATTTCCTTCCTCAATTTGACTATTTCTAGGAAGATCATTGACTGGCTCTTTCTTAATACCAACTTTCCTTTCAGGTGTTTTCTTGGGGGAGCCTGCATATTCACTCGACACTGGCGTGCCTGAACCTTTTTTATCATCATCATTCTTTTGATCCCTCTTCTGGGTGCTAATTTCCACAGGTGCTTTTGGGATAAACCCCTTTGGAGCAGAACCTTTAGGCCTCGGTGAGAATCTTCTTCGACTCTTTCTAGAAAAATCTATTTTACCAAAAAAATAAAAGAATAAAAACTAAATAATCCGTTAATAGATAATGTATTAATCAGCTTTGAATAAAACTAGCTCAACTAGAACTACACAAGTAACCAACCAGAACTAGCAGAGATTTTATGAGAAACTCCTCCGGTGGAACACTTAGTGCGCCATGAAATAAACTGAAAGCAAAAGCATCAATATTTGAGATCCAATATAAAAATAGTCTATTCATTACAATTCTAGTTAAAATTACATGCTTCAAATGAAGAAAATCAATTCAAAAAGGGAACTTTATGTTTTCCTCATAATAACAAAGATAAACACTATCTTCAGTGTAACAAGTCCTAAGATATACAAAGAACCTTATCAAAAGTACATCATAACGAAAGTATATATCAGATTAAAATATTCACAATAACATGCTCAGCACAATAAATCATTTCCAATGGAAATTCAATCATTAAAGACAGAAAGTCCCACCTTCAAAATCAACAAAACATTGAATAGGAACACTAAACAATGAATGAAGCAACAACTTACTTGTAAAGATTGAGCTGTATTGACATAAGCTAAGGAACCCAAGACAGGCTTGAAGTTAAAGAATCCTCTCTCATGGAACATAGCTCTGCAACTCACCGGTCTCCGTAACTGTAAACCCACTTCCATGGTTACTAATATTACACTCTGAAGACGAGAATGTTTTTTAGTTTTGTGCTTTAAACTCTTCACAACAATCTAGTCTCTGATTTCATCCATTACCAAAATCCCATCCGTCTCTACAACTGTGCATTCCTCAAAACAATCAAAAAATCAGAACTTTAAAAAAAAAAAAAAAACCAAAGAAAACAAAACACGACATGCTGACGTGTCATGGCTGATAACAGAGGGGGTTATAAAATCTCAGCCGTAAAAGTTTAACACTTTATTACGTAATACACCACACATATTCACATGTGTTACAGCATAGCGACCATTTAGATTTGTATTATGGAAGATCAAACGGTGGAAAGGGCTTTGGATCAGGTGATGCTTGAGGATGAGCAACTGGGAGATTAATACTTGAGATATCTTCAAGTTTTAAAAGTATATTTTTTTTTCCTCCAATAGCCAGGCTTTAAAGGCTATTATTGAGTGAAATGCTGAAGAATCTGAGAAGAAATTGACAGATGAAATGAGAAGGTGCCACATCATTGCTATTTTAGAAGAATGTTTGAAGGGGTCTATTGAGAAGGAGACAAGTGTTCATGTAACTTGTGGCTGTTCTCATTGAAACATGAGATTAACCATTTAACTAGATGGTAAGTTTATTTGTCAGGAACAACCTCAGAATCAGGGATCCGCCTACTTACAGGGATGATGTTTCCTTGGAGACCCATTAGACTCGTTAATCCTATGGATCATGATTAGAAGACTGACTCGTCAAACCTATAGACCATGATTCAAGGACCATTACGAGTAATAGAATCAACCATTTATTTAGAGGGGAAACGACTTACACCTACCTAAGGTTTGGTGAAACGAGAGATTGATGCCCAAAAGGATTCAAAAAGACAAACAGGTATCTTCCGTAGTGAAAAGTTAGAATGCCTTTTAAGAAATATTAGTATATTTTTTAATTACTTTTAAACCCCTAAAGTTTATTAATTTCACAAATACCCCTAAAAAAGTTTAAAATTAACAAAAACACCCCCACCCACCCATACTTGCCAGATTCCGGTGGCCACCACCAGTGGTAGTCGGAATCTGTCATAACGGACTACGCCACTACCGAAAATGACTGGTAGTTCACCGATCTGGCATTTTCCGACCAGATCCACCACGAATATGGCTGGAAAAGGCCAGATCTAGCTGTCACGATCGCAAAAAAACTTTTAGATATCAATCATCATTTTACCAAACCTTGGGTAGGTATAAGTCGTTCGGCCTTTATTTAGGAAGTCCCTTAAGTCTTGTTAAGAAATCTATAATAGGGTGCTTTGTCTGAATCTGAAATATTAGTGGGTGAAAAGAAAAACGATTGAAAGGAAAGTAAAAGGCCAAGTACAAAGTGCCTAGAGATGGTGAAAAGATTAGCGGACAACTTTTCCATAGCATGGCTAAAAAACTATTCTTTCTGTCGCCTTCTGCCTTTTTAAAGCAGTTTTACAGTAGTTTTCACTCAATTCAATGCAGCCAATTTGACTTTTACATTCTTAGTTGTCATTGATGTTTGCAGAGAATAACATGTTTAATACTTTAATATACTAATCAATTCTTGGATCATGTTCTAATATTATCAAATAGGATTGTAACAATGCCCCCAGAAACTAGCAGATCCCCTAGAAACCTCCTTAAATCAAGAAGAAAAAGAGAATTAAAGAAGCATGTGATGAAATAGAGTATTCTTTATAATGAACCAAATCAAATGTGTAATCAACTAATGATAAGGTGTTTGTAAGTTACAAGATGATAGGTGTTGATTATATTGATATATATGAATAACATAATAACTCATCCCACGTAAGACTTTTCATTAAAAACAACTTTATTTTAGCCAAATGTCAAGCACAGATTAGCTAAAGAACAACCTTAACTTCATGCACCTCAACTAATTTTCGAGGTTTATTTAACATTTTACAAACTCAAAAGATTGAATAAACTACGATGTTATTGTAATAGATGGCCCCAAGTTTTAAATCTGGGAGCTCAAGAAATTGAGCAAACCACTTTGTTGTGTGTGATTTTTTTGCCAAGCTCGGGCTAACTCAACGATATAGCTCAACCCAAAATGAGCTCAAAAACGATGATTGATCAACCCAGCATAAGTTCGTCGAGATATAGCTCAACTCAGAATAAGCTAGTCGCAAACAATTCAAGGAATCATTCAATCAATCTCCAGATTACTTCAGATCCTAGATATTATGGGAATGACTCGATCAACAACGATCATTACGCAATCACAGTGCCAAATCGCAAAAATATCGAAATTGCTATTTAGATCAATTGTAATCCCCTTAATTTTACTCTTTTTTTTTTTTTTTATACAAATCTTGTATAAAAATCCTCTCAAACGATGATGAAGAGGTTGCAATTTTCAGATAAGAATTGCATTGTAAACTTTCAGGGCAAATACAAAAACACAATGGACGTAGGCTGTTAACCTCGCCGAACCACTTTAAAAATCTCTTTGTTTTTAATTCATTTTATTTATATTCATTGCTGCTTTTCACTAATCACGCACACATCGGTTTCGATCCTGACAAGGTTGACCAGATCATATTGGTTGGTGCAAAATTTTGTATCAACATTTTAGCGCTAGAAAGAGAGCCCTTCGCCAGTATTTCAAAGATTTCAGCAAATGTTCGCTGCAATTTACTTGTCCCGAGACCAAAATGGTGTTCACCAGATCAAAAACTACCACCAGAAATCACGAGAATGTGGAAACCACCCATCAGGAGGTGCAATAGGAGAATGCTAGACTCCAACTACCGTGCCACCTGCTCAGCACACAGCAAACAACTAGGGGGCAGGGACGTCAAATCTCGAGAACGGCCAGTTGATGGAGATGATCAGGACAATGGTTGCATAGGTGGTGCAACAGAATGTGGTTGAGCTGAGGAACCAACAACCAATTGCCCAGAACCTTGACTAGTCGCGCTTTGCCAACGCCACCCTAACAGGTATGAATTTTGCAGGTGGACAATTCACTTTGTCGTTGCTAAGGGACGATCAAAATGTCCAACCTCGCAGGCAGCACTCCACGCATGAGTGTGAGTCTCGTGAGCAAACAAACCTCGGGAGGCGAGTAGGGAAGTAGCCATTGAGGGAAAGCGAAGGCGATAGACACAACCAAGAATCTCAGCAGTATCCCCAGCGTCAACGTGCCAGTTTAACCCATACCTAAGACAAGATCAATCTTCACGGGCTCGTGAAGTGAGCCATGTGCTTCAATGTAGAAATAACCGATGTTGCGGTTGTGACTGACGTCGCGAGCAACGCACTAACGAGCATGATAGCACCTATCAACCCAGCCATCATGACTCGACTTCATGCATCAACGCGCGTCGGAGGATCTTTGTAAGCATAGACTTGCAAACTTATTTGCTCGAGGTACAACTTAACAAAGCCAACCAGGGCAACCAAAGTGAAGACTTAGATTGCATGCAAAGGATGCTCGACGATCTAAAAGCTTGCCAGAATAATCTAGCGGAGGAGGTAGTAAGTTCCCCCTTTATAGAGAAAGTTCGCCAAGCCCCGCTCCTATAAGGATTCAGGGAGCCAGATAGCAAGTTCGAGGGGAGAGGGAACCCTAGGGACACCTCGATAACTTTAATGACCTAATAGAGGTACATCAGGTTAGTAATTTAGCAAAATGTCAGTGTTTCGCAATCACATTAGTTAGAGATGCCAAGAGGTGGTACAAATGGCTTAAGGTGAACTCCATCAACTCCTGGCAACAATTCTCCGCGCTATACTTATAGCAATTTCAAGCAAGGAGACAGTTCATAATGCTGCTCAACTACTTTAACAACATTCTCCAAAAGCGAGACAAATCACTGACCTTGTATTTAACGAGGTTCCAAAATGAGCAAGCAAAGGTCGTTGATGCCCTCGAAGAATCCATTTGGACTCTGCTGATTGTAGGGATCAGACCTAATAAGGAGCTGTGGAAAGAACTTCAGAGTGAAGATCATGTGAATCTGGCCAAATTCTACCAGATGGCCGCGAAATACCAGCGATTAGAGAGCTCGTTAAAGACACTAGCTAGAAGCTCAACGCAAGGGGCCCTGGACAGAAGACAAGATCGCCCTTTGGATAAGCATGGGGGCCAAGACCGCAACGACAAGGATCGCAACAAATTTCAAAAGAAACAAAAAGTAGATAACCGCGGAGACAAGCAGCCTTTCCCGAGATATGCAGAGTACACCCCCCTCACTTAAGACATTGCCCACATCTATGAAATGTCCCGAGAGACAAAGAGGTTGCCCGCTCTAGAAAGGATGAGGAGACACTAGGAAGAAGAAATCGGTAGAAATATTGTTGGGACCATAGGGATGTCAGGCACAACACGAATGACTACCAAACTTTGAAGGATGCCATTGAGGACCTGATAAGAAGAGGTCATTTGAAAGAATTTGTTAAGGCAAAACTAGCTTGAGAGAATCATGGCAAGCAAAGTAACTAAATCCCAAGTTAGGTACAGACCCCTGCTCAACAGGCTCCACCAAACCCCAACAAGGTCTTCGTGAATATGATCTACAAAGGACTGGATATAGCGGGAAGCTTGAGACGAGCTCGCGAGTAATACGCTCAAGGGGCTAGAATGGACTTGGTTCTCCAAATAATGAGTTATGAACAAAAGCCGCCCAAACAAGAAAGCGAGGTAGTGGGGTTCACAGTTGACGAGTGCGAAACATCCCTTCGTCATAATCATGACGCGATTATAATCGCGGCTAGGATTGACAATGCAAGGGTATTAAGGATTATGTCAGCAACGGGAGCGCGGCTAGGAGCCTTTCGAGGAATTAGATTCACGGAAAGGAAACTGCGAGCGTGTCCTTCGTCGCTCTATGGATTCACTAGGGACATCCTAGTTTCCAAAGGTACTATTGACCTTCTAGTAACTCTTGGGGTAGAGCCAAAGGTCAGAACTATGATGACTGAATTTCTGGTAGTGGATTGCTCGACCACATATAATGTCATCCTTGGAAGGCAAATCCTAGACTATCTAAGCGCAGTCACATTGGTGCGCTGCCAAGCGATGAGATTATTGACTTTTGGGGGAGTCACGACGATCAGGAGTTATACGAAGGAATCTCAAGAATGCTACAATCGAGCTATAAACGCGACATAGAAATGGCTGCACCTAAAGATAATGATCATCGCAGAATCCAAGCCGAACCACGGATCATAGAGGATATTATAGATACTCGCATCCACAAAGAAGAGCCCACAGCGAGACCAATCGAAGAGCTACTAGAAATAAGTGTTAGCGAGGAGGATCCAACTCGCATGCTGAAGATCAGTAGCTGCTTGACCAGAGAGATGGTTGATAATCTAGTCGGGCTCTTAAAGAAGAACATCGATGTATTCGCATGGGTGCACGTGGATATGGTTTGGATCAGCCCCGCGGTGATATGCCATAGGTTGAACCTCGACCCATAAGTTTGGCCCATAAGACAGAAAAAAAAGGTCATGGATGTAGAGCACTCTCAAGCGCTTAAGGATGAAGTCGACAAACTCTTGGAAATTAACTTCATCAGGGAAGTCAAGTACCCGAATTAGCTCGCCAACCCAATCCTAGTCAAGAAGCCGAATGGCAAGTGACAGACTTGCGTCAACTTCACAGATCTGAACAAAGCTTGTCTGAAAGATAGCTTTTTGCTACCACGGATCAACCAGCTAGTATATGCGACAGTGGGAAACGCACTATTTAACTTTATGGACGCGTACTTTGGATATAATAAGATCCCGATGTACCAACCCAATGAAAAGCATACTTCATTTGTTATTGATCGTGAAATTTATTGTTACAAGGTTATGCTGGTCGGCCTCAAGAACGTAAGGTCGACTTACCAGTGCTTAGTGAACAAGATGTTCGCCAACTAAATCGATCATTCCATGGAAGTATATATCGATGACATGCTCGTCAAATCAAATGTCGTCAAAAGCCATATTGAGCATCTGGGGGAAATGTTTGACATCTTCAGAAAGTATCAAATGAAGTTCAATCCATCGAAATGTGCTTTCGGGGTGAGCTCCGAGAAATTTCTAGGCTTCCTCGTGAACCAATAGGGTATAGAAGCTAACCTAGAGAAGATTCAGGCCCTGCTTGACATGAAAAACCCAACTGGCATAAAACAGGTATAGAGCTTGACTGGATGTATGGCTGCGTTGAGCAGGTTTGTTTCCCGAGCCACAAACAGGTGTTTACCATTCTTTGAGACCTTAAAGGGAAAGAAAAGTTTCTAGTGGACAAAGGAGTGTGAAAGAGCCTTCTCGGAGCTGAAGAAACACCTCGGAATGCCTTTCTTATTATCAAATCCCATCCAGGACGAGCCACTACTCCTGTAGTTATCGATATCAAAGTTTGCTATCTATGCGACGTTGGTACGTGAAGAGGAAGGAATACAATGGCCAGTGTATTATGTGAGCAAGAGACTGTTCGACGTAGAGACAAGGTACCCAGAGATGGAGAAGCTTGCCTACGCCCTCATTATTGCTGTTAGAAAGCTGCAACCCTATTTTCAGGCACACACCATCCATGTGCTGACTAACTTCCCCTTGAAAAAGATAATGCAGAAGCCCGAGGTATCGGGTAGACTAATCCAGTGGATGATAGAGATGAGTCAGCATGACATCAAGTATATCCCGAGGACATCGATCAAAGGTCAAGCTATGACGGATTTAATATCCAAGTTCTCCTATCAACCAGAGGCCAAGCTAAGCCTACTAGAGGCATATACCTCAGGAGAGATCGAGCAATGGAAACCAAAGAGTGACAATTTATGGCTATGGACTCTATACATAGATGAGTCCTTAAATGAAAATGGAGCAGGAGTTGATCTTTTGCTCGAAAGTTCAGAGGGAGACCCAATCAGAGACGTAGTAAGGTTTGGGTTCGGTGCCTCTAATAACGAAGTTGAGTATGAGACATTACTTGCAGGTATCCATCTCGCCAGGGAAACAGGGGCAAAGTCCATCAAGATCTATAGTGACTCACAGCTCGTGGTCCATCAAGTTACTGGGGAATACCAGGCAAAGAAAGATAGGATGGCATCCTACCTCCAACAAGTAGAGACCAAGCTGAAACAGTTTAGATCCTCTTCTATTCACCAAATCCCAAGGGAGAAAAACTTGCAGGCAGGTGCATTAGCTCGTTTGGCCTCAACAATAAACAACGAGAAGGTCGATTCAATCCTAGTTAAATTCCTCTCGAAACTAAGCATCCTTACTCTACGAGGCCTAGTGTTGACCACAAGTCAAAGGTATAGTTGGATGAATGCAATCACCTCCTACTTGAAGGACGGCACACTGCTAGAGGACAGAACTGAAGTTAGAGCACTACACGCAAAGGTAGCTCACACTCATCAATGATAAATTGTACAAGCATGGATTCAATGTACCATTGCTGCGATGTATTGACCATAAGGATGCAAATTATGTTCTGAGAGAAATACACGACAGAATTTGCAAAAAAACATATAGGAGGCAGATCTCTAGCCTACAAGGTGCTCCGCCAGGGATATTATTGGCCAATAATTTATGATGATGTAGTAGACTATGTCGGCAGATGTGATAGATGCCAGAGATTTTATAGATATTCTGTAAACTCCAAGCAAGAATTGATCACTCTAATAAGCCCATGGCTATTCATGAGCTTGGGTATCGACCTTATCACTCCATTACCTTAGGGAAAAAGGGGCGTTAAATTCGCGATAGTTGTCATGGATTATTTCACCAAATGGATAGAAGCCAAACCACTAGCAATAATAACGTCGAGCAGGCTGAAGGATTTTGTCTATAAGAAATTTGTTGGTATGAGATTCCCTACACAATAATAACCGACAATGGGAAGCAGTTCGACAGCGAAAATTTCAGGATCTTTTGCGAGTAGCTCGGCTTCAAGAAGAATTTTGCTACCATCTATCGGCCTCAAGCCAATGGACAAGTAGAGGTTGTGAACAAAGTAATCAAGCACACCATAAAGAAGAAACTCGACGACCTTAAAGGGAAATAGGCTAACGAGCTACTGAAGGCTTTATGGTCCTATAGGACGACTGCTAGAAGCTTGACAGGCGAAACCCCATTTTCTTTACCTTATGGATGTGAGGCGATGGTCCCAATTGAAGTAGGAATCAGTTCATTCCGAAGAGAAGTCTTTGACAAAAAAGCAAACAAAGACCTTCTCCACCTAAGGCTGGACCTGATAGAAGAACATCGGGCCAAATCTCAGTTAAGGCTCACCTCGTATCGAAAGCGAGCCAAGTGATACTTCAATACCAAGGTCAAAAACAGAGACTTTTAAATAGACGATCTGATCCTTAGAAAGGTCGTCCAGGGTACTCAAAACTCGAACTTGGGGATATTTGGGCCCAAATGGGAGGGTCCCTTTAAGATATCCAAAAAGCTCACACAAGGGTCCTTTCACCCAAAACGCCTCAACGACGAAGCAATAATACGAGCTCAAAACATCGAGCACTTGTAAAGGTATTACCAATAAGCAGCTCAGGTTTCACTCGTTCTTATGTTCAGTATTCACTGTAAGGCTATTCACGGCCAAAACACTTTATTAATAAACTAGGTATTATTCATTATTTTCTTCGATTCATTGTTAACATCTTAAGATCGTTAGCGTTTTACTAAATCGCGACCTAAGTGATGGTGTTCTAAAAACTCGAAGTCAAGAGTCTAAGAAAGGCAGCTTATCTCGAACAAGCCACGCCAAAATCCAACTCATTGAGGGTGAAACATCCCCAAGTCGACGAAGTTAAACTTGAAATTAATTTCAAGGAAAAAGCACATCGAAAGAAATCAGCCCTAAGCCGGTGACCAAAGAACTTGAAAGGGACAATAAGTCTAAAATCGAAATTTATCATTGCATTAGATTTCCTCTCAAAAATAGGGATTAAAAATCCCAAATCAATAAGGTTAAACTTGGAAAAATCCAAGAAAAGGCACGTCAGGGAAAATCAGCCTTAAGCCGGTGACGAAAGCTCGAAAAAGACAACAAATCTAAAATCGATGCTAAACGTCGCATAAAGATTTTCTCACAAAAATTTGAAAAGCTCCTAAAAAAGAAAGCTATGTATGACTTGGAGCATATTCGGATCCCAAAATCCTACTACGACGAATTAAATGATTGTGCAGAAATGTAATAGCCATTACTCGAAAAAGAAATGATGAAAATTTTCTTTCATTAATTAAAGCTCGATTACAATCGGGAAATTACAAAAACAATAACAAAAAAAAAAAAAAAAAAAAGGAATTCTTTAGGCTGCAGGAGCTTAATCCTTGACCTACCCAGGAAGGTCGACACCTTAAGGAAGAGATGGCTCATCAACAGGAGGAGCGATGACTTCCTCTTCAAGGTCGAGAACCTCAACTGGTGGAATCATGTTCAGGGGAGTTGGATCCTCTACTTGGAGCTGGGGCTTGGCCTCCTTCTCGCCTCCTTCAGCCTCCCTTTGGTCCTCGCCCTTTTCCTCGGAGTCCGAGGAAACATAAGTCTCCCCCCTAGCTTCGACCTTCATCCTTTCAACTTCCTTCTGATAAGCTCGGGGAAAGAAAGAGAAGTCGATTGGAGGATGGGCTTTCCACAATTTTCGGACAAGAAAGACGGATGTTTCCCAAGCCCGAGTAGTAATGGCCTCGTTTAGTTTATCAATTTGAAGCCTAAGCTATCTAGTCTCAACTTCAGCCTCCCAGCAACCTACCACCTCCCGGCCAAGGTTGAGTGAAGTCTGTTTGGATTTGGTCTTCCAGCTCGCGACAGCTTTCTAAGTTGATGATAGCTCAAAGTTCAGTTTGTTATTGGCACCTTGTTGCTGCACCAAAGTCTCCGCGACCTCTGCTATCTTAGCCTTAGCCTTAGCCTTGGCTCGAGCAGCCTCACTCGCTTTAAGCTTGTCAAGGAATTCTCTTTCCTTGACGTGGAAGGTTGCGACTTCCCCCTAAGCCACTCGAGCTCAACAAGCCTAGTCTTTTTCTTTCTCTCTGCAAGCTCGGCTCTAGCCATAGCATCTGCCTTCACGGTCTCCATAGCCTGCTAATTTCGATGGTTCACCTCTAAAGTGTCGTTGCCTTCCTCGAACAGGAGTCTTCTCACCATGGAAACTTAAAAAAATGAGACGAGGAGTTAGCAAGAAGCAAGAATAACCTGCAAAAGAAAATGAGGCACGAACTACCAATACCTTTGCCACATAGCTACAGGTTAAAGCCAACATCTAGGAGGGATATGAGTCCTTGACGGCCACAAATGTGCGTGGGGTGACACAATCCCTCGCTTTAAGCTTGTCAAGGAAGTCTCTTTCCCTGACTTGGAAAGTCGCGGCTTCCCCCCTAAGCCGCTCAAGCTCAACAAGCCTAGCCTCTTTCTCTTTCTCTGCAAGCTCGGTCCTACCCATAACATCTTCCTTCACTGTCTTCACAGCCTGCTAATTTCGATGGTTCGCCTCTAAAGTGTCGTTGCATTCTTCATACAGGAGTCTGCTCGCCATGGCAACCTGAAAAGAGGAGACAAGAAGTCAGCAAGAAGTAAGAATAACTTGCAAGAGAAAAGGAGGCGCGAACTACCGATACATTCACCGCGTAGCTATAGGTTAAAGCCAACATCTAGGAGGGAGATGAGTCCTTAATGACCACAAATGTTTTTGGGGTTACAAAATCCCTGGCCACTGTGGCCGCAACACCAATATGGTCAGGAAGTTGGTCGATCAGCCCATCGACCACAGCTTTTACCGCTTCATCTGTTTTCTTATTCTTTGGTTGGGACGAGCCAAGTTTGCTCCCCCTATAAGCACCTGCCTCACTAGTAGGGGCAGATTTCTTCTTGGTCAAGTCTTTAGCCGCTTCCTTTCGAAGGCTGCTAGCTTGCGTTGCGACCTCTTTGCCCGAGCCTATTTGCTGCTTTGGTGCTTTATTTTTTTCTGAACCTCTAGTTGGTTCTAACGCTTTATTTGCTGGCCTCTTTTGGGGCTCCATAATGCTTTTCCTACCAAGTTTCTTAGTGGCAATTGCATGCTTTTTCACGCTTGGGCCTCCCCAAAGCTCACCATTGCCACACTTTGAGCCAGCAATTTTCGCGGGCTACTTTGTCCTGAAGCAACCAGAGCCTTCATAACGTCTGTGAAGGCAATCGTTTTCTTCTTTTTTGGCTTTTCGGCCCACATTTCTATAAGAAAAAAGGCAAGAGAATTAGCAATCTATTTTGCGTAGGAAAACAAGCACGAGCAAGTAACAACTTAACGGTTCTCCAAAAGTGCTAAGAAATTGGCCTCGTCTCGATAGAAGTCGTACGCTTTTAGGTGAGGAAGCATAAGAAGCTCGTTGACATTGCGTTGATTGTCTAAAAGATCGCTAAAATGCTACAGCCTCTGTAAGCTCGCGGCTGAAAGATAACTTTACTCAATGTTAACTGCAAAAATAAAACAGGACAATCAGTTAGAATGTACAGCTTAAGAACAATCCTCGCACATTCACAGGAAGCCCAAGCCTTACTCGCTTCCATAGTGAAGACACCGGTCTCATGGGCTTTGTAGAAAAAGAATCGTGAATCTCAATGTGGAACTTTCTTCGGTATGTCGATCAACCGATTAAAATGTACTCTCCTCGCTTTGGAAAGGTAATATGTCTGGTCTAGCTTTTTTTTTTGAGCATGTACAAGTGGATGAGTTCTTTGGTGAATGGCTCACCTAATTCACCAATCATGTACGCGATGTACATCACGATAATGATCACATAAAAATTGGTCGTCTATTGAAGAGGAACAATATCGAACCACCTCAATATGTTATTGATGAAGTTGTGCGGGGGATGGATACCTTGCACCTAAGGAGAATCTCAAAGGTTGCTATCCATCCATGTGGGTGGTTCTTCCAAGAACATTCTCCTGGAACCATCAAATTAAGTTGCGGTGTGTAGGCCGCTCTTATGCATTCGAAATCCTCGAGGATAATCGAGGATTGTGGTTCTCTTCGTAGCCTATGGGCTAGAGACGGCAGAGATTAGGCTAGCTGAATCGAAGCACGATCGGACAAGCCTGTAGCATCAGGGTTCAAGCTTCAAGCGACAAATTCTTCAGAGACCTTGGGGGACACATCCCCAAGGGCTGTCGAGCCTATCGACGAATCGAACATTCGGTCTATGGTACGACTACTGAAGGAAGACATGGTTGTAGCTTGCTTCTGGGTACCTGAAAAAAAGAAGCGAACATATATTAGAGCTTAAACAAATCAACGACCATTCCACACTGGCTTTTATTTCAGACACTTAAGATAGCTTGTGCAATATGATGAAGGTACGCGACCCACCCATGATACTGACGGCCATCATGTTAAAGCCCTTTAAAACTTGAGACTGCCAGAAACACAATTAAAAACCCTACTAAAACCTTAAGACATTCAATGTGGCCACTATAGCAGCCACCCTATGATGCGAAAATCAGGAAAACAGAAGAAGATAGGGGAAAGAGCCTTACTGAAATAAGGAAAGTATTGGAAACTCATGAGAAAGACCACCGCGATGACGTAAGAACAACGACAAAGGAGAACCAGAGTCAGAGTAACTTTCAAAGTGACTATACTAAGATTTTTCGCCACCTTTTATAGTGGTTTGCATGGGAGACGAAAGGATGGAGTTTAATAATGGCCGTTGACTTACAGTCGATCTTACCCTTTCATTCATCGAGCAATATCAGCCCATGGACGTGGCCACCTGTCGACCATCTGCGAGGAGCGACGAACCGTCAGATTGCTATATTAATAACCATCGTCGCACATTGCCTTGACTCTGCGCATAAACAACTGTTGTTGCCCATGCGCGACGAAATATAACTGATAAAGGCTACCGCATTTAATGTAGGATGATCACGCAGAAATTACCTTTATACCTTGATTGTTCATATTTTGAGTTTTAATAGGTACTGTGAGGAATAAAGATCCAAGTGTTACGTACATCGGCCAAGCATAAGGTCGATCATAGCGGCCTAGTCGAGCATCAAATACTAGAGGGCAGATGTTGATTTTTCCGCCAAGCTCGGGCCAACTCAAGGATATAACGCGACCTCGACAACTATAATTGATTAACCCAGCATAAGCTCGTTGAGATATAGCTCGATCCAGCATAAGCTAGTCGCGAACAATTCAAGGAATCATTCAATCAATCTCCAGATTACTTCAGATCCCAGATATTACGAGAATGACATGATCAATAGCGATCACTGCATAATCTCAGCGCTCAATCGCGAGAATATCTGAATTGTAATTCAGATCAATTGTAATCCCCTTAATTCTTCTCTTTTCTTTGTACAAATCTTGTATAAAAACCCCCTCAAACGATGAGGAAAAGGTTACAATTTTCATATAAGAATTGCATTGTAAGCTCTCACAGCAAATACAAAAACACATTGGACGTAGGTTGTTAACCTCGCCAAACCACTTTAAAAATCTCTTTGTTTTTAATTTATTTCATTCATATTCATTGCTGATTTTCACTAATCAACCACACATCAGTTCCAATCTTGGCAATGTCTATCGGATCACGCTAGTTGGTGCAGAATTCTGTATCAATACTCTTTGACCGTCAGGCCACTCTTTTCAATATTGTTACTACCAACCCACTTCTTACCTCCCACTAACACAAATATCACAATCACAATACCTATTTCTGATCTTTCTCTGTTGGACAATTAACTTGACATTCAAGTTATATCAGCATTATGCAATCGGAGGCAAAGGCATGAAGAAACTTCCCATGAAGAGGTTTTATAGATACTTGAAGCCAGGAGCATTGGCCCAACTTAGGGACACAAAGATAAGTGCAACTGCAAGGTCTCCAAAGAATGACTTGTTGATAATTATCATATCACCCCGAAAGCCACCATCGTTGCCCAATGGAGACAATGTGGCAAACCAAGTGGAGTGTATTCTATGTTTTGCTTTGAGAATCATCAAAGGCCCTCAGTGTCTCCTAAGTAAGAAACTCATGGCAGTTACACCTGTATTTTCTAAGAATTATTAGCCCTTATTGATATTGCTCGTGTCGAAATGCTAGATAGGAGTTTTTTATCTTTATTGTGTGTTGCTTTGATACTTTTCCTTCTTTTATTTTTTTTTTTTTGTGCTTTTGTTGTTATCAATTTATGCAACCATTAAATTACTTTTTTAAGAACAAAGTGTTAAGATCCCACATTGGGATCTTACACCCACCAAGTGTAGTACTTAAGCCTAAAGGCTCTTCTAGAGTCTAACCCAAAAGACCGACCTGATGAGTAGGAGAGCCTCTAGGCTTAAGTATCACACTTGGTGGATGTGAGATCCCGATGTAGAATCCTTATACAAAGTAACACTTGGTTAAGATTTTGCTCCATTAATAGAAGAGGTTAGGTTAAGAGAGTATAATAGATTAAGCTTTAAGAGATCGTGTGATGCGCGAGTTTCTTTATATTTCATGGATATCTAAAGCATACTAAACTTGTTTGCATTCTCACTTTTACTTGAAAGAATTTCCTCAAAGTTACTGAATACTATATTATTACAGCCTCCTGAACCTTGCAAAAGTTTGATCTAAGCAAAAGACAATTCTTTTTAGCTACTTTTGCTCATTGTAAATTGCTGAAATTGCACACAAGGATATAAATGAACAGGAATTAAAGAAGGTTAAACCTGTAGTGATATCTCCAAATTATACAAGTGGTATAAAACCAACATGAAAAATATAACATACAAAGAAAAGTCAAAAGCTCTTCTGTTCCAAGATACATTGCAAGCTCTCATGGTGCACAAAGTTTATTCGCAGCTGAGAATTACAATGAAAAAGTGTAAACTCTGCATAAATTTTCTTAAACAAGCATATATTTGAATGAATTACGAAACCACGATGACGAAATTACCTACAAAGAACCACACAGGTGTTGGAAGTGAAGAAACTCCAAATTATAATTCACTAGACTAAAGCTTCTGCACCAGCAACAATTTCCAATATTTCTCCTGTAATCTTAGCCTGGCGCTTCCTGTTATACACCATAGATAAGTTCTTCTTCAAGTCCTTTGCATTATCAGTTGCATTGCTCATGGCACTCATTCTCGCAGCAAGTTCACTGGCTAATGACTCCTGCAAAGCCCTCAAAATCTGACTGTTTAAGTATAAAGGCAACAAAGCATCAAGAATCTGCACAGGGTCCTGCTCAAACTCCAAAATCGGAGAGAAAGACACAGTCTCAGTCCTCACAACATCTCTCTCAACAGTCAGTCTCCCTTCCTTTGTTGTCAATCTAAAGAACTCATCCTCGGCAGCATCAACGCATTGTCCATTAATATCACAAATCTCTCCCTTAGGTGATAATGGAAGCAAAGTGTGAATCACAGGATCAGACTTAACTAAAGACACAAACTTTGTGTACAAAAGCTCAACTTTATCTACTTCTTCACTGACAAAGAGTGAGAACACATCATCTGCTATAGCTTGAGCTTCTTTTGCAGTAGGTAATGAACCTCCTTCAAGAAATTTATCAACAGGAATATAAGGCCTACGAAGAAAATATGAATTACCCTTCTTGCCAACGCTAATAACAGTGTACTCAAGGCCAAGATTCTTCAATTCAGCAATTCTTGCTTCAGCTTTCTTGATAAGATTATTGTTGAAGCCACCACATAGACCACGATCACCAGTGACAACAACCAAGGCAACCTTTTTAACAGGCCTAACCTTGATTAGAGGAACATCTATGTCTTCGGTTTGGAGCTGTTCATTGATGTTATAAAGAACCTCAACAAGAGTTTCAGAAAACGGTCTACCATTAACAACAGCTTCTTGAGCTCTTCTGACTTTAGCCGCAGCAACAAGCTTCATGGCCTCAGTGATCTTCTGAGTATTCTTTACAGAATCAATACGCTCTCTAAGCTCACGGAGGCTACAGTGAACTGGGGCCACAGTTGAGGATCTTGAGGGGCTGTTGAGGGTTGAATTTTGTTGTGAAGGAAGCCTAAAAGGGTTGAGAGCTGAGCCAAAAGAGAGTGAAGAAGTGTCAGGAAGAGATGCTTTTGAGGATACCCACATTGTTAGATTTGAGCAAGCCATGAAGCTAATGGTGTCTCTTGAAGCTTAACAAGACTCAAGAACTCAAGGCAAAGAGAGAAGATTTGCTATGTGGGAATGGTTTGTTTTAGGTGTGTTTGTGTTTGCGCAGTCTTATCTTTTTCATGTATGTTTCGTTGGTAAGGAGGTACAGAGAGGGAATGAGTGGAGAGAAAAGGAGGGAGTGGATATGGTTTCGAGATAAGGATTTTGACCGTTGGAGATTGCTTGGGTCATGAATCTGATTCATTTTCATAATAATTTTAACTTTTCTTTTTTTGTTATTTATTATTATTTTATGGTGGGGCCTATATGATGTGGCATGATCTGAGTGGATCTAAGGTATATGCGGCCAACGCAACTAAGATTCTTCCCTCATTTGTATATGGTGATCGGTGAAGGACAAGTGACTAAGCATTGTAATTTTGTGGATTGTGGAAAGAAACATAACTCGATACAAGAACTCAGATGAGATTGAGAGTTGGCTTGGGACTCTTAAATATATTATATAAGAAGTTTTGAGTTTAAATCTCCATGATTATTAATAAGAGGTAGTTACTGAAAGTTTATCTGACCGTTAAAGAGTCTAAATAATGTTATGTACACTAACTAAAAACCATATAACTCAAGTATTAACTAACGTGGCAAACCTCTCTTATTACCACGTCAGTTCCCCCCAAAAACTATAAAAAAAAAAAATTCAAAATTTCAATTTTTAGTTCTTTAATTAGTACACATAGCATTACTCTAAAGAGCTCAAGAAGAATAGTATAAGTACGTACAAACTAACCCAAACACCCCAATATCGGAAAAAAAAAAAAAAACACAACCTCATACTTTATCCTTGTTAAAACAACTTGATAATTGATAGTTGTGTTTTGAGGTCATTGAATTTGGCCTATAAAAAAGATTGCTCATTTAACCTCTCTTATATCTTAATTTTCAATACTTGGATTCAGAAATATGAAATTCATTCAGTATATCTCCATCTCTTTGGAGTTTAGCATCATTTCTGACTGTAAAACTGGAAACAGAATATGCTTATACAAAAGAAAATCATGAACAAATTGGAAAATTGAGGAAATGAAAGAGAAAATTGGAGGGCCACATAATCATACAGGCATTGGATTGTCAATTTAAGCTTTCAACATTAAGAGGGAGGTGCAATTTGGCTGTATCTATTCAACATTAATAACTGGATGTCACTTATGGGTGTGGGTACCAGAAAAGCCTTATAAAGCTATTGTCAAGCATTTAAATGACAGAAGTTTAAGAGAAAAAATCAACATGGTTGCAGGATTAGTTGTAGCAATCACTGCCAAAGAGAAAAAATATCTAATAAGAAGATACAAAATAAATATCTACTCCCATAATTTCATGGACATTTCAAATTACCAAGTCTCCCATTGATATTTTCTGCTTAACATTAGAGGCTTTGTTCACCAAAATTTTGTCTGATACATCTAGTTTAAAAAATAATAATAATAATAAAAAATTAGTTCCCTGTCCCTTGAAATATTAAGCATATACACAAAAATAATTATAGTGACCAGAGGGAACCATATACACACATCATGCACCCATTCTAACAACTAAACTTGAGTTTCAGCATTTTTTTCTCCAATAAGTGGGCAAATAATGGCCTTGTATGTTTGCATATCAGAAATTACTCCCTTGAGAACCATGTAGTCATGCAATTCAATCACTTCTTCTGGACTGCAATTCTTACTAAAATTGGTAACAAGAGTTGTGTAAGTTATGAAATCGGGAATGATGCCGTGAAGAATCATCACCTTCATTACCTCTCTTGCCTGTTGATAAAACCCAAACTTGCACAGATAGTTTATCAAGATATTGTAACTAACTCTATTCACCAGAATCCCGACATTTCTCATTTCTGAAATCAAAGAAAAAGCCTCATCAATCTTACCACAGCCAAAATATCCATTCATCAGAGTGTTATAGGTTACTGAATCAAGTAAACCCATCCTCTGTAACACATCTAACAAATTTTTTGCAACATCTACAGACGCCGCCTTGCATAAGCCATTTATAATGGAATTGTATATTACCAAGTTGGGTTTTTCCTCCATCTTAACCATATTTTCATAAACCTGCACAGCGTTATCTATGTTTCCTTCCTTACAGTAGCCATCAATCAGAGAACCATACGTAACAATGTTGGGAATCAAACCATGAACAAACATATTACTCAATAGTTGCTTAGCTCCTGATAAGTTATTGCTATGGCAAAGATAATCGATGAGAATATTGTATGAAAATGCATCTTGTATAAGGTGTTTCTGAAGAACTTCTTTGTGAAACTTGAAAGCTTGTGTCATGTATCCATTTCTACAAAGCCCCTTTGTGAGAATGGAGTAGGTGAACTGATCAGGGCATATACGCTTATCAATCATGTCATACGAAAGCAACAAAGCTCCCTCCATATCTCCTTCTGTGTAAAGCCAATGAATTATTGAATTGTAAATGATAGTATTAGGCATCAAGCCCCTCTCCACCATTTCATCACACAACCTAAGTGCCACATCCAAACTCCCTCCTCTGGCATATCCATCTATTAAAGTTGCATAGGTCCTTGTGTTACACTCGATACCGGCCTTAACCATATCATTGTGAACTTCTTCAGCAAATGCTATTTTTCCAATCTTGCAAAACCCATTGATGATACAATTGTAGGTCACTGAATTTGGAAAAACTCTGTCCCCTGACATTACTCTCATCTTCCCAACTAGCCTCAATGCTAATTCTAAGTCACCTATTCGGCAAACTCCATCTATTATCATATTGAAAGAAACAACATTTGGCCAAATCCCACTTTTCAACATCCGGTAGTATACTGATACTGCTTCTACTAATTTTCTTTCCTTACAAAGGGCATAAATAACCAAGTTAAAAGTATTCACATTCACAACATATCCAAATGACACCATTTCCTTGTACAATTTCCAAAACCTACTGATATCATTTAACTTCACAAGATGACTCAAAAAATTATTCCAAGCATGAATCGAAACCCAAAAATCCTCCACTCTCGAATTCTGAATCACTAGATAAGCACCCTCAGTAGCTCCAACTTGAGTACAAGCCCTCACCAATGCATCAAACACAGCAGGAGTTGACTCACACATTTCATAACTATCAACCAAACCTTTGAAAACCTCCAGTGGGGGCACACCATCTCCACAAATTAACTTGCCCATTATTGACAATGCATCATCGAATCTCTTTGAATTCACCAACACATGAACTATGACACAACAAGATTCTAAAGAGTGTGAAATGCTCTTGTTCTCTCCAACCCAATTGTAAAACTCCAAAGCCAAGGTTGGTGATGTTCGAAACTCGCAAACAACACGGCTTACTAACGAACTTGTTAGACTTGGGGCCATTTGATTTAACACTTTCCATTTCCTCTGTCTTAAATTAATACAAAGTGCTCTAAAAATAATTTCTTCTGCACTTGGGTTTGCAAATTGCTTACCCAAGTGAAAAGCTCGGCACAAAAGACTAGTTCTTTTGTGTAAATAGAAGGTTAAAAACATAGAATAACCAAAACCCAATTCATAAAAGGAATAGTTTCTCCAATAAAGAATCAAAAGAGAGTAAACCCAGTTCAGGATAAGCATAGAGATGCTAAAATCAAGATGGGTTTGCCTAAGAACACTAAAACCCTAGTCAGACAAAATTTTGGAGCTAAAGAGGAAGTGGAAATTAGTGGTAAAAAATAATAGAGAAGTGGTGAGACCGGAAAAGGTTACCTTTAAGCTTCTTTCCTGCAAGAAGAAGAGACGAAGGATAAAAATAGCTGCTTGATTTTGCAGTGAATAAAGGAAAAACGTTTTTGAGTTCTGTAAAAAGAGTTGCCAAAAACAAGTTTGATGTCTAAAGTCTTAGCTCCCTGCTTGCTTCTTTTCTTTCTTGATCATCGAGGAGGGAGAAATTAAGTTTATATTTTATTGGGGGTGTTTTGAAAATAAAAATTGTAGCATATACCAAAGAGATTTTCATCTGTATTTTTAGGGGCGAAAAAAATATTTTTAAAATAATAATTGATTCTGTCATATTTCTTACCCTTAACATTTATGTGTCTAAAATCATATATATATATATACCAAAGAGATTTTCATCTGTATTTTTAGGGGCGAAAAAAATATTTTTAAAATAATAATTGATTCTGTCATATTTCTTACCCTTAACATTCATATATATATATATACAACGACTATTCTCCGTCATTAACTACCTTTGGATGATTGAGTGATTTGATAAAAACTCTTGAGTATATTACTCAAGAGGTCTTAGATTCGAGTCTATCATCGGGTGTTAATAGAGACAGCCACTAGAACTCTTATCCGATCGATAATTTCAAGGTCCTAGATAGGGATGGGCACGGGCGAGGGTGAGCCCAGGGATCCCTGTCTCCAGTCCCAGCCCGAAAGCCCAAAGGGATTCCCCGATCCCTGCCCGAAGCCGGTTTGGGGAATTCAGGAAATCCCAGAAAAAAGCCTGTTCCCTAAACAGGAAATTCGGTCCTTATTAATTTTATTATCCTTTTCTCCAAATTATATATTCCAACAAAAAAAAAATCTAAATATATAATATACATTTTAAACATAAAGATCATATCATCAAAAAAGAAATTAAATATATAATGTACATATTAAATATAAAAATCATCGTACTAAATTGATGATACATTATACATATATATTATAATAAATTTTAAATAAATAACTATCATATATATTATAATAAATTCTAAATAAATAGCTATCACAATATAACAAAGGCAATTAGGTAAAAGAATTGAAATAATGATTCAATGAGAGACAAAAAAAAATTATAATGATTTATTGATTCATTATAATCAATCAAAACAATAAATAATATATTACATATATATTATGTATTAACGTAAGATTATAGATAATAGCATATTATGTATAATATATAATGTCAAATGTATAACTTTTGTTTCATAGCATTAACATATTATATATATATATATATATATATATATATATATATATATATATATATATATATATATATATATATAATGATTTATTATATTTAATATAGTTTTATTTATTACTATTTGTATATAGTTTCATAAAATACTTACACAGTTATAATTTGTCATTGTATAATGTATAATTTATTTCCAAATATTAATAGATATATATGATTGATTTTCAAATATTAAAATTAATATAGGTATATATGATTGATTTTTAATTATTAAAATTAAAATTGATACATATATATATACGAGCCAAGCTAGGGATTTCGGGGCCAGGGCAAAACCTATCTCGACCCTAGCCCGTCCCCGAATTCCAAAGTTAATCTTAGGCCCGATCTCCGCCCAAAGCCCGAATGATTCAGGGAAAATCCCCGCGGGACCAAGCTTTGTACCCATCTCTAGTCCTAAAGAATTAGTTGTAATACACGTAAGCGGTAAGCTGACTCGAACACCCTCTGTAATAAAAAAAAATATATTCTCCGTCATTTAACAAGTAGATATCATTATGATAAATGGATTTGATAATTAATATATATTTTTTATTAAATAATCTTATAACGTCAACAAAATGAAATAATAAGAGTATCTTTTATAAATATCTCTAATTGGATGGTGTAAGAGTTTATTTTTATTTTTGTAGGCTAGATGGCAAAACCTTAGACTACCAAAAGTCTTATATTTGAGTCCATGAGTCCTATTAGGTGGTTATGTATCATATTTATGACTTATTTAGTTTATTAGATTTATAGGGTGTTCAATAGACTTAGAGAATTAATTCAGATACGTTTAAACTAACTTAAACACCCCGACCTGATTACCCAAAAAAAAAAAAATTAATAATTTAGATGTCTATAAAGTCAATCAATATGTCACATATAAGTGATTAAAAGAAACGACATTCCTCCATTACTTAAAACAAATATCCTGACTTATCCTATTCTTTTAGTCTTTATCAAATCGTAAATCATGGTAATTGAGATCCGCTAATTATAGATTAATCTTAATCATAGCATACAGAGTCCCCACAAAGATAACGAATAAAGGTCCGTGGGGTCTGTCTGTTGATGGAAAATTACACATACGTCCATCAGTCTTCGTGAAAGTTCCCTTTAGTCTAAGAGATTCAAAAATAAATGCCATACTCCCTATCTAATAGAAAGTTGATTATCGTGTTGTTTAAGTTGTTCAAATTTTATTCTTCTTAGTAAGATAAATGAAGGTATTATGAAGATCTTTCAACTTAAAAGTAGTAATAGAAACTCTTTTTTTTTTTTTTTTAGCAACCCTTAGAGTTTGGATTGTTCACCCATTAAAACAGTACGTGAGTTGGCTTTAGAATGACGTGAGATAGTTCAATCCATATTATATGTATGTGTTAAAGACTTAAAGCATTGAAAAGATGTTTTCCCCGTACAAAAAAACCAGAACAAATGCACCTTTGGTGTAATAGTTATCGTGTCCATAGCTAGATAGCTAAGTGTAAAGTGGATAATTGCTAAAAGAATCTAAGTAAACGGTAAGGTGTTGGTCTAAAGGTCAAGAAAGTTTGATCTTTTCATTGACTTTCTGGGTTCGAACCTTATGGTCACCTATCACATTTATGGCTTGCCTTAGAACATTGAGTTTGTAGGGTGTTCAATGAACCTCGAGGATTAGTCAAAGTACGTGTAAGCTGGTCCGAACACCCTAGTTCTAACTTCACCACAGCATTCACTGGCACAACCAAGACAACAATCGGCAAAGTTTTGTGAATTCAAAAGGTACTTATGATGAGAGTACACTTGACTGATAAAAGATGACAATGTAAGTTTTATAATTATCTGGATGTAAGTGTTAGTCTATGAAACCTCGTGGATGAAATATAATATCATGGTCTGTTGACTGAACCCAGTTGGATAATGGGTTATCTGAATTAATCAGACTGCAAACAGTTTATGGATAAAGAAGAAAAAATATATAAAAATGGAGAACATAGCCACCATGGCCATGCATGGTCAAGGAAATTTCATGTTAATACTAGATGAACACAAAAAGCCAAGCCAACAAACTACGGAACCTCAGCTAACTTGTCAAAGTAAAGAACTACCAGTCTTGTTTTCTCAACCACCATTGATAAATCACCGATAAGATTGGCCACTAATGGACCATTATCAATTAATTATTACATTATAAAACTATAATAACAGTCAATTACCTCCCTCTATTAATATTAAAACCTGCTGTCTCTGCTGATCATGCTGAGCTTGACTTGTTGAATGTTGAAGCTTATTGTTTGCAGAAAAAAATGGGAGATTCGAAGCCTACTACTACAATAATATCTAATGACACTACAGGAGAAACTAATAAAGGTACGTACTTGACTTTGTTAATTATATAATTTTATTAAGTTTCTTCTCTCTCATTTTGATATTCATAACTGGGTTCTTCTCCGGCCAGAGGATCAGAAAATTGAGGATGAGAAGATGGAATTCTCTGAAGATGAAGAGTTGCTCATTGCCAGGATGTTTAAACTAGTTGGAGAAAGGTTAATTATATTTGTTTGAATTGAAAGCAAACCCTTTTCGCGATTTTGATGACGTGTTTATATATTGATCAGGTGGTCGTTGATTGCGGGGAGGATTCCGGGAAGAACAGCAGAAGAGATTGAGAAGTATTGGACTGAAAGATATAAATCATGAAGAAGATGATTTGATCATATCGATTACGGGAGGTGGAGAGGAGCCATGCATGAAGTGAAGATACATAGTTGATCAGTTTAATTGTTTGATAAATTTAATAATCTAAAGTTTGGTTATGGAGCTTTGTGATTAACTTATATTATTGTTTATTAATAATCAATTTAATTAATGGATTGTATGATATTAAAAGATCTATTTGTCTTTTTTTTTTTTTTTTTTTTAATAACCCGGGGTATCAGGGCAACTTACACGCACTAGTACTAATCTCTCGAGACATTGGAACTATCAACTGGATTTTTTTTGTTTTTTTATACTAATCTCTCGAGACATTGGAACTATCAACTGGATTTTTTTGGTTTTTTTTTTTTTATAATCAGGGGTGTCCAAGCCAGTTTATATACACCTCAACTAATCCCTTGAGACATTAGAACTATCGGTCGGATAAGAGTTCCGGTAGCTACCTTTATTAGCAAATAATCCCTTGAGACCCTAGAATTACCGATTGGATAAGAGCTCCAGTAACTACCCTTATTAGCAACTAATCCCCTGAAACCCTAAAACTACCGATCGGATAAGAGTTATAGTGGTTATCCACTATTAGCAACCGAATAGGGACTCGAAATCAGGATCTCTTGAGTAATACATCCAAAAGTTTCTATCAAACCACTCCGCTACTTAGGGGTAGTTAATATATTTGTCGTAAATTTAGTTACAGTGATAAAATTTGAACTTAGACTATGCTTCTCTTATCTATTATTTGATCTTCTTTCAAATCATAGTTATCCTTTTCTACGACATTCGCGTATAAATGATAAAGTAATACGGAAGTTGAACTATAAAATGATGAGTTGAAGGAAGACAAAGACACTAATTATGAGAAATTTGAAACTTTGGAGAAGAATTATGTTGTGGAATTGACAATTATGGTTTGATTTGATCTAAAGTTGTTGATCAAGAAACTTGCAACAATATTGATGTGTAAGTTCGGAATCTAAATTCAATTTACTCGATTGTTAACTTCAGGGTCTTAAGAAGATTAATCGAGGTACGTGCAAATTGATCCGGATACTCTCGTTCACCCAAAAAAAAAAAAAATTTGATATACATATAATTTTTACTAGATTGCTTCCCTAGTTAGTAAATACAGGTATGGCAAAAAAAGGGTACGGGAATTTTATGGGTATGATACGGTAAATAGTAAAAAATACGTTTATAAAAATTCGGTCATAAAATTCAAATACAGGAAAAATACGATACAGATATGTATGGGTTTAATACAACACATCGTTAATAATATGTTTTAAAAAATACAACACTATCATTCTTGGTTTTAACACTTTTTATAAACCATCTAGTTAAAATCAATATAACATTTCAAATATATGGGTACGGCAAAAAAATGGTATGAGAATTTTATGGGTATAATACTATAAATGATGAAAACTACGTTTGTAAAAATTCGACAAAAAATTAGATATGAGAAAAATATGGAATAATTTGTGAATAAAACGTCTAAAATATATAGTTCGTGAATAATATGACTATGTTAATAAAATACGAAAATTTGTAAATAATATATATGAATTATATGGCTAGACGTATAATTCATATTTTATTCACGAATTTACTAACTAAATTTGCTCCTCGTGGATTTTCAAAACCCTTTTGTGCAAAAAAGGGATACATATTTGAAATGGATTGATGACAAGTTATTTTTTTTATAAAGGAATAACCATAATTTATGGGGGATTTTTAATAAAATAACTCATTATTGATGAATAATCATAATAAAAAAGAACCCTATCAAAATATGAATCTTCCCAAACCCCTCGTATTTTGTAAAAGTTTTAAAGTAACCCCATCCTTCTTCCTCACCCAGCGGCCTCGTAAGCTAGCAGAGATTTAACGAGGGTTTTTCCATTTTTGCAAAAACGTAAGTTCACAAGATAAACCAACTCAGTTTGTTCAGTGAACATCAAAACATGTCCTTCGACCAACGGAAAGCAGCCACGCTAGCATCACTCAACTCCTCCGTCACTGATAAATCACCGAAAGGAACGTTAGACACCCCCATCATCCCCCTCATCAACGCCCTCAACTCCCATCCCAATTACTTCACCACCAGCTCCTGCTCCGGCCGCATCTCGCTCTTCTCCCACCCCAAGAACCGCCCCAAAGGCGGCGCCTGGCTCTACATCACCCACGACCCAGCCGACGCTGAGTCCGTCGTCTCCCTCCTCTTCCCCACAGAGCCAACTCACCCCGCTGAGTCTGCTCCAACGCCGAACGATCTGGTGTTCCGGTTCGAACCGTTGATAGTGGCTGTTGAGTGCAGGGACGTCGAGTCAGCTCAGTCCTTGGTATCGATTGCGGTGTCTTGCGGGCTCAGAGAGTCCGGGGTAGCGAGTGTGAGTAAGCGAGTGATCGTCGGGATACGGTGCTCGATAAGGCTGGAGGTGCCATTTGGAGAGAATGGTGCCATTTTGGTGTCAAGAGAGTACGTGAGGTTTCTCGTGGGTGTGGCTAATGAGAAAATGGAGGCTAATAGGAGGAGGACTGACGGGTTTTTACAAGCTTTGATGGGTTGTAATGGGTTGGGGCCCTCGGTTGCCGCGAACGATGAGAATGGGAATCATGTGGATGAGGAGAAAGTAAAGGCTGATGATTCCCAGTTTGGTAATTACGTTTGTAATGTGGGCATTACTTGTGATTTTGATATTGATGGTTGTGAGCTAAATTGGTTTCATGGTTCACTGATTTGAGAGCTTTATGTTGTTTATTTTTGTTATAATAAATGCTGGATGATAAGACAGTGTGTTAAGAGTTCAGTTTAGTATTTAGTGAAGATGATTTAATGAAGAATGTGTTAAGAGCTTCGGTTAAGCTATTGAAGAAACAAATCTTTGAAACATTAAGAAATGATTATGTTTCTTGCTTTCTTTGGAGAAAGGATGTTTTGGTTATGCTTGATTGTAATAGTCGAGTCTAGTTTTTATTTGTCTGCCTGGACATCTTTGTTGTGCTGTCATGTATTTGTCAATCAGGAAATATTATAAGGTTTATGTATATTTACTTGAGATATGGGTGCTTGGTTTTCTCTACAAAGTTCAATTTTCTGCTCTGGGCTGTGTGTGGAAACCTCTAGTAGTACTATTACATACTAATATGCGATTGCAGGAAATGTTTCTATTTAATGTGACAGCGAGTTTGAGTCTTTGAATCATTGGCAGGGCCAGCGGGAGATTCTAGTTGCAGTCTGTCTGCTACTCAGATAATGATTTCTGGGGAACCTATAGAGAAGTCATACCTTTGGGGTCATTCAGCTTGCACATTGGGAACCACCAATTGCGATTACAAGATTCTTGTATTTGGTGGTTTTGGGGGTATGGGAAGACATGGACGGAGAAATGATACTTTACTGCTAGATCCATTACAAGGAACATTAGAAGTAATTCATGCTGAGAGCTCTCCATCTCCACGCTTGGGTCACACTTCTTCTTTGGTTGGAGATCGCATGTTTGTTATTGGAGGCCGGGATCATCCCTTGAACATCCTGAGTGATGTATGGGTTTTCAATATAAACAATAATGCATGGACATTGGTAGAATGTGCTGGTTGTGTTTTTCCTCCTAGGTAATTTTTTGAGCGCATTTGCCACTATTCTTTTTTTTTTTTTTTGGCTTAAAGATGTATGCAATATGTATTATTTTAAGAGATTACCTTCCTTTCATCAGCACTACCACCGAAGGTTCAAACAATATACCAAATATCAATTTGAATGTAGATTCATATTTCTTCTGACTTGAGCTTTCTAATCTTTGTACCAATCTCCATCATTCGTATATCTATTGTAGGTTTCTTAATTTCAATACATCCGGTGATTTCTACTTAAAAGCACACGAGTTTTTCTCTTTTTAGTTCTTGATATATATGTGAATTATATGTATCCTATATAGGCATCGGCATGCTGCAGCAGTTGTAGGCTCAAAGATATATGTGTTCGGTGGTCTTAACAATGGTACAATCTTTTCATCTTTGCATGTGCTCGACTCAGATAATCTCCAATGGGAAGAATTATTGGTCAGTGGGGAATTGCCCTGTGCCCGACATTCTCATGCAACGGTGGCATATGGATCTAAGTTATACATGTTTGGAGGGTTCAATGGAGAGAAACCGCTTGGAGATTTTTACAGTTTTGATGTCCATACATGTTTATGGAAGAGGGAAGAGGTAGCAGGAAGAAGTCCAAAAGCTAGGTTCTCCCACTCAATGTTTCTCTACAAAAATTATCTTGGAGTGATTGGGGGTTGTCCAGTCGGACAACATTACCAAGATTTGGCATTACTTGATCTGCAGCTCCAAATGTGGAAACATGTGAAACTTGATTCCATGAGTAAAGAGTTGTTTGTCCGGTCTACTGCCAATGTGGTTGGTGATGATCTTATAATGATCGGTGGTGGTGCCGCTTGCTATGCTTTTGGATCAAAGTTTAGTGAGCCAATTAAAATCAACTTGCTCCCAGCCCCCATAGTGTCCTTTGATGATTATCACCCACCTGCAGAGATTGGAGAAAAGCTTGTAATTCACCAGTGTGAAGGGGTAACAGAAGAAGAGAACATTGATGTTCAAGGTACAAAAACTGGGGATTTACAGATTTCAACTCCAAATTCTGACTTTAATTCTGAGGCCGAATCACATTCTGTGAACAGTGGACATCAGATGGTTGCTTCACACTGGGTTGTGCAACTTGATAGAAAATATGCCAAGTTAGGGAAAGACATATTGAAAAAGTTTGGATGGTTAGACCTTGGGAGGAAGGCTTATCCACGGGAAGATGGAATACATATATGTTTCCCCGTGACACAAAAATTCTGCTCTATGTTCCATGAAAAGCAGCATTTTTTTGGAGCTGAATCTGAAGGTTTGATTAATCTTCAGTTATCTAAACCATTTACAGGCAAAGGTGTTCTGCTAAATGAAATCTCCTGTTCAACAGCATTGCATCTTCTTAAGGAATGTGGGTCCACTAAGCAGGCAGATGAAGTTGTTGAAGTCAGAAGAACTTCTAAATCTCCCTTAACAACAATGACTGAAGCAGTTGCCTCTTTGATTCAGCGTAAAGGCCTATCACCTTCACTCTTAGAGCAGCTACCCTCTAGGTCTGTGCTCCAAAATTTCTCTTCTTTCTTTCTGCCCCAAAGCTGTATGAACTGTGTTACAACCCCAAATTCAGTTGGATAGAAGCTCTGCAGTGATTTGCTGGCAAATTTATAGTTTATCCGTACATGCAGTGCCTGTCAACTGTATTAACATCTTTGACTTCTTCAGATGGGAACGGCTTGGGGATATTGTTGTGCTTCCAGTGACATCCTTCAAGGACCCAGTATGGGACTCCATTGGTGAAAAGCTTTGGCCTACCATTGCCAAGTCACTTAAGGCTTCTCGTCTTGCTCGTCAAGTAAGCTATATGCATGTTTTTTATCAAAGTTATTGCCTTATTAAAGGCTCCATATGGGACATATTTGATGATTACACTCCATGTTGAAAAGATCTGATTGCACTTTTACTTTTCAAATGAATAAATAAATATATATATTGCAGTTGTACTTTCAAATAAATAAATAAACAAATATATATATATATATATATATATATATATATATATATATATATATATTGAAATGTATGTCAACAGTAGAAAATTCCCTCTTACTTCTATAAATCATCTGTGATTGATACTATGAAGACAATAAGTTGGACAATGGTTTATATTGGAAATTTGATATTTTCTTTATTTACCTGGTTTTTATTATTAGCTGTGGACCTGCATCTCCATGTTTGTTATGAGCTATTCATTTCTGGTCTTTTTATAACAGTAACATAAGGCTATATATCATACTGTCAAGTGAGTAGAAATAAGTTATATCATTAAGCTGGTGCTTTATATTATGTAAATGATTCCTTATGCGAGCTAGAAAATCTCAAAACCATGATTAGGTAGGATGCGTAGTACAACTTGTGAAATTCACTCTCCAAAGTTCTAAGCTAATAATTGGTTTATACTGAGCTTATGAACTCTTATATTCATTCATGAATTTGTTTCTGTTTCTCAAGGGTCGAGTTGCACCAACTGGTACAAGGGATAGTACTTTGGAGATGCTTGTAGGAGATAATGGCTGGGTCAACCATTGTGAGAATGGGATTCTCTACTCCTTTGATGCTACCAAGTGCATGTTCTCCTGGGGCAATCTCTCTGAAAAGCTTCGAATGGGTTGTCTAGACTGTAGAGATGAGGTTATTGTGGATCTGTTTGCTGGAATTGGATATTTTGTATTGCCATTTCTTGTCAGGTATGATGGAACTATCAATATCTTTATTTCTGCCTACATCTATATTTTATCAATTCAGGGTTCACTCTCTCTCCCTCTTATAGATGAAAAGTATCCGTGGACTTGTTCTAGAACAAAGTCTCCTTATCACACTTCTGTGTGTGGAAATCTAATCTTCTGATGGATAGACAAGTGTGTGGTTTATTGATCACATATAGAGTTTTCTTAGCAGGCTGCAGTGATATATAACTTATAGTGTGGGTTAGAATAAATACTTATGTAGAGTCGAGCTTACTATAGTGTTGAGCTTAGAATCCTCTATTTGACAGTTGAACCAAAAAAAAAAAGGTTCAGTGTGTCGTATTTTTTTTTTTCCCCTTGGATACAAAATTAAGAAGGTAGTTTAAAACTATAACAAAAGTTATAAATATAGGGTGGACCAAGTGTCCACAAAGAAAGCAAAAAACGTTAGGGAGAAGTAAACATTATACTAAAACCCCCTTTCCTGTATAACCTAGGCTATAAAATTAAGCTTCCAAAACCCCTTCCTAATTGGGATGAATGAAGAAAAGAGGGTAATCTTGGAATTCCTTGGACAGTTATATTCTTTCATCTATAAAAGAATTTCAGCATTAGGATGTGGAATCCTTAATAAAAATTTGGATGGTGGTTGTGTTCATCATTGTCTGCATTATCTTACTAGCTATTTAACCGGTTAATCATTTATATATTTGCATCATGTTGTTTTTAAGCTATCATATTGATTGAACAGGGCCAAAGCAAAGCTGGTTTATGCTTGTGAATGGAATCTCCATGCCGTTGAGGCTCTTCAACATAATCTCAAATCCAATGCTGTCTCTGATCGTTGTATTGTACTTGAAGGGGATAATCGGATTACAGCACCTAAAGTATGTCCACAATGGTTTCATTGTTAAGTAGCTTAATTATTTCTGTTCTGCATGCACACATAAGCTTTATACAAACCCCAGGAACCTGAACATTTTCTTTCTAGGTTCTAACTCTATTTAGATAATGAGCAACCTTTATAACAGTGATGTAGGGAACATGCAATCCCTCTATAGACTAATGGCAACAGCCCACCGGTCCTAGAAGATGGCCTTTCAATAATCTAGAAGTGAAGTTCAGGACTGACCTATGAACGGATGATTTGTTAAAATACTATATATATTATTGTGGTTAGTGGTCATACATTTTGTTAATACCATGATTCAGTTTTAACTTAGAAGAATTATGTTGTTGATGTTTTAGAGATATTGTTTCTCAAGTGTATATTGATTGCAGCTGTTCTGATTTGTTTTTGCCTTAACTTTCTTTGTAGCTTATATATAATATAATTCTACTTTATGTTGGCAACATTTGAAAGAGTCCACACTACTTATGAAATGACCTGGCTTAAATTCTCGTGTGTTGGTCAATATTCTATGCTTGTTTACAAGAAACTTATTACCTTCGTAGCATGTGGTTTAATCTTAAGGAGGAATTATGTTGTGATTGATTCATCATAAATATTTTCCTCCCAGGGAGTTGCCGATCGCGTCTGTCTTGGTCTCATTCCAACAAGTGAAAATAGCTGGGTTGCTGCTGTAAGGGCATTAAGGTGCTTTATTCTAACCAATGATTTTTGAATTTCAACTAGCGTTACACATAGAATTGATATTGAGTTTAATATCATTTCAAAGGTCCTGTAATTGTCAACTGCCTCCTTCTCCTTCCATTATTCTTGGTTTTAATGGCATAGTTAACTCTGCAGGACTGAGGGTGGAACGTTACATGTGCATGGCAATGTGAAGGACTCAGAGGAGAGTTCATGGAGTGAACATGTTTCAAAATCAATACACGAAATAGCTGCTTCCGAGGGTAATATTTTCTTGACTTGTGCAAGACTTATACCGTTCTACATATGGCTTTGTATGTCTACTCCATGACAAGCGTCTTATAGAAAGCAATGCTTAGACAATGTGAGTATTCAACTATTTTCAGGTCATAGTTGGGAAGTTACAGTTGAACACGTGGAGAGAGTTAAATGGTATGCACCCCACATTCGTCATCTCGTTGCAGATGTGAGATGCAGAAAGATGCAAAGATAACATTCAAATGTCTTCTTGGTGTCGGTGACAATGAAAGCCATCAATTCTTCACATGTAGTAGGCCATGGTAAGTTGGCCTTTCCCTTTAACTTATAAGAGAAGATATATGTTATTCTGAATGAAAATTTTGTAACAGTTTAAAAGAAATGACCTAAATTATGATATCAATTCACCATGGACAGACAAAAAATGATGTCAACTTATTGAACCTTGTTGTTGCTTCAGCACTAGCTTCCATTAGTAAAGCACATGTAATGCTTGCTTGTTTCATGATTGCCTCCACTTCATAAAGACTATGAATGAGCATTGAATTTCAGCTCTGAAATTTGTTCATCATCCCACTAGAGTACCGTAAAGAAAATATCATTTATAATGTCTATCTTGGAAATATCTTCCCAGTATAAATAATATTGTAAACACCCTTTGGCAGAACGTGTACGTTTCCTCCAAATTTATTTATAGATTTAAAGTATTTTTCATTGTCCTGTAGCGAGTCAAATTCTAAATGCAGTGTGCCTCATTGAATGATTTGTGGATCTCTAGGCAATACTTGCTCATTAGGAACCCTGTGTAAGCAATTAAGGGTTTAATCCAAGGTCCGATTACCAAAAAAAAAAAAAAAAAAAAAAGGAATTTGGGTGGAGCCCAGATTATCCAAAAGTGGACAAAATGTGACCAGGGTCCATTGAGAAGATTCTAAAACACTTTAATGGTGTGATGGTTAACCGGAAATTTAGTGAGTGGATTTGTGACATTGAAGACTCTATTAATACTGTTTACTGTGTAGAACGTGAAGTGTCGGTGGCCACGCTGGTCAATATGGTCCAGCCAATTTTTGTTGGCTTCAGGCTTCAGGCTTCAGCCACTCAGCGCCACAATATTTTAACTTGATTTAGAACTCGTTCCTTTTTATTTCGTGGGTCACAAAGCTATAACATGGAACTCAGCTCATCATTTTTCTTTTTCTTTCTTTTTTCTCCCAACCCCATTTTACACATTCAGAATAAAGAAACTGCCTTCTATATTTGACAAAAAGAAAATTTGATCTTAGAATAAGTTTAAACAATTTAATTACCCTTACGAAAATCTCATTTTTTTTTTCTTTTTTAATTTTATGATCGAGTGTCTGAACCAGCTTACTTGTATACACTTTAACTAATCTTTCAATACTCTAAAATTGCAGGCCATATACAAGCTCTAATGATAACCCTTTTAAGCGGTTGCGAGAACTTGAATTAAGGAAACTATGTAAATTTAGATGTTTCTTGCTTTTTTACTATCAAATCACTAATGGTGGTTAAATATAAAGCATTCAAGAATGGTGGTTAAATATAAAGCATTCCTTGATGACACCGACATTGCACTTAGGCTACGACGGGGTCAAGATGGCTCCAGCAGCTGTTATGATACACACCATAATTATGATAAAGATAAAGTTAAGATCATTAAGGGATTAAATCATCTCAAAGTACAAGTAATAAAGGGAATTATGGGGGTAAGTGAAGAGCCTTTGCCCTTTTGGCTCCTAAAGTTGAATTGTAATCACTAATAAGCCGAAGAGATTGGACCCATCCTTATGCTATTGCTTGCAAACTTTAATCAAATCTTGAATGTCACATTAATCAATTCCTACTACAATTATTGCCGTCTAAAGAATATGACTATTTTTGCTTTTGCTTTTATTTCATTATTTTAGTTCTTCATCTCTGGCTTTTCCATGTTCTAATTAATGCAGGTGCGTTTGTTTAGTTATTTAGAGTAGTATTTTTGAAATATTATTGTTAGGTAGAGTTGGGTGATTATTACGAGGTAGAATTTAAAAATTAAATATAGTTGCATAATTTAGGATAAAATTTTAAAAATATGGAAATAAATATGCATTTTGATTTGGAATACGAATAGGATACAGAAACAAACGCGTATTTTAGTTATTTGGAATAGTATTTTTGAAATATTATTATTAGGTAAAGTTTAGTGGTTATTACGAGGTAGTTGAAATTTTATTATGAGGTAGGATTTGAAAATTAAAAATGGTTGAATAATTTGAAGTAGTATTTTGAGAATAGGGAAACAAATGTGTATTTTGATTTGGAATACGAATATGATATTTAAACAAACGCACCTAAGATAAGCACTTCTCATCTACCATCTTGTCACTATTATAATACCAATATAATGAGTCATCACCTTTGTGGTAGATATATGCCTTTATTTCATTAAGACAAGCTCATTAGTACGCGGCATCTAAGCTCATATTAGAGGGTACGAAACACTCTACAAGTCCAATGAATCAAGGTAATTGCACAAATGTAGTAAGTACCTCTTTACGACTCGAACATAAAACCCTTTGAGAATAGCTAATCCCAATAGCTAAAGACTTGGCCATCCGACCACAAGGGGAGAGGTTTCTTGACTGTATTATTGCCTTCTAAAGCATATGAATATTCTTGGTTTTGCTTTTATTTCATTATTTTAGTTCTTCATCTATGGCTATCCATGTTCTGATTAATGCATTAAGACAATAACTTCTCATCTACCATCTTGTCAATATTACTATAGCAATTCAATGAGTCATCACCTTGGTGGTGGATATATGCCTTTATAATTGAATTTCCATTTTGGGTTATTGAATTATTTTGTTTTTTCAAATTGTATTGTATATTTGATCAATGGTTTAATGGGTACGTTTGTTGAGTATCGAAAATTACAAAAATAAAATAAAATAATTGATGCTTGTTCTCTTAATTGCCAACATAACCCATTATTTCTTTCTCGGCATTTCCGCCTTTCATTTCCCACTAGTAATGGAAGCCAATGGATGAAATTCTAACCACCCCTAGATGATCGGGTGGGACGATAAAGACTTTTGGATGTATTATCTAATAGGTTTTGAATTCGATTCCCTTCAATTGCTAATAGAGGTGACCACTGGAGAGTTTATTCGGTCATCAACTTCAGAATCTTGGGTGATTAGTTGAAGTACGCACAAATTGATTCAAATATCCTCGGTTACCAAAAAAAATGATAAAAAAAAAAAAAAGGATGAAACCCCACATCAAAATAAAAGTAAAAGGTTCAATTCCTTTCGCTTTCATCCATTTTTAACCCAACAAGATAACGATGTATCCATGGATTAATACTTTAATAGTAATAAAGGTTAAATTAGGTCATATTTTTTTAATCAAATTGATAACACTTCCAACCTTCAAAAACTATTAAATTAGTATTAAAACCCCTTTAAAATTTAATTGAAAAACAAAAGATTCCTTGGCATTGAAAAAGTAATTAAGATTTCTCATTAATAAATTAAGAACCAAACAAGGTGTATGCCAATTGTGAAGTGAAGGCCGAAGGGGCTCTTCATGAGTGCATTTATACTTTAATTTGATGCCGCCAATGCTTTTGTTCTTCAACTTTTCTGATGTCTTTTGCCAAAACAAGAATTTTATGAGTACTTCTCTGTATCTAAAAACATAATTAATCAATGAATCTCACATGGGCTTATCTTATTCCCATACAAAATTATTACATTTAATTTAGTGAATATTGCTGAAATCAAGCATATGCTTAATTCTGACCAAAAAAAAAAAAAAATGCTTAATTACCTCGAAATCTGCTTTCAAATTCATCTTGCTTTTTCCATAAAAGTAGCCTTGAAATTGAAAGTAAAGGACCCATATTGATGTATATTAAATCCAATGCCACTTACTTTTTGGGTGAACAAATTTAAGTACAAGAATTTCTATCAAGTTCTGTCTTGACCATCTTCTCTGAGACCTGGGACCCAGCTTACTCAGTTTAGTACCTTAAAACAATACTTGTACTAATATAGGATTACGTCAATTTAGTATCTGGAAACAATAGAATGTTTACCATTACTATCAATAGGTGATAGGATGCTAAAATAGTAAAAAAAAATTCTTAAGCTCTTGAATTTGAGTTCTTTTTAGTGTCACAGTTTGAGAGTTTTATACCAGAAAGACTAATATATTAGGTGGAGAGACTCTCTCTTAATAAGCCTAAGATCTCCTCACTATACTTCTGATATGAGATTTGTTAGATTATCTCTCATCCAATCTTGTGACACCCTTATCACAGGTGGAACTCCCTATCTATTTGTCCACCTCACTCTCATATAGACCCACAATCATATGTAGACGCTTTTGCGCGGGTGCTTGATAGGACATCAAAAGACAGACCGAGTCGGCTCTGATATCACTTGTCATAGGTTGGGAGTTTCATACCCAAAAAGTTAACTTAATTAGGTGGAGGAACTCTCCCATTTTATAAGCCTAAAATCTCCTCAATACACTTTCTATGTGGAATTTATTACACTAAACACTAATAAGAGTGACCAATAGAATTCTTATTCTATCGATAATTCTAAGATTTCGAAGATTAGTTGAAGTATACATAAATTGTATCAAACACTCCGGTGATCCAAACAAAAAACAATGCAATGTAATTTAATGTAATGAAAAAAGTCAATGGAACTAGAACCCCTTAACTTTATAGGAGCAAATCTAAAACTTTAGAGTCGGGCAAGATTCCAATTTTGAACGTGGCTTACGAACCAAGTGGGTTCAGCGAGACTCTTTCAACTTGGGTTTGAAAGTAAATGAGAAGAGTTCGGGATAATTAGAAAAATAAAAGTAAAAACAATTTTCAGTCATTTACTGTTCTCAGCAGTTTCTGTAACGCCACAAGAGTTCTCAACTTCCAACACAGATCAAGTTAAAAAGTTCAGTATAGCAGTAAATGGTGGATGCATACCAAGAGTACGAGCGTTAAGAAAGGTCAAAAGCATGACCTGATGACTCATCCCCCCAAAGTTAATATCAACTGGATTTTTTTTATATTATGATTATTATCCAAAGTGGGTTTTCTTTTCATTATTTAAGAAGTATCCAAGAGAGGGCAATAGCAACAAGGTCAGTGGCCTTTAGTGAGTGTGAGAGTAGTGAGTAGATAGAGAAACCAAAAAAAAAAAAAATGGCCTCCAAAGCTCTCTTCTTCTTTGCTTTGTTATCCTTCTCAGCTTTAGCTTTTGCTGAAAATGAAGATCAAGACCCTGGTCTTCTTATGAACTTCTACAAGGATTCTTGCCCTCAGGCTGAGGAAGTTATCAGAGAACAAGTTAAGCTTCTCTACAAGCGCCACAAGAACACTGCATTTTCTTGGCTCAGAAACATCTTCCATGACTGTGCTGTACAGGTATATTACATTACTTTCTATTTTGTTTACTTGCTTTAAAGAGTTTTCAAATGGTTTTATAGGAATGCATGTTTGTTTTTCTTGTGTGAGGTTAGTCATGCGACGCTTCATTGTTGCTGGACTCTACAAGAAGGAGCCTGTCTGAGAAGGAGATGGACAGGAGCTTTGGAATGAGGAACTTCAGGTACATTGAGGACATCAAGGAAGCTATTGAGAGGGAGTGCCCTGGAGTTGTTTCCTGTGCTGATATTCTTGTGTTGTCTGCCAGAGATGCCATTGTTTCGGTACTTAATTTCCTTTAGATCTCAAAGTTTGAGCCTTTCTTGATTCCAGCTGTTTAATGACAACTTATATCCTGTTGGTGCCTTTCCAAATTTAACAAAGGATCTAAAACTAAGTGCATGCAAGTAATTTGAGTTTCTGAAAATTGTTTTTTTCAGCTAGGAGGGCCTTTCATTCCTCTCAAAACAGGAAGAAGAGATGGTAGAAAGAGCAGAGCAGAAATCCTAGAAGAATACCTCCCAGATCACAATGAGAGCATGACTGTTGTCCTGGACAGATTTGCAGCCATGGGTATTGACACCCCTGGAGTTGTTGCTCTTCTAGGTACACTTTTTTTCTTTTTATCTTAACCATCTTCCCCATGTGTGCATGCGTACTTGTTTTGATGTACATATGACATAACAAAGTGGCTTAAAAGTTAATATAACTTTTGTTTTATTGCATCTTGTAGGAGCTCACAGTGTCGGCAGAACCCATTGTGTGAAGCTGGTGCACCGTTTGTACCCAGAGGTTGCACCCGAGCTGAACCCTGACCATATTCCACACATGCTCCATAAGTGTCCTGACCCAATCCCAGACCCTAAGGCTGTCCAGTATGTGAGAAATGACCGTGGCACACCCATGATTCTAGACAACAACTACTACAGGAACATTTTGGACAACAAGGGCTTGCTTATTGTGGATCACCAACTGGCCACTGACAAGAGGACTAAACCTTATGTGAAGAAAATGGCCAAGAGCCAAGCCTACTTCTTCAAGGAATTTTCAAGAGCCATTACTCTACTTTCTGAGAACAACCCTCTCACTGGCACCCAGGGTGAGATCAGAAAGCAGTGCAGTGTTGCCAACAGGCTCCACTAGAAGCTATATGTACAAGTTGTTCTACTTCTAGCTAGCTAGCTATCAAATTCTCTTTCTTGTGATGGAGAAGAGTGTGCAAGTCGCTAGCAAAATAAGATGGCTTTTTTTAGATCATGGTTATGCTTTTAGTGGGCAGTAATTTCTGTGTTCATTTCATGCATGTTCTATTACTTAGACTATTAGTGTCTTTTTTTTTCCTATGTTTCTTGTGAGAGCTTGAAGATGTTAGTAATGAGTATGGTGGATGTGGTATGCATGAATGTGTATGAACTGATGGTGGGGAAGGTGTATGTATGGTATGGTGCAAGGATGACAATGATAATGTATAATGGATGATTTATGCCTTATAAGCTTTTCAAATATAATGTTAAGGATGATGCATCTATACTTGAATGGAATTCAATGAAGAAGAAACACGCCAACCCGAAAATGAGGCATTTTATGTGTCCCCACTGTTGGCAAAATGACAAAACTAAATAAGTTAAAGGTATGAACATGACATTTTCAGCCATATAAAATGGATAAAGATATTGAAGAAAGAAATAAAGACTTGAAAGGATAAGATTCCCTTTATGCAAGTAAATATTGCTCCTCCATACATACTATGCAGTAATAGATTTCGGTAGGTAGAGGGACATATAAAATCTTCCAGAGACAGAGAAGTGTTGTTGAAGAAACACAAAGAAAATCATAGCGGAGTCAGTGTGCACGACAAGTTACTTTGAAAATGATTTGGAAGTTTGTATATAAATTAGCTGCATTCATTAGTGTAATTTTCTATTGTTATATGTTAAAGCTAAGCTGCATTACCAATAACAAGCTTAAGATTTCTCAACCCTTTATAATATTGATTTAAAGAATGGTAGTCATTGAAATTGCCTAAACATCAAATTCCAGGGAAATGAACAGACTCAAGAAAGTGAATTTTTTATTAGAGAAGTAAAGCCATTTAGTTGATGAAATACTTAAAATAGAGCCTCAGTTTGCAGTCTCAATTCACAGGGTTTCCAGAATCAGCCTTTAATGTCATCTAAGTCTTAGGAAAAACAGCTATTTTCCTTGAGGTTCTCGCTAATGTCGCATTTTTAGTTTTTGTAGACGGTAAAATCTACGGTTATGGAACGGATTGATCCTGTGATGTTAAAACCACTGACGATTTGTTAGACTTATACACAAAGAAGTAAGTGCATAGCTCACGAGGAACACCAGTGTGGTGTCTGCCGTAAGTACTTTGATACTCAAGTCAACGAGGCTGGAAAAGACAATTTAGTGAGGGCTAGGGGGAGGAAAGGTTACCAAGTCTCGTCTAGTCTTTTTAGGAGCAATTAAGTGGTATTGATATTTGGTATTGATATTGAATGAATAATGAGAGGCATGACCTCTGTTTATATAGTGAGCCTAGGAGCTTTAATCATAATAGAACTCTGAGTTCATAATGGCGGAGTTTGAGTGAATAAGAAAGTCCTAATTTACTTACCTTTGTAGGAGTAAGAGTCTTAATTCATGTAAGATTTGGGATCTTAGATGAATTAGGATATATATGAAACCTTTGGACGGATTGGGATGAAGGTGGAATGATTGGAATCTGTAAATGAATTAGGATATGAATGAAACTCTAGGTCCTTTGAAGCGACCATGGGCTGATGGGCTTGAGCCCAAGTGAGCTAATGACGAGGCTCAGTTTGGGGCAAGGCTTTAGTAATTGGATGGTCCAACTTGTGAGTAGCTTGGACTGACTTGTAGTGTGGATTTTAGCATAGGCTCAACCGGAATTGGGTTATGCAATAGATGTTTTGGGTTTGAACTTGGTGAGACCCATTACGATTTTTTGTCCATACAAATATAATTCTGGAAACAGATTTAAGAATGTTGTTCCTGGAAAAGTAAAGATCAATTAACTGTCTAACCTCACACAAAGTTCAACAATAATGAGCAGTAACCTTGCATTGATGCAGTTAAACCCATTGGTTAGAAACAGTTATTTTAAGTGGCTGGCACTGAGAACTTGGGAGCAAGAAATCAACTTTTTTTTTTTTTTTTTTTACTATAACATACAGAGAACATGCAGATGAACCTGTAAGGTACTTAAATATGCATTACATCGCATCTCTTTTGCTAAGATATTTTTTTTTTCCGAAGGAGGTTCATTTACAAAATTGCACTATGTTCAGCTGGTGCATTAGTTGCAGCTTGCTAATGGCTCTTTTGGTTCTGTACTGCTTGAAGAGTTATCTGAATCGCTGTCAGGTTCCTCCAGAGCCGCATTATTCTTTGCACTACCTTCTACCATCTTAGGGACAAATGGACTGCTGGAGGGATGATTATTATAAGGCTGTGGATGGATTGAGATGTAATTTGCAGTTGATGGAAAAGACCGGTAACCATAGGTAGTTGGGTAGGGACTAGGAGGAAATGCACTTGGTGGAGGCCAATACATCATTGGCATGAAAGTATTTGCAGGCTGTGGTGGGAATATATGATAGGGGGATTGATTGCGGTATGACACATTAGTAGCAGAGTTAGGAAATACTTGGTTTGATACTAGAGGGGTATCGGCATGAGTCTGCGATGGCATTGATTGAAATGGTGCTATTCCATGATTTTGAATAGAGGCATACCCCATCATCCCAAATTGCGCGGGAGGCACAGCACTTGGAGGAGCAGACTGTTGCATTGAGGATCTTGGTGCATTCTGAGCCTTACTTGCGGAGTTCGATTGTTTCCTGACCTTTGATTTTGTTGTTGTTGTCTTCCCAGTCAACTGCTGAGAGCCAGAACTGGGCTGCTGAAGAGTGAAAACGTTGCAAACTGAGTCACTGATTCAATAGACTCCCAAACAAGTTCAGTGTTTCAGTTGGGACATTGCACCAAGTGACCCTAGTATCATGAATTACTAAAATCGAAGAAAATATGCAACAATATTACCATCTAAATGAAACATGACTCAGCAATGGTGTAATACTCAAGTGACTCAAAAATCACAGAGTGTATTGCAAGTTTTGATGGGCAGTTCTAACAACTCTTAAATATTAGGAAACATCAAATGACTCTGTGCAGACATAATTTCATTTTATGCTCATCAAGGTGGTACTTTTACTAACTCAAAATTTGATGCTGAAAAAGAGGTCAATTTACTGGCTGCAGAACTCTAAATAAAACAAGTATTCTATTATGGAATAATCCTGGAGTTTAGATCTTACACTATCAGGAGTGGCTGGATATGGAAGAAATAACTCTTCCCCTTCAGCATCCCTATCTGTCCTGCAACAGGAAGATTGTGTAAAAAGTTATACAACTCTTAAAAGATCTGCATCAAGCAAAGACTACAAGAAATCAAGAAATGGAGAAATTGAAATTCACACGTCGGGCAAGATAAAGCAGAGCTATCCACGTGAATTTTTATTGGTTCAGGAATATAAAAATCACCTTACTTCTATAGATAGGCCAAGTGTTCGATGAACATGAAGAGCTATGTGTATGACCACTTTTATTTAAGGAATTAACCATAATCCTGTACTTTATAATGCTTGTATGTTAAGAAAGCTACAAAGATATTGGCTTGACATATTGGTCTAATCTGTAACGCATTATATATACATCTCAATACAATATTTGGCATCATATACCTGTAATATTTTTGCAGCAAATCTAAGTTCCGGTATTTTGTTTCCCTTTGAACCAAGTCATCAGGAAAACCAGCCATGAACAGAAGAGTGATGCCCAAGGCCTTGAAGAAGAAGCTTCCACTGCGAACATGGACTAGCATTGCCATTCGGCACATAACTGGCCCAAAAGACTTCAGCTTGTTTCTTCCCATTCGTTGCCTGACATATCTGGAAAAATTGAGCGTAGAAAATAGTAGGTTAGGCTAAGAGATCGGCAAAATGTTAGTAAGTCACCATCAACTGGTACACTGCACAGTGCTATCACTAGCACTTTCATGCCTTGGTTGTTCTAGAGAGAAAATGGTCAAATCTCTTCAAGGGTTTAAGATCATGCGATTTGAAACATGAACAAGAAAATCTTGTCTTTCCATTCAGATTAAAGACATAAAAACGAAATATGATTCAGCATAATTGAATTAGGTGTGATTACACCTTTGCAAACCAATAGTATTGTAGCACTTACTCATTCTGGGGAAGATTTCTAGTCCTTCCACCGTACTTGATGCACAAAAATAGGCATGAAGGGCAGCTAGGATCAGATGGACGCATAGCCTTTTCCTCCTCAAGTATTTGAACAGGACAGAATGTTGGATTCTGCCGATTCGGATAGAAAACCTTCCTCCGGACTCCAGGATTCTCATATAGCACATGCTCCTGCTAACAAATGATTGAGATGTTTCATCCAATGATCAGTAAGAGAGAATACATAAAAGTAATTTCACCTAAATTATTAATAGACATCAAAGGATTGTATTCAAAAAGTCCTAATAAAGTTCTATAACAGGCTCAGCTGGCATTCCATGATGGTTGAACTGGTCATGCATATTGCAACCTATTCACAATATTATATGCAAGAAAAATTTTAGGTTGTTTCTTGTACTTGCAAGATGTTTTGGCTAACTGAAAAATTGACATAAAACAATTTCAACTCATTCAATAAACAAAGGGACACCAAATGCCCTTAATTCAAGTTCCAAAGATGTCCAAAGACCCCATAAAGCAATATCAGAGTCTGTATTGCAAATAGCTACATAAAACAGTCCCTTGTCTATCAATATATTAATTCATTCTATTAACAGGTTGAGATCATCAGAGCCAACATTTTTGATTATTTAAACTGCTGGGGATGCGTGTGGCGGAGAAGACATCTTCATACAAATCAACTGACCTTATAAATTCAAGACAAGACAATCAAAGAACAAACAATAACACTTCTAGAGAGGTGTCATATTTAAGATTGAAACCATTTTTGTAGTCAATCTAGTAGGAATTTTATACGCTTCCTCTATGTCCAGTAACGGTCACCAGAAAATATTTTTGTGTGGCTCTTGAGACAGCGGATGCATATTAAGAGGAAAAAAAAATATTGATTATATAAGGTCAAAAATAAAAAAAAAGTAGCACCGAGAATAAAGTTTCTTACCCCAGGGTTCTTTGGAGACACAAATGGTTCCCCCTTCCTTAAGATGCTAAAATGATTGAAGTCTAACTCATACATATCTTCACATCCATGCCTTATACCCAGGGATGCAAATACTATGATTTTTCTTATGGTATGGGACTGAGCAGTTTTCAATAACAGGGCTTCTGATTCAAGAATTCTCTTTACTTCTTTTGGACAGAAAGGCACCTTTGCAGGCTTTTTATTCACCAATATGCTAGCAGATCCTGTATGACAAGCCTCCTTCTTATGCATCAGCATCTCTTCTTGTGCTTTGTATTCTCCATTGTTCATAACTTCTCTCTTATCATGTTTCTTGAGATCCCCTTGGTTTCGAAGTGTTTGTGAATCAAGTGGTTTGCAGTCTTCTATTTCATACTCTATAGTTCCTTGGCTTACATTTGCAACAGTTGCCTCACTCTGACCAGCAACAAAATTTTCCAAACAAGGTAGCATTCCCTGATCAAAATCTTCTTCATGAAGCTGTTCTTTTGGTTCACAATTATCAGTTCTTGCGTTAGTTTCATCATCTTCATAACACTCGTCATCTTCATCCTCACTTTCATCCGAATCATCACAATCTGCAGCAGGTTCACCATCTTTAACTTTATCAAAATGCAAAAACTGAGTCTCATCCATGCTCATCATCCAGTTGACTAAGCGCCCTTCTAGATTTGCATCAACTTGGAGAATGCATCTTTCATGTTTTGTCTTTGATGCCATATCACTTTTAATGACATTTGCTTCTTCTGTTCTATCACAGCTTGTTTCTATCTTTTGTCTTTTGAACTTCCTGATGTACCTTTCTGTTATATTCAGACAGCTGCCCTGAGAGAGACCATTAGAGCTGCCATTATTACGATTAATTTTGAGAAGAGAAAGAATGCCAACAAGTACAGTATTTAATTATACTGAGTGTTAATCAATAATCTACATGTCCAGATTTCTTGCATATAAATTATTCAATCTCAAAGATTTAAGTTCACATACAAAACCATGTAAATGATTTCAACGAACAGATTAATAAGGTGTAGTAGTTGCTACAAAATCAGAACTTTTAAACATAACTGAATGATCACCATGCTCATTTATCATGGCTGTAGATAAATTTCATCATGATCATTGCATCAGATTAAGAGAATAGGTGAACTACTTTCTCTTACATGTATATATAACATCGGAGAGTATCATCAGATTAGATTGCTTAGCAGACTGTAGAAAGGAAGCCATAAATGTATAATGATCAAACTAATCCAGAAATATAGAACCATGAATATGTTATCTCTAGAACCATTAAATTATAAGAGATTTCAATAGTACTATCAATGTTTAATGAGATCAAATCAAAAGATTATCAAACGCTATTATAAGAAAAGTGGCAAAAACTCAAATATGAAGTAGGCAATATTAAACATACTTGTCCATCTGGTAAAAGAGACTCCTTGTCTCTCTCTTGTATTTGAGCTTCAAGTAATGATATTCTCTCCATAAGTTGAGCATTCTTTTGTCTCTCTTTTTGTAACTCAGCTGAAATCTCTGCAATAACATTGACAGTGCTCTCTCCTTTCACTTCTTGCTCAATGGCACAGAATGCAGAAGCATTCACCAAACCAGCACAACCTTGATGCTCCACCATTGGAGAATATTATATATAACACCAACACCCTATTTCAAAACCTTAACTTCAACACAAATATATATATATATATATATATAGCAGCGATCGTTATATTCACTAGAAATGAAACAAACCCACCATTATGCTTCAAAGATTCAATTAATAGAAAAATCTCTAGAAAATATATATCCTAAAAAATGCAATAAAAGTATTTAACTTTCAAGACAAAACCGACATAAAAAAAATATAAATATATATATTAACTGAAAAAGCAAAGTTGGATTGGTTCTCTATATATGTAGTGGCAAAATGATATTGTTCCATTGACTGAACACTTGTTTTTCAAAGTGAAAAGAGCATGATCTATATATGGAAAGAGTGTGGACTATATGTTGAATGATAGTCAAATAGTTAAAAGTTATGAAGCAACATGAAGTCTTTAGAATAATTTGATCAAACTAAATGTATGAAGTAATAGTTCTTTGAGAGAAAGAGTGGAGAAGAAGAAGAAGAAGAAGAAGAAGAAGAAGAAGTGTGGAAGCAAATGGTGATGAGGAAGAGAGTGATGAAGGAAGGTTTTGGTTTTGGCTTTGGTTTCAGTGTTTTGTAAAAAGGAAAAGGGAACGGCGAAGAGCGAGGCATGCAACCCCACGTGCGCCTCTCAACTCAAGATGATCATATTATTCTTTTTTCTTTTTTCTTTTTTCTTTTTTCTTTTTTAATGCCCGCGGTTATTCCATCAACTTTGTACACCTCAATTGGACTCCCCGTACCTTGGAATTATCAATCGAGTAAGAACTCTAGTAATTATTTTTATTAATAATCAAAGAGAGATTCGAACTCAAAACCTCTTAAGCTTAATTAGTAAATACATGTACGGCAAAAAAAAAGTATGAGAATTTTACGAGTATGATATGATAAAGGGTAAAAAATATGTTTGTAAAAATTTGGTCATAAAATTTAGATATGAAAAAAATACGGTATGAGTATATACGGGTTTAATACAACATATTGTTAATAATACGTTTTGAAAAATACGGCAATATAAATCCTAGTTTTAGCACTTTTCATAGGTTATTTAGTTAAAATTTATATAGCATTTCAAATATACGGGTATAACAAAAAAAGGGTATGGGAATTTTATGAGTATGATACGACAAACGGTGAAAAATTCGTTTGTAAAAATTCGGCAAAAATTCGGATACGGAAATAATTCGCGAATAATACGACTAAGGCATATAATTAGCAAATAATATAGCTAGGCTGACAAAATATGGCAGTTCACGAATAATACACGAATTTACTAACTAAGTTCTTGAGTAATACACCCAAGAGTCCTTATTGAACCACTCAACTAACAAGAGGTAGTTTATTTTTTCTTTTTTAATAAATATTTTTTTCTATATATGAAAAAAAATTTAGAATGCATCTTTCTTGATAATCAAATCTTGAGAGTTAAGAGGATCAAACCTGATACCGTACACCTTAATCACACATCTCAATATTCGTTCTATCGTTTGAGCTACCCAAGGATATGTCGGTAAATATATACATATTCCACAAAGTGATATAACATATATCACTAAAAGAAAAATTCTTTTTAATGTTAAATACACGTACATTCGATTGTTCAAGGAGTTGATATATATCATACGAATTGATGTGACAAATTCTTTTTTTTTTAAGCCAATAAAGATATATATGCCAATTTTTTTTTTTTTTAATATTATCTAGTTTAAAAATCATAATTGATTTAGTTTTATTATCCAACAATAATGTTTTGTTTACAACTGAGTCATATAACCAGACAAAAATTGCACAAAATTCATATAAAATGACTATTTTATCCTTTGTTTTTTGTCTGGTTCTATGACTCAGTTATAAACATATCATTACTCATTATCTAAATCCATTAAAAAGGTACTAACAAGTAACAATAAGCTTTATTAATGAACCATCAATGGGTGGTCTACTGGTTAACTAAGACTTTTGAGTTTATTACTCAAAAAGTCTTCGGTTCAGTTCACCTTGACCTTTAATAGGGGTCTCTATTGGAGACTTACTCGATCATTAACTTCAAGGCCTCAGAAGATTAGTAAGCTAACCCGGACACTCGGTGAACAAATAAAAAATAAATAAGCTTTATTAACAACTATAAGGTAAATATGGCTGCCATTTTGAACTACGCTATACTCTTGAGCTATTGCATATGCTTAATTGTCTTTGTCTTAGCGGTTTATATACGAGGGGCTTGCTTAATTTAATTAAATAAATCATGGTTTAATTAATTTATTGATAACAGTTCACCTTAAGATTTAATAACAACAGTGATATTGTCTTCTTGTATAAGTGCTGTAGTTGTGTTGTGTGCCCCATTTTTAAGCAGGCTGGAAGCATCCGAGGCTATAGGTCTAATAATATTATAATGTTAAAATATAATTAAGAAATTAATCACCTAACTGTAAGCATGACCATACTTAAAACTAGTTGGTTGGGAGAATGTCAATGCTCATGATCTCCTTTCTAATTCACATTAGGTGACCTTTTTTTTTTTTTTTTTTTTTTTTACGATAATCGGGGTGTTTGGACCAACTTGTTCGCACATCAACTAATCCTCGAAGTCTGTTGAACACTCTACAAGCCTAAGCTCAAAGGATTAGGTAAGTCACAATGTTATTGTGTTAGGTCGTCCCAAGGTTTGAACCCAGAAACTTAAGAAAAGAAGCAAACATTCTTGATCGTTAGGTCAACCCCTTGAGGTTTAGGTGACTTATTTTGATAGTTTCTTTGTTTACATCAACTGTGGCTGCTTTGCACAAATAAACGAACGTCACATAACAAGTTTGTTGATACGAAAAATCACACTAACTTGAGAGATTCAATTGACTTTGACGGAACTGAAACTGATGAATATATTATTAATTAAAATCAACTAGGAAGAATAAATAAAAGGACATAACACTTTTTAAAGTTGTTCAGCGAGTTAACTCTCAAGCCTACGTCCACGGTTCTTGTATTAAATTTGGAAGTTACAAGAATAAGCACTCTTCTCTCTATAAAATAGCTAATCCCTTACACTAACTTTTTTAGGGTTATTTATATATGAATTTGATAACTTTTTGGAATCATAGTTTAAACATGGGAAGTTAACCCCATGATTAGCGTGACCGCGCTAAATCTGGAATTGAGTGATAAGATACCGAAATCCTCTTTTTGATTTTAGGAGATAAGGTTTATTGATTATCTATAAGACAACTGTTTGGTTAGCTCGCTCTGTCGAGCTGCACTTTCTCTGAGTTATCATTGATTCCGAACTTGTCGAGCTGCACTTTCTCTGAGTTATCATTGATTCCAACTTGTCGTAAACTCTCGCACAACAAAGTCTTATGATAAAAATGCACAAGTCTTTTCGCTAAAATTCATAGGAATGCTCTGGTGTATCATAAACTCTCTTATTTCTTTATATATAATCATATTCATACTGGTTCGAGAAGATGATCAACCACATAAATGACCAATTGCCAATCTAAAGAATTTAATTGAATGTCTGAGAAAAATATGACCAGTTTTATCCAAATATTTATTCATTCATCTGTTAGATATCTTCAACACATGATATTTGGAGCCTATTGTCTGCATATGTCTTCAACCTCAGTTCTGTCTCACCTTTTTTGTCTTCAAAATGAGATTAAAAAATGAGTATTCATCTCTGGAACAGCTAGCTTTCACAGCAAATTAATGGATTCAGAAGATTAAAATGACAGATTCCCTATTCTTGAAGGGGGCATAATTAAGGGTAATGTGCTCCAATTATAACTAAACTGATACAAAAATCATCACTGATAATAATAATAATAATAAAAACACTAGAAAAATTTGCTGTCTCTGTCTTGACTATCGAGTCCATCAAGCCTTTGGCTTTCCTAGGTATAAAGAAACTCTGTGCACACGTGCATATAATATGCTTAATGGGTTACAGGATTTACACAGAAAATTAGCCTCACGTGGAAACCTAACTTGAATGCTTGTCTCTAATGCAGTTTGTGTCAGGGGAATATGAAACTAAACCTTGGATTCCATCCTTCTAATCTTAAATTAATCAACAAAAACTCAAATGGGCATGCACTTCTATAAACAAATATTAATTGGGTTGTAAGTTTAGGCCATTGAGACACATATCAGCCCTTGATTTTGCATTGCTTTTACTGTTTTACATATCTTGATGTCCAATTAATCTAAAGTCTGCATAGGGTTCTGTGGGAAAAGTTTTGTTCAAAGGTAAAAGAGTTTTGTGTAATGTTATACTACAAACAGCTCCAGCTCCTTAAGAACTGGCTTTCTGGTTTTTTTATTGTGTAAAATTGATCAAGAGAAGCTTGGGGGTAAAGATATTGAGAGAACTATTTTTCCTTCCACTATTTGATAATAATCCCAGCCCAACTGAGTAAATATTCATTTGAAATATGTTTATTGTCATTCGCTATCGATGTAAGATGTGATAGAAGGTATCACAGTTCCGCGAACATATAAGCCTGCATGAATTCCCAGTATTGACAAAAATGAAGATAAAAAAAAACCAAGGAATCGAAGTGGGAATGTGATTCCACTTATTTGATGTTATGACACAAATCTTTACAAAGCCTCCATCATACAGAAGTACATAACGCTTTCTTATGGACATTACAATATTAAATAAGAATTATCAAAAAGGATCAGGTCATGGCCAAAACCTAATGTAGAACAAGAGAACTATTCAGAAAACAGTTATGCACAAATACTACTGCAACTCCAAGAGATACTAGCCGATGCCTGCTTTAATTGTAAAAGTTGGAAATTCAAGATGGTAAAAGGACACTTAAGAAATTAACTGTCACAATGGTCTACTCATTACTCCTGCGAAGATTACCCTATTTCCGGTGACATCTTTAAGTAACTCAAACATCTCGCTTGCCTGAAAAATACACAGCTGCCTACTGGACATTTAGCTCCCACCAATGGAACTAAAAGAGTTTTGCAGGCTGCGGTGGGCCACTTCTCATCATTGTGCAGAACTCTTCATAGTTGATCCTTCCATCCTATAGTTTTAAGTGGTATTAGAACCAATAATGTGTCAAAAGTTAGTTTGAAGTTTTCAAATCGGAAATTAACTTACATTATCTGTATCGACTTCAGAAATTACTTCCCGGATGCTAGCTTCGTCACCAATTCCGTATTCCTTCATTGCTGTCTCTAGTTCATCCCTTGTAATATATCTGTCGAAAAGTTTACAATGACATAGTGATTTAATTGAGTCGCATATGACAAATTTCCCATAGATAAAGAAAATAATAGCTTTTTCTCCAGAACTTTTCCCATTTTTCTAAACCTCAGATTTTGAATCAAATTTGCCAGAGAGAATTCATTCTTCCAAAATACGAAACATGCATCAACCAGAAGACATGAAATGTAAAAAGATGAAAACAAATTAAACATTGAACTCTCATGATGTTTCTTTGGTATTCTTACTATCTGTTGTGCATTGTGGAAAACTAATGCAAAACTGATATATTTCTAGATAAGACAACTGCTCTAGTTTATCCATGTTTGTTTATTGATATAGTTACCAGTAAATAAATAAACAAGTACAACAAACACAAAATAACAGCGAACTCACCCACTACTATCTTTATCAAAATACTGAAATGCTTTAAACAGGTGCTCATCTCTTTCCAGTCGGTGTCTATGCATGGTAGCTGAGATAAATTCAATATAGTCAATTGTGCCATTTCCGTCCACGTCAGCCTGAAATTCATTACAGAGTCATAGCAAGAACAATAGTTGAGTATGAGATGAGAGGCATATGCAACAACCAACAAAATGAGATGCAGTAGGGAACATGACTACTTACAGCTTCCATGAGTTGTTTGACTTCAGCTTCAGACAATTTTGACCCAAGTCGAGCCATACCTGACTTCAGTTCTTCATAAGTGATTGTGCCACTCTTATCAGTATCCATGTTTGCGAACATTGCTTTAAGACCTTTAATTTCCTCTTCAGATAGAGTTTCAGCAATAACCTGGATGAATTTTAAAATGCAAAACTGAGATGGATACAGCAAAGTGGTAGAAGAAGTGCAGTTGTGGTGACTACGTGATAATACAGGAAAGGAGAGTGATGATGATCAGGTGAGAGGTGACAGCAATTTTGTTGGGGTGGCAGCAAAGGTGATGAGGAGGAGGTGGTAGCAGCAGCAGTAGTGACAGTGTATGGGGACCAATGGTGGTAATTTGAAACAAAATGGCCATTACACCTTATATTGGAAGAAACACCCCTCTCATATGCAAACCCTAAAGTTGTTCGCCAAACTAAAAGTCAGTATAAGCATAAGGAATCATGAATCTACCCACCCCAATCCATATGTGCCAAAACATGACCCAAAAAAAAAACACCTTTCTGGTTTTTGTTTATGAAAGGAATCACAGAAGAGTTTCAAATTAGATGTGTATAAAGAGACTGGTATTTCTTATACAATTTATGGGCAACCTATTGGCCCTTTAAAAAATAAAAATCAAACAAAACTAGAAAATTAGCAATACAGTTTGACATTCACCTTTAATGCAAGCTTCTTGAGTTTATTCATCGCCCTGAATTGCTTCATTCTAGAGAGAACTGCACTATCTATTGGCTTGTCTGTTCCACCTTCTCTAATCCATGGATGCTCTAATTATACAGATTATAACAGTTAGCCAAAAGCACATAAAGCCTTACAAGAATAAAAATACCAGAAAATAGGAAAAAGAAAATCATCTGGATTGATTGACCAATGAGTAAACATCAAAATTTCACACCATCCATTTGTATTGTTATAATATAGTCAATGATGGCTTGCAGTGGCTTTTAATAATTCATTAGAATTTGATATGATGTTTATCTTTTGTAAAAGCAATAGGAAACTGTGGTACACAACTTGGCCAAGCATTAACAAGAAAAGAAAGTTCCGACATTTAAACTTAAATTGCCCAGGAATTTAGTTTCTACTATACTTCAACAGGTATGTAAACATAATTTATGGGAATGACACATGAAAAAAAAAAAATAAATAAGAAACAAATTCTTGAGAAAAACTGACCAAGAAATAGAATTAGCTCCAGGGCACAATAAAATGATTTATGACATGATCATTTTCCGTAATGCTAAGCATGATTATAGGGTTCATTACCAAGAACTTGAGCAGAAGTGATTCGCTTTCTAGGGTCTTGTGTCAGCATTTTCCTGACAAGGTCTTTGGCACTGTCTGATATCGAAGGCCATGGTTCACTTACAAAGTCAATCTCTCCTTTCAAAATGACATCAAATATGCCCTTTTCAGTCTCTGCAACGATAATGAGCAAAATATCTTAGCAAACGTAAGTAATAAAACATAGTTGACAAAAGAAACTGACAACATTGTAGAACATACGGCAGTATTTCAAAAACATATCAACTATTTCTTTACCAGCCCAAAATGGAGGTACACCACTAAGTAGAATATACAGAATAACTCCTGCACTCCAAATGTCTATTTCCTTTCCGTAGCTACGTCGTAATACTTCAGGAGCAACATAGTAAGCACTGCCTACTATATCACGATATACTTTCCCTGAGATAAATTTCCAGAAAGATTACATTTAGTTCATGGCTAGTTCACAAATAATAACATAAAATCCCCAATGAATTGAAACAATCAAAAATTAAATGTTTAGAGAAACTGCATGAACAAAAAAGAAGTTAATGAAAAAAAAATTATCAAAACAAGAATTTTATAAGTTCAATAAGTGAGAGTGGACAGAAGCTATATATCTGGTCATGAGCTAAATGAGCACTTTGAAAAGCAGCTTCTCAGATTTAAGCTTTCATGTTGATTAAACATTCATGTTGATTAACAGTCAAGGTACTCTAGCTCTCAGAACGTTCATGATATTTCACGCTAGTCTTCAACATTGAGAAGAAACTTGATCTTATTAATCATAAATCAACCTCCAAAATAGCATGTGCTTTAGCTAATATTTTTTATTGCTAAGAGCATCACAAACTACTTGAAATAGAGGTTTATATTTGCATAAAGTATTTTCCCCCATGATACATAGGCTCTACTTGGTAACATAAGCCAATCGTTTATTGATTCATAACTAACCACAGATGAAGTGAAGGTCCAGTGGCCAATCAACATCTATAAATGTAGTAACTGGCAAACTCTATCAGAAATGAACTAACCTGTATACTAGATCACTAAACTAACAAAAAACTGCTGACACTTCTCTTTGAAGCTAAACCAATGGAAGACAATCCCGGCAGCATATCTGACCACTTCTAAACAAATGATGGAGGCCTAACCCCATGAATTACAGTTTCCTAAACTCAAGCATGTCCACAGATTAGATCTAAGTTCCTACTCATGAGGTGAATGCTTATTATAATAGTAAATACAACTCTGCTGTCTCAAAATTCAAGCCACAAAACGTGAAATGAATAAACTTGAGGGTTACAGAACCTAGCCATTATCACACAAGTTCAACCAATCCTTAGAATATTATACCTAATTGTCAAATTTCTCACAAAACACATCTTTTAAATTATAGAAATCTCGACGCTAAATTAGCAAAACTCGAAACATGAAACAGAAAATTCGACAGGGGAGTAAAATTATCACCTTCCTCAATGAATACAGACAATCCAAAATCAGTTGCCTTCAACATAGCACCCTCACCCTTGCTGGACAACAAGAAATTCTCGGGCTTAAGGTCACGATGCATCACACCCATAAAATGGCAAATATGCACCACATTCACTATATCCCTACAAATAGTAGCAGCTGCTCTCTCAGTATAATGACCCTGAGCAATAATCTTATCAAAAAGCTCACCACCAGAGCACAACTCCATCACAAGATGCACTGATTGCCTGTCCTCATAAGCACCCCTAAATTCAACTATGTTTTGTTGCCCAGACAAATGTTGCATTAAAAGTATCTCCCTCTTCATGTCCTCCGTATCTTGTTTATTCTTAAGCTTTCTCTTCAGTATTGACTTGCAGGCATAAGTGTGGCCAGTTGATTTCTCAGTGCACGAGTATGTGATTCCAAACTGGCCTCTACCCAGTTCATTACCTAAAGTATAGAACTGTTTAATGTCATCAAAAGGCTTACCTAGTATTGTTTCCGGCCCATGAACTTCCCTTGTGTTTGCTCCTGCAGCTTTCACATGTTGTGGCTGTGGCCCTGTTCGTGAAGTGGCTTGAGCTTGAGGGACTGACACTTTGGGAGGCTGAGCAACACGATGTTGTTGTTGCTGATACGTTTGATGGGTTTGTCTAGGAGGAACTGTTTGCTGACTTGAATAACCAGTGCCTGATCTATAGCCATTAATATCTGATTGTGGAACTCTTTCTTTGCTGCCACAACAACCCATTTTTTTTAGATCAAGATAAAGAATTGAACTTGGAAATTAAACTGGGTTTTCTTCAAGAGCTCTTGTAAATGTGAATCTGTTGAACAGGCTGAGGCTTTCGTACAGAAAGCTACAAATAGGAAGATGGGAAAGTTGAATATAGACAAAAGGGGATTTGTTTCAGGGGTATTTAAGCAAAACCCAGATCAAAATTTGAGTCCTTCAGATAAATTTCGAATTTTTGGGCAAAATCTCACATTATCCTTGGTAGGACTTGATGTTTGAAAAGCAGAATTCTCAAGTCTTTATCTTTGTGAAAATGTGCCATCTTCTTATTGAACAAGAAAGTCATATTGCTAATCAAATATATTTATTTTTCATTATTTTTGTTAAAATAAATTATTTTTTTCATTAATAATTGATTTTTTTTATTTATTAAATTCTAAATTTTTTACAATAAGAAGAAAAAATCCTTGCGAAAACCGCAATTAGTTGGTCCAGCAGTTAAATAAGACTTTTTAGTGTATTATTCAAAAGTTTTTGAATTCGATCCGCCTGAGTTGTTAATAGGAGTGACCACTAAGGGAATTTATTCGGTTGTCAATTTCAGGATCCCGAGAGATTAGTTGAGGTGTACGTAAGCTGGCCCAAACACCCATAGTCACCAAAAATAAAAAATCCTTGAGACTATTAGATTATTTCTTTATTATTCTATAGAAGTTATTGAAAAAAAATATATATATACAATGTAAATCTTTCTATATGTCAATTATTTTTCTAAATTAGACTAAAATCCAAATATATCTTACTCCAAAATCCTTTAAAAATCTTTCTTTATTATTCTATTCAAGTTATATATATATATATATATATATAATGTAAATCTTTAAATATGTCAATTATTTTTTCTAAATTAGACTAAAATCCAAATATATCTTACTCCAAATTCCTTTAAAAATCTTTCATAATTAAAAAAAAAATCATCATAAATATTTTCGAAATTATTAAAAACGTTTTCAAAGTCTTAACGAAGTTATCGCAAAATATAAAAACAATATGATATAACATGTATGAGAGATTTTTTTTTTTTTTTTTGGTGATCAAGTGTATTTAAGCTAACTTGCACACACTTTAACTAATCCTTCAGAATCCTGAAAATTAAAGTTGACACCTAAATAAATCCTCTCAATTGTCACCTCTATTAATAACCTAAGTTGATCGAACTATATCCAAAAATTTAATTTGACAACTGGGTCACCCAGTCACAGTTTTGTAAAAGTTTTTAATCATTTTAAAAGCATATATTATTTTTAATAATTATGGGCGTATTTAATACTACAGTAATTGTCACACAAGATATATGAAATAAGCTTTTAAGATAATAATTAAAAAAAAATAGAATATTTTAACATGGTGATTTTTTTTTTTTATAAAATCATTCAGTTGATGATTACAAAAAAGGGTCACGTGTCAAAATTCAAAACGTTGAAAGCCGACAAATGCAGATAATTAGTAGAAAAGAAGTCAAACCGATAATTTTTTGAAATTTGTGAAAATCAATAATTCATAAGCCCACTTATCATGTCTTGTCTGTTTTTTCATATGACGTAATTACCCCTTGTGACTTGTCCTGTCACGTGTGTGCTTACGTAATTTCCACAACACTCTTGGCCCAAAATTTAAGCTAACTAACTAACTTTGTCTAACCTGTGAGCTGTGAAAGACCCAGCCCACGAATTAAATTAATAATTTAATTTAATTAATTAATCAAACAACTTAATTATTTTTAATTTCATAATCTTATCCGTTATTAGAATTACTATTGTTAATTACGAGATTCATAATCACAAACCCTTATCTTTTACATAAGGGTAAATCATATAAAAAGAAATAATTTAATCTATTAAAAAAATTTAATATATTAAAGAAAAACGCGTTGGCTAGATGGGTCAACATCCTACTGTGATGGAGGTCGTGGGTTGAGTTACCTCGAACTGTAAGCGTAGGACTGATGAATTAAGGAAATAAGGTTGTATTTCTACAACGAGCTATCCCTTATAGACAGGTGCTCAGGGAGGGATCGAAGCTGGCAATAGTGAAAGTCAAGCTATAGTTTTTAGATTAGTGGTATGCATATGATCCAGGCCATGTGTCACTCAATTAAAGGATTGCTTCACTTGTAAGTCTATCAAGGCTTACTTCACTTGTAAGTTTATCAGTACCACGTGTCATTCGATCTGAGGTTTACTTCACTTGTAAGTCTATCATTGTAACACAATATAAGCCTACTTTTTAACCCTAATCAAAGAAGATTCATTCATAACTTGCTCAAGCCACACTTGTATACAGTGAAAGCAAAGAAAACAATGCAAAAAACAGTAGACGTATGATTTGCACCAAGTATCCGAACAATTTTAAAAATCTCTTTCTTGTGTTGTTGTTGTGTTTTATTTCGCTCATTGATTCAGCATCAGAATCATGGGTTTAATACAAACTCTTGCATAGATTCCACCACGGATCATGCGTACTTACTATTGGTGTGAATTTTCGTAATGTTCTAAAAATCGGATTGGGACTCGACCCAGCCAAAGGCCAAGTTTGTTTCTGGTTTTCATGATTGGACCGATCATGCTAACGTCAGCATGATGTTATGTTGACCGATCATGCTAAAGTCTTTATCTTTGTGAAAATGTGCCATCTTCTTATTGAACAAGAAAGTCATATTGCTAATCAAATATATTTATTTTTCATTATTTTTGTTAAAATAAATTATTTTTTTCATTAATAATTGATTTTTTTATTTATTAAATTCTAAATTTTTTACAATTTAGAATTTAATACAAATTCGTGGTAGAAGTATGCAGGATTCTACCACGAATCCTGCATACTTCCTATTGTTGTGAATTTTCACAATGTTCTAAAAATCGGACTGGGACTCGACCCGGCCAAGTTTCCGATTTTCATGGTTGGACCGGTCATGCTGACATCAGCATGATGTCATGCTAACGTCAACAGAAAAGAGAAAAAAATCCAGATTTTTTATATAACTAAAATCCATCAAACAAACCCTACAATAATAAATTTCTAATAGCATTTTACTTTATGACAGCATGTAAATGAGAAAATTTCTGTACTCATCATGTTACTCATGTTAGATTCTTGATTGCAGTTGACTTTTACAGTTGAAATGGTTAAATATAAATCTCAATAGCAAACACTTCCTGGATAAATTTAACACAGAAAAAAAGCTATTGTAACGAGAGCAAAAATTTATGTCCATTGTAAGTTCCTGATGTCACATTGAATAAAATTTATGTCCAACTACAAGTTCAATCTTCAAAGAACAACGCATCAGTTATCTACCGGGGACAGCCGCTGTTCTAATTATCGACGCCACAATTTGAAGGAAACTTTTCTGGAACAAATTCAGTTCAAAGAATCCACGAGGACAAGACGAAAGATAAAAAGAATTACAAACAATGACCAGTATAATCAGTTGTTGAGAAAGGATAGATTTGATATGATATTTGAGAACTAAAAGGAGCACGCGTAAAAGTAGGGGAAGAAAAATGTCTCACTCTGCACCCAAGAGAGCAGCTGCAAGCACCTAACGTACCACACCCGCAACCAAAATCAGCCACTAACTTATCGGTAACATCCCCAAAAGAATTCTCCGCCTGCTCCATATTAAAACATGTCATTCATTGATTAAAAATTTAATCCTAAAACCAATCAAAGAGTGATAAATACAGTGTAAATTAGGCATGCGAGCAGCGATGTGGGGTCCCGTCGGATACTGCTCTAGTTCCACCTGCAGTAACAAATATAATTAGAATTCAGAGCCTCACCGAAAGTGTTCGACTCATTCATAAAAGTGGTCAAGTCAGAGAGGAACCTTTGGATTGGAGAACTGTTCAAGGTTACCTAAGAGGCTTTCTAATTGCTTCAGCTTCATCTTTAGCCTTGGAGAATGAGAATCCACTCACAAGATTCTTCTCCTTGAAACCCTATTTTGGGATTTTAAAAGAAGTCTACAGGAGGTATTATTATTTCATTATTGGGGTTGAGAATAATGTTCTGAAAACCTGGACCTGAGTCACTACCAAATGCCCTCCCTGCCCTTCTTCGGTTCGAACGGTTGGACCGGTCCGATCGACTAGTCGAACCGATGACGTTAGCATGCTTCACGGTTCAAGCAACTTTCACAGTTTCACCATCAATTTCTAATTTCCTATAAGAAATTGACAGATTCAGTGATTCACATTTCACAATTTCACATCACAATAAGTCAATAATACAATATCATGAATCAATTTAAAACCAAAAACAAGGGTCAAATTTACACAATCTACAAGTGTAAATTGTAAAATACGAAGGCTGGCCACATGAACAAACAAAAAAACATAACCAAATCTCCAAAAAGTCTAAGCAAAATTACCAACATTATAAAACAAGCAGGCCACCTGGACAAACAACAAGAAGATAATAAAATCTACAAATTCTACACATCATAAATCCAAAAGCCAGCCACTAACATGGTTCATAAATCTGTACATAAAGCCATCAATACAAATATTCAATATCATGAATCATGATATGAAATAGAAGACAGAGAAAGATAGGATGACTCTTAGTCTTTTACAGTAGTTTGTTACTTGGTCGACGACAAACGGCAGCAGATGTGAAGGCTGAAATCTTAACTGAAGTGACTAATCCTAGATCAAAGATCGGCAAGCAAGAAGCGAGGCTTTTAGATGGCGACGGTGATGATTGAAGAGGTTGAACCGTTGAAGACTTGAAGTTGAAGAATGAAGACTTGCGTGAGCGACCCACGACAAGGAAGAAGCAAGAGCGAGTTGTAGGCAAGAAGACTTCTTGCAGAAGCATAGTTGAAGTACCGCTGCAGTAGCATCCGAAGACTTGAAGGCTGAACCGCTAAAGCTGAAGTTTGAAAGAGATTCGAGATCGCAAATGGAGGACAGGATGAGGAGGACTAGACTGGAGAGTGGAGATCGCGAATGGCAAAGTAGCAAACCAAAATGAAAAAGGCAAAAAGGAAATTTTGAAAAAGTGGCAAACAGCTCAATAGCTCACAGCTCAACGCAAATTGAAAATGTAATAAAAAATTTGACATTTTGACTTTGTGTTTGTACCTTTGTGGTTTTTAATTTTATATTTTATTTCATATGATTAAACCGAACTGGGTGTGGATCGGATTTCTTTGTTATACTAGTTGGACTGTCGGTTTGCTACAGTGAAACGGTCCAACTGCGGTTTGAAACGGTCTGAAGCAAAATTTTGGTTTTTTACTCTTTTCAAACCGGAAATATAAGCGAAACCTGGTCGGACTGATTCGACTGCCCGGTCCGGTCCAAGTTTCAGAACATTGGTTAAGAATGGAGAAATTATATTAAACGGTATTATTTTAAGGGTGAAGATGAAAAGTAGCACTTTTTTTACTCATAAAATAACAAATGGTATTTTACAAAAATGTGAAGAATGAAGATGCCCATATTTGTAAATGAACCCTAATCATATTGACTCGTCTTCTTCGAAGCTAGATTAAACCTTATTTCTATTGAAGAATCTGAAAACCAATGTTATAAACCGATTCTTAATTTGATTTTGTGTGTAAGAAACATGTTAATTAGAGTTTTTGATGTAGATGAGTGGTTAATATTAGTTGCTTGAGTTAATTTTTAATTAAGGATGTTTCAAATTGAAGAATTTTCTTGTTTTTAATAAAACATGATATTGTTATCGGAGAGTAGGGGTATTGGTGGTATTCGTCATTTTTCACTATCCAAGGTTGAAGATGACAAAAAATGTTTGATACCATCCGATAAGGGTGTATTGGACGTTCGATAGGACTATAGGGGGGCATAAAATTTTCACAGAGAGTATTTTGATTAGAGTAATACTATATTTACCGATCCAAATACTTATTTTTATATACCGACTCACTACCCAACAACCCAAATCTGAAAATTTAACTCAAGTCAGTACGTAAAATCTGTCGCTGAGTCGGTAAGCCTAGCATTACTGTTTTGATTATGTCCAAAGGGACTATAGGGGTTTTATAATATTTATAGGTAAAATTACGATACACCCCTATATGTCCTATATATGTCCAAATACATCTATTAGACGATAATTATAGTCTTATTAGACACTTTTTGTATCTTCAACCTTGGACTGAAAAAATAATCAATACCGCCAATACACCCAGTTAGGTAGTTCAGATTTTGTCAAAAATATAAAAATCCTTCAATTTTCAACATCCCCATCTAAAAATTAACTCAAACAACCAACATTAACCATCCATTTACATAAATATTCTTCGATTTGGTAGCGATTGTAATTATAAAGAATGGGTCTTAAGAGTTTAAGAATAGGTTTTGGTTAAAGGTTTACAAATTTGTAAAGAAGGGTAATTCGTCTGTAAAAATAGTATATAATAATATTTTGCCATATTATGGAAAACTTTTAAACAGGTGCTACTTTTCATCTCCACACCAAAAATAGTGTCATTTAATAAAATTTCTGTTGGGAATGTGTGTGTACAATTTTTTATAGGCGTTATGACACAAAACCCCCCACAGGTTTAGGAAAATTAGAACACCCACAGGTATGGAAATTCTCCCATAAACCCCTTTTTTTTAGACATTAAATAATTTTAACATAAATGAATTAAATGACTTTTTGACCCTTCAAAAAGTTTAAAGATTTTAATGTTACCCACAACATTTAATTTCAAACCAAAAACTTAATAAAACGATTTTCTAGACATGTAAACCTTAAAATCTAACAAATAAAACCCAAAAATTTCACAAAATCCAACCAAACAGAAGCCGCTTGAGGCCAAAAAAAGCTTCATGGCCGCAAACAACCTCGGGCAACTGTTGAGGCCGAGAACGGCGTTGGGCAATCGCGGGGATGCCCGTTTCAGCCTCCTCAAGGCTTTCCAAGGTCGATTGGCCTCATTCCAACTGTAGGAGCCCCCATATCTTTTACATAAGGGTAAATCAGACAAAAAGAAATAATTTAATCTATTAAAGAAATTTAATGTATTAAAGAAAAACGTGCTGGCTAGATGGTCAACATCCTGTTGTGGTGGAGGTCGTGGGTCGAGTCACCTTGAACTGTAGGTGTAGGACTAATGAATTAAGGAAATAAGGTTGTGTTTCTATTACGAGCTATCCCTTACAGATAAGTGTTGAGGGAGGGATCCAAGCTGGCAATAGTGAAAGCCAAGCTATAGTTTTTGGTTTAGTCATCCAAGTCATGTGTCACTCAATTAAAGGGTTGTTTCACTTGCAAGTCTATCAAGGCTTACTTCACTTGTAAGTTTACTAGTACCATGTCATTCGATCTGAGGTTCACTTCACTTGTAAGTCTACTATTGTAACACAACATAAGCCTACTTTTTACCATAATCAAAGAAGATTCATTCATAACTTGCGCAAGCCGTACTTGTATATAATGAAAGCAAAGAAAACAATGCAAAAAACAGTGGACGAATGATTTGCACCAAGTATCCGAACAACTTTAAAAATCTCTTTCTTGTGTTATCGTTGTGCTTTATTTTGCTCATTGATTCAACATCAAAATCATGGGTTTAATACAAACTCTTGCATAGATTCCACCACGTATCATTTGTACTCCCTATTGGTGTGAATTTTTGCAATGTTCTGAAAACTGGATTGGGACTCAACTCAGCAAAAGACCCGGTTTTCAGTTTTCACGGTTGGACCGGACCCAGTTTTCAGTTTTCACGGTTGGACCGGTCCAACCGACCAGTGGGATAGGTGAAGTCATCATGATGTCATATTGACATTAGCATGATATCATGATGATGGCAGCCAAAAAAAAAAAAAAAAACCAGATTTTGTATGTAACTAAAATCCATCAAACAAATCCTGCAATAATAAATTTCTAATAGCATTTTACTATATGGCTGCATGTAAATCAGAAAATTTATGTACTCATCATGTTACTCATGTTGGATTTTGGGTTTCAGTTGACTTTTACAATTGAAATGTTTAAATATAAATCTCAATAGCAAACACTTTCTGGATAAATTTAACATTGAAAGACAAAATAATTAGTTAACTTTTTCAAATTAAGAACCGTAAAATTTTCTGTTTTAATATTTATTGCTTGTTTTTGCAGGTACGTGCGCCATATAAGAGGATAACAGGAAAAGAAAAAAAAAAAAAGCTATTGTAATGAGAGCAAAAATTAAAAGAGTAAGCATGTGTTCCAGGCAAGTTCTAATATGGGCGGGGGCCACTTCAACTCACTGGAAATGAAAATTATGGAGCAGTAGAATCTCATCTTAATTTCAATGAATATGTGCATATCAAACAAAATTAACATTACAGCAAAGCTTAATTCAAAGGTTCACCCAATTCACATGTTTAGTAGTGGCAATCACTTCATACAGAAACCCACTAAAAAACAAACGACATTAAGTGTTAAAAGTAATATATGCCATGTCAATGCACCATTTAAATTAGGATACTTCCATATGGAAACAATTGGAAAACTATGGAAAACTGCATCTTGCTACTAACTGAAGCAATTGTAAGATTATTTCATCGCTAGATTAATCTATTGGCATGATGAATAATTAATGGACTAATGAATATTTTTATTTTGCATTTCACAATAATAAATTAGTTTTAGGAGTTTCAGAAATTGATTGATAGATTCACATTACTCTTACAACAATTTGTTTCTTGGTCGACGACAGACAACAGCTCGCAAACGGTGGTAGATGTGAAGGCTAAAGTTCAGATTGAACAATGGAAGAGAAGACTCTGAACGGAAGCTGAAGTCACGACTGAGGAGTGACGACTGACGAAGAGGTTGAAGAGAAGACGACTTGAAGCTGAAGCTCACGACTTGAAGTTGAAGCTCACGACTTGAAGCTGAAGCTGAAGCCTGAAGGAGATCGCGAATGGAGGAGGACTAGACTGGAGCCACCAGCCACAGCAACTTGGCAAGGAAGAAGCAGAGTAGCAAACTTTTAGAAAAGGTTGAAGAGAAGACAACTTGAAGCTGAAGCCTGAAGCCTGAAGGAGATGCAATTCGCGAATGGAGGAGGAGGACTGGACTGGAGCCAAACACAGTCTCTGCAAGTCTGAATCGCAAAATGCAAATGAAAATGGGTTAAAAAAATTGGGTTTAGTTTAGGGTTTTGTTAGTGCACCGGATTGGGTGTTGGACCGGATTTGGGTGTTGCACTGGTTAGACCGTCAGTTTGGTACAGTAAGACGATCCAATAACAGTTCAAAACGGTTTAACGTTAAATCCAGGATTTTTACTCTTTTTGAACCGCTAATCTCGTCGAAACCGTATTAGACTGGTTCAATCCGGGTTTCAGAATATTGAATTTTTGCATCAACAACATGAAACTAAATAAATTAATACCGTGATTATACAATTTTTTTATTTTTTTTTATTTTTTACGAAATCAGAACCTTAAAGTTCTTACAATCATCTCAAACGATCTGTAGCCCAACCTAGCTTGGGTTATATAAACCATTCTCTGTGGATTGGGCTGTGGTGCTTCTTTGTGATTGAAAAAGTTAACTAAAGATGGGCCAAATTTTGTCTCTTTCTTCCTCTCAATACCCACGTTTGAATGGCCCAACAACAAACAAAAGAAGCTCGGTTTGGGCCCGCTTAAATCAGTAGCTTTAGAGTTTATTCATTATTGTATTAAAAACACATATTAAAATAAATAATATATATATATATATATATACGGAAACCCCACAATGACTACCGCAAAGCACATATCACGGGTTGGATTTTTTTTTTTTTTTGTCTAAAACAGAGCATAGACTTCTTGCAGGTTGATCATGGAGGATTAACTATTTCGTCTATTGACCTCACGGAAGACTTTATTTACGGAAAACATAATTGGTAATTGCAATTCAAATTATATATTATATAAAAAAAGTTTATGATAACATAATTATGTCATCATCTTTAGTATAAAGTCTCTATATTTTTAATATTTAACTCTAAAGTAAAAGATGACTAATTTTTATTCTTTAAAAGCTATCAATTAACCATCCATCCCTCTTTTATTCTGTTTCCATTTTTCCAACGACATTATGCTTTTGTTGCAAGCTAGTCAAAAGATGATGATCAATATTCAAATATTTACGCTTTATATGTAATTAAAAATTAATAATCGTAATAGATTTGTAAATCTAATAGGGTTGAACATTACTATAATTTAGACTTTATTTTTGGAGCATTAATAGTAATGGATATATATATATATATATATATACCAACCCACTCCATATTTTTTGCAATAAATGATCCCGCATGGTTCATTATCATTTAAGGGCATACCATTCCATTTTGATTCATAAATTCCTCGATTAATTGCAAAGTTATTAAGAACTATTCTTTATTTTCAAAATATTATTCTATTTTATTCAATTCTTTTCAAATTCCCTAGGTTTGTTAATTTAACTAAACATCCCCAATTTTTTTTTTTTTGTTATAAATTGATAAAAACACTCCAACAACCCACATTTGCAGATTCTGGCCGCCACCTCCAGAAGCTAGCCAGAATCTAGTATAATGGTGCACTACCGACTGGATCTGGCCGATCGGTAGTGCGTCAATCTAACATTTTTCAGCCAGATCCATTATGGATATGGTCGGAAAAATGTCAAATCTGGCCAAAGATCTGGCCGTAGCCAGTCGTCAACAACGGCCAAGATATGGTCATGTGACCAGATCTGGTCGTCAATGGCTAGATGTAGCCGTAGATCTGACATTTTTCGGCTAAATCAACCATGGATATGGTCAAAAATGGTCATATTAGCACACCACCAGCCAAATCCAGTCGATCATGCACCGATACGTCGACTCTGGCCACCCTCCAGCGGTGGTAGCTGGCTGTCAGTACTTAATGGGTAGGTGCGGGTGTTTTTGTTAATTTTTAAAATTTTATTATAAGGGTGTATAGTAAATAAACAAACCTATGGGATATTTTTGTTAATTTTCAAATCTTACATCGCAATAACCACCAAATTTTACTTTTTTTTAAATATTATGCTAAAAAGCATAGAATAATGAACCAAGTGTACCCTCAATATCCTCAATAATATTGATTCTAGCTTTAAAAAAATGATATATTAATTCTCTCCTTTCCATTTTTCCAAAGTGAACGAAATCATGTATGCCAGGCAAAAAGGCTTTTGTTCAAGTCAAAAGGAGGTGATTATATTAATTTTACAAATATATTACCCTTTTTATAAAGTTTAAAACTTTAAATTTTACACTACATAAACTGTTATCAACCGACTTGAACATTGCCAGATTAATCAATGCACCGTGAATCATGCTCTCCGTGCATAAGACGATTTGTTGAAAAATTAGTGAATATAATATAATTTTATCAAACACCAGCAAATCCCTTTTCCAAAAGTTTGTGGACCTGACCAAAGACTCCGGTAATGGAAAACACATGGCAATTATAATTTAGATTATTATACGTGCAGAGGAGCTAATTTTCAGAGGTAATAACTCATTGTTACGCAGTGCTTGTTCTACTTGATGATGATGATGACTATGTCAGGTGGAAGGTTCCTTCAACATCTACTTCTAGCTGTTTCGATTCTATTCCTTTTCCGGCAAAGAGTTGCGGATTCTGACGTTATAAGTTGCAGAGATGACGAAAGAGAAGCGCTACTCGTATTTAAACAAGGCCTGGTGGACAAATATGGCCTTCTCCCTTCTTGGGGAAGTGAAGATGACAAAAAAAATTGTTGTGCATGGAGAGGAATCAAATGTCTTCAAACAGGCCATGTGTACGGACTCCAACTTAACGGCTACACAAGCCTCGGACTGCCATTGGAAGGTAAACTTAATGCGTCTTTACTTAAACTGCATCATTTAAGCTATTTAGACCTCAGTTACAATAATTTTACGGGGAGCCCAATCCCTGAGTTCATTGATTCCCTCACCAAATTGAGGCACCTTAATCTCTCTAACGCTGGTTTGAAAGGACCAATTCCCCACCGGCTGGGAAACCTTTCAAGGCTACAACTTCTTGATCTCAGCGGTAATGACCTAGAAGGTGGCTTTCCAAAGTCCATCGGAAATATGAGTTGTTTGCATGCGATAGACTTGTCTTCCAATAATCTGATAGGACAACTCTCTGGGTTCTTTCAAAATCTATCTGGTGGATGCACAGAGAAGAAGCTAGAGTTTTTGTATTTATGGGGTAACAAAATCACGGGATCTGTGCCTGATTTTACAGGATTTTCATCCTTAAAAAAATTAGGACTTGGACAAAATTGGTTAAACGGAACCATTCCTAAAAGCATTGGACAAATGTTTGAGCTTAAATCTTTAGATCTTGGTGACAACTCCTTGAAAGGTGTCATTTCTGAAGACTTTTTCTTAAATCTCTCTAAATTAGATCATTTGGACTTATCTCATAACTCTTTTGTTTTGAAAGTTAGCAATGATTGGGTTCCTCCTTTTCTAAAAGTTACGTTTTTATCTCTTGCCTCTTGCAAAATGGGGCCTCATTTTCCGAAATGGCTCGGAAATTTGGGAGCACTTGATCAAACTCTCCATGTTCTTGATATCTCGAATGCTGGAATCTCAGATGCAGTGCCTGAATGGATTTGGGATATGCTCAATTATATAGACTATTTCAACATCTCACACAACTATATCAAGGGCAATGTCCCAGATTTTAGTGTGCTAGGTTGGACTGTATATACCCAACTAGATATAAGCTCAAACTATTTTGAGGGACCCATTTTGTCGCTACCGGATGGATCTTACACCAATCTTTCTGGAAATAAGTTTTCAGGATCAATTTCTTTCATATGTTCTTCTTTTGTCGGACATTGGAAATATCTTGACCTCTCTAATAACCTACTCTCGGGAATGCTTCCGGATTGTTGGATAAAGTTTGAAGAGTTGGTTGTTCTTAATTTGGCAAATAATGGCTTCTCCGGAAAAATTCCACCCTCGATAGGCTCCCTACATAATATTCAAACATTGAGATTGAGCCATAATAAGTTCTTTGGAGAGTTACCAAATCTGAGCAATTGCACCCAGTTGAAAATTTTAGATCTTCAGGATAATGCATTATCCGGAAAGATACCTGAATGGATTGGTGAGAGTCTACCAAGTTTGCTAGTTCTTAGTTTGGAATCTAACAGATTCAATGGGAATATACCATTCCAGTTATGCCGTCTAGCAAATATTAGAATCTTAGACCTTTCCTTGAACAATATTTCCGGAAGTATACCTAAGTGTTTCAACAATTTCACAGCTTTGTCTGAAGAGAGGACTTCCCAGGCTGCCATATCCCATGAATTCGATTTCGATTACTATGATGCAATATATAAGTATATCGACAGTGCATGGTTGACATGGAAAGGAAGTAAACATGAGTACAAAAACACTTTGGGGTTGGTCAAGATCCTCGACCTTTCCATTAATAAATTGGATGGATCAGTTCCTGAAGAGATTATGAGTCTACTAGGATTGATTGGCCTGAATCTTTCGAGAAACAATTTCAGTGGAGCAATCACTCCCAAGATTGGTCAATTAAAATCATTGGATTTCCTCGATCTATCAAAGAATCGATTTTCTGGTGAAATTCCATCAAGTCTTTCTCTAATAGATCGCCTAACTGTTATGGACTTGTCAAACAACAACTTTTCGGGCAAAATTCCAACAGGCACTCAACTTCAGAGTTTCAATGCCTCAGTGTATGCAGGGAATCCCAGACTGTGTGGCCTCCCACTCCCAAAAAAATGTGTTGAAGAACCACCCCAAGGTCCAGCTACTACCGACATTCCAGAAGATGAGTTCATAACCCTTGGGTTTTATGTAAGTTTGGCCCTTGGTTTCATTGTAGGGTTCTGGAGTGTTTGTGGAACTCTAGTGCTTAGTCAGTCATGGAGACATGCCTACTTCAATTTCTTGGCTGATATCAGAGATAGGATCTACGTGATAGCAACGACGAATTTCAACAAATTGAAGCAGAGGTTTAATAACTAAATGGTAATACTTCTTTTTATACTAGCTAGTGTGTGCAAGTTATTATCTATTATGTTTAACTTTATCCGTAATTTGCTTTTAAACTTTTTATTTAGACAAGGAATTTACTTCCCTAAATTTTTGCCTCCTTCTCTAAACGCATAATGATTCACACAGATCAATTTAGCTAATAATGTTACCAAAATGTTTTTAACATCAATGTTACATAAAGACATTTTCTAAACTCACTTCCAAATAATTTATATTATATGTATTTATTATGGTCCAAATTGTGAGATTGAGCTTCTTCAAATATGTTCAGTGTTGTTTCAGAAGTTAAGACTAAATACTATATATGTTTTTTTATTGTAAAAGTTATATATGAGTATACGAATGATACTGTATTTTCTTATACAAATTTTTAGGGTACAAAATAATTCGAAGAGTAATTTAATATCAATATATTTGTATATAAAAATTATATTTAGTAAGAATTATATTTTTTGTTTTCGTTTTCCTTTCAGTTGAATGTTACTTCTCAAAGTAATGCAATTTTTTTTTTCTTTTCCCATTCTCTGGCAGCAGTTATTTTGTCTTCGGGATGACATTCTCTCCAGCTTATTATGTATTTTATATTATATAATGTTAGACTTGTTTCTTATGGAAAATAAAGAAAATGAGAATGTTACCATCTTATAAGATCAATGAATTCCGGTAATTACTCTTCAAAATACGTTATTGTAGTAGAGTTTTGTGTTTATCTTATATTTATTTCAACTTAACAAAACATTTTTTTTTTACGAAATCAAAACCTCGAAACTCTTATAATCAATAAAAACTCAAAAGATTTGTGGTCCAACCTAGCTTGGGTTATGAGATTATAAGATGAGAAGCATTTTTTTTTTTTTAATTCAACTTGGAATTAACACTTACATTTTGGAAATCCCACAATGACCACTGCAAAGTGCAAAGCACATATCACGGGTTGGATGTTTTTTATCTACAACAACAACAGAGCATAGACTTCTTGCAGAGTTGATCCTGGAGGATTAACTATTTCATCTATTGACCTCACTGAAGATTTTATTTATGGAAAACACAATTGGTAATTGCAATTCAGATTATATATTATATAAAGAAAGTTTATGATAACATAATTATGTCATCATCTTTATTATAAAGTCTCTATATTTTTAATATTTAACTCTAACGTAAAAGATGACTAATTTTTATTCTTTAAAAGCTATCAATTAACCATCCATCCCTCTTTTATTTTGTTTCCATTTTTCCAACGACATTATGCTTTTGTCGCAAGCTAGTCAAAAGATGATGATCAATATTCAAATATTTACGCTTTATGGGGGCGTTTGGATCATATAATATTTTTTTTATCTTAGTAATAAGATTACCGGAAAGAAATATTACATTGTAGATTACCGGGTTTAAATTATTATTGTGCTTGGTTCAATTGAGATGTATTAATAATTAATGTGTTTGGTTGACAGTAATAACAGATGTCCTTAAATACCCTTTTCCTAGAATGCCCTTGGGATGATTACTTGTATTACTAATTAATCTATTTGGTTGGCTATAACAGCAGATGTCTTGATTACATTTTACTAAAATGACTTTTAGATGATTACTGGGTATAAATAATTAACTTGTTTGGTTAATAAAAGAAATGATCAATTAGCAAAATTCTTTTTCTTATATTTTAGCCAAGTATTTTATTGTTAAGTTATTTATTGACAAATTTACACAGACTATTGAAACTCCGAAAAAAACCTATTGTATTTTCTGTTGGGTATACATTCAACACCTGACCCTAGTATTGCAACAAATATAGTTGTCATCTCCCAATTTAAAACTCTATCTAAAACTCTGATTTTTGTATTACCACAAATTATAGTTCGTACATGTTCATTTCTACTTTAGTTCAATTGAAGCCCTTTTTTTTTTCAAGGCAAAAGAAAAATTGTATTTTTTTGGTTTACACCATGGCTGGAATTTAGAAGCAAGTTTCCAAATTTGAGGAAATTTGTTAACTTTTTCCACTTATCCTAGGCCGAAACTATGTGTAAAAAGTGTGAGAATTATTGGTACATTTGTCATGTCACATATTTTGGAGTACCTGTGCATTTCCATTATGTTGAATCCAAGCAATGTACCAATAAATTAACTACAAGCTGAATAACGATGCTCTTTAAACCTGTGAACCAATAATAATACATAATTTCGCACGTTGCAACAATGAACATAATCACCACCATTTTTTAAGTGAACTCAATTTGACATCCGCAAATACTAATTACACAAAACTCAATACACAATAATCATACATAAATGAATAAAACGCAGCCTATACTACTCAACTTCACACAACAGTTTGTCACGGAAGGCTGTAAATTCAGCTAGTGTAAACCAATCATACATCATCTGTGGAGAATAAAAATCAATAACAATAACCCACATATTATAATTGAAGAGACAATAAACAAATCAATCTGATCAATTAAAAGACAGCAGTACTTACAAAGTAAGGATACCCGTTGTTGGTTGAAAATTCTTCTGGGGCAGCTTCCACAAACTTGGTTATATTATACAGTACGAAATATCTGCAATCCATGTGGTTTCGTTGTTGAGGGACTTGGTGAGAGCATCTATCGGTCACAACAAATACATGAAATACTGAACATATCAACCACTAATTACCGTCAACCAACACAATATACTGTTTTATCACCTTAGGCACTAGCAAAGGCAGTTTCTCAACCAATGCTGGATGCTTGGGCATTGTTCTTGATTCATAAATATCCCTCACAAACCTGCATAACTAAGCTTGGACAATTTGAAACCCATTCCAGTACCACATATCCAACAATACAATTTCATCATGCGCTCAAATGTGCTTGCAAATAATTGTGAAATAATCAAAGTTTACCGTCGAATCAGAGGTTGCAGCGTCTTTCCGTTTTGTTATCCAAGCGAATCAAGCAGCACCATGCATCGAGTTTTAATTTCCAAGTTTACATCTTCACCAAAGTTGCACAAAATCAGTAAACTCCAATGACCCCTGTCAGCATAATTTATGCATATTATCAATGTCAACCCTTAAGCAACCGAAATCAACCCATGTCCACGTTTGGTAAGTATAAAACAAATGCCTACAACCACAATATCAAAAAACTCACCAGAGGACTACAAGAATGAACACATATTTCCTTAAGAATATGTTCAATTCGTCAATCCACTTCAGTACATTCCTTTTGTACACTTCTTCTGTGTACATAGAAAACCACATGTAGTTCACGGTGATGAAATTGTGCAAGTTGTCTCCTTTAAAACTCCTCCACAAGTTCCCGCAGATCACTAAATATGCAGTCCATCATATGAGGTAAACATATTATGTAAATATAGCTTGAAGCATGTAAATTATAAAACAGTTTTGTACCCCATTTGGAGGTCAAACATACTGCTGCTCAACATCCCCCTTCCCCTTCAGTTTGCTAATCGCCTACTTGACCTTCGTTGATTTGTGGCACCTACATATGTTCATCATTCATTTTTATTAGCAAACAATTCCATACATCTTTCATAACTAAAAGCATTAGTTGGTTTAAGAGTTGCAAGGTTGGTACCTTTGCATTTGCTGCCCTTTAAGGCTTAAGGAATCTCCTGATTTTCTTCATATATCAAATGACTGGTCCCGCCTACATCTGCACATCAATCAATTATGAGCTACGTTAATAAGCATTATTCCCAACGATCCAACAAATTGACTTCATAACTATCAAATCGTAATACCTTTCACATTGCTATCTGTACAAACTATGTGGCTTTCTTGACATTATTCACGAACTTTTGTGCTTTCTGTCTTCACTACTGGGCAACGTGGTGGTCCTCCCATCGTTCCTGCACACCAATCCACAAAACAAAGCACATCAAAAAGGGAAAGAAAACAAAAATTATAGAACTGAAACTTTATAACTAGTATACCTTGACCGTACTTTCCTGGTGACCTAAATGTCAATTTTCATAAGTAAATCAAAATGCCACATTCACCATACTAAGACAACAAACATTAAATGCACAGACATGTAGACATCCTTTTATACATCACTACCAAAGTTTAGAGTTTTTTACATTCCATATTAGTGATCCATACCTTCCTGTACTAACTGCAAACATAGACCATTACCATCTAATTACTAGATAGACATGGTTTTCACAAAAACATAACAAAAGACATCATCCTGTATGTTGTTAGAATATAGGCAAAATACAACTACGGGAATACAACCACTGTGTCAGCATACTAATAACCCTGTGCACAAAAATAAAACCCATTACAAGACTTCAGTAGAAATCAAGTGTTGGTCAATACTCATTACTTGCTCCAAGCTGCATCTTCACAAAATTTCTCTGCACGTGCATTGGTAACCCAAACAAGATATCTATCTTGTGAGGTTCCTTGCAAATCTCCGTGGTGGCTGTCGGCATCTCAGTGACTGTGAATCCATCCAATTGAGAAATGATGGAATACATCTGCCCTTTACGGTCTTTCTCTTGTGTCTCCTTCTTGAAGTAGTTAGCAATATCCTTCAGCTGAGCTCGGGTCCTAGCCAAGGCAGTCTCAAACCTGCCCAATGTCGCGTGCCAGTCTGTTGCTTTTCCAGCCTCTTTTTGCCTCCTCTTACTGTTGACCGCAACTCTGCTTTGACTAGCAGCGGCCGCCTGACAAGTAGAATCAACCACATCATCCTTTAGCGACATCAAGATCTACATTGACATCGATGTCCATCTATTCATCATTGTTGTCAGTAGTGTCATTATCCAAATTCTAAACAGCATCAGCTGCTGTCTTCACACCAGCTCCATTGGCCCTATCTTTGCCTTAGATGGCAACAAAGGAATCATAGTGCACCCACAGCTTGTGTCGCAGTGCTCTTGCAAAAGGATGACTCTACAAAAACGTTAATCATCATAAGATATACGGCATTTGTATGAGTACATATAAACGTGAAGTTTAGAATTTAAAATGTACACAAATAAACCAACAGAAGCATACTTACCTGAACCCATTCATCAAAGACATCCTTGGTACATGTAATGCATATCTCCTCATCATTCCACCCGAAGCCGCTACCTTTCTCAAGCATCTCGTTGATTGCATTATATTGTCTCCTCAACATCTTCACCCTCTAGTCGATATGTGGTTGTGCTTTTAGACCCCAATGAGGAAGCTTTTTCCACATCATCTTTTCGACCTTAGCTAGGTAACCGCATTTGAACCCCCGCTCAGTTCTCCAAAGTGGCTGCTCTTTGAGCTCCAGTAGACACTCCACCAACACAGCGCCTTCTTTTTTTGTCCACTGCCGCTTACTTCCCTTAGCCTTTGCCTTTGCCTTTCCCTTTCCCTTTTTGCCTTTTTTCATAGGCATAGGGTTGTCATGCATGCTAATGCTCCTATCGAACTCATGGGACTGCGACGCTGACTTCTCCATATTACGAAAAAAAAAAAAAAAAAAGGCAGATTAGTGATATTGGGAAAAAAAAAAATCATGTTACAACTTCGTTTATACACAGTGTCCGAGCTATTGATATGCGCGATATTCATAATTTTAAGTAAATCAACAAGAATAATACATGGATGAGACCAATTAACATTCAACCATCCACATTACGACAAATGTAAGTCGATGTACAAGTCCACTAACAAAGCATTTGTGTTTGGGTTCATTCATACATGGCAAATTAGAAAAGACAGAAATTTAAAAAGTCACAACACTACACATAAACTAAACACAAGCACAATCATTCATTCTGCGCAACCATTCAAGTATTGAACATTTCAGCTACCAAATTGTCTCTAAATGCAGTCCACACGACACTAGGCTCAATGTGCCTAATCAATTCTCCATCGTCATCCTCTTGCCCTTCATCGTTCACCTCTTCCTGAAGTTCCGCTTCAACCGGGTCAATGGGCAACTCAGACCTTATGAAATTATGCAAAAGACAATATGCAGTAATGATTCTACATTGAGTTTTGACGGGGTAGTGAGATGTGTCCTTCAATATTCCCCATTGAGCTTTCAGGATGCCGAAACATCGCTTAATACAATTTCTAGCTTGAGAGTGTTTCATGTTGAAAAATTCTTGCGGTAATGTCGGTTCGTGACCTTGTCGCCATTCACTCAAATGATATCGTTGTCCTCGATAAGAGGTCAAAAACGTTTCCCCGTTAGTGTATCCAGCATTACATAAATAGTATTGCCCTAAAATAAACAATTTCAAATCAATAACAATTACTAAGTGCACTATTATGGTAAACCCTAACATAAAAAATACAATTTATTTTGTTATATTACCTTGGGGGACTTTTAATCCATTTCTCCTAGTAATGGCATCCCTAAAAACTCTACCATCTGTAGTGGAACCTTCCTACCCAGGCAAGACATATATAAATTGCATGTTAGGTGTGCATACACCAAGGATATTAGTTGTGATTTCACTTTTCCTTGACCAATACCTAGGTATATTATCAGTCAGTACGTGAACCTTTATGTATGTTCCATCTAAGGGTCCCAAACAGTTCTAACACAGAACAACAAAAATATTTTAGAGAAAACACTAAATCTGATTTTAATAAGCTACTGAACTACATGTGCATCCTAAACCTAGTGAGTAGACTGTACCTTGAACCATTTCCACCGCTCATCGGTTGAGTTCTCAGGAATGACCTCTGGTTTTTTAAATAGCAGGGTATGCAACCTTAACACGGCGTTCAGGACTAAATGAAAATTGCGGCTTATCATCTCAGTGGATCTACGTATTTGACGTTTCATTACTCTGGTCTTTTGGTTATGGGCAAGAATGTGAAGAAAGGTCCTAACTAATTCTTCTATGGATGAATGATGGGTTGATTTTAAGTGGCCATGTATAGTAAGTAAATTACATAATTTGTGAAATAAAGCCCTATTCATCCTACAGCTCTCAAAACATAACTCATCACTTTGGAAAAGCATGTTGTGTAAATTGAACGACCTAACCTTAAACCTAAATGCAGACTCACTGGCATATGATATAGTAGCCTTACGTCTACCCTGTATATTAAGTGCATTAGCCAACCCAAGAAGGACGAGCATGGTGTACATGGTTTCTAACATGTCCAAATGGAAGACTAGAAGGGCAACCAAGTGCATCTTCTGCCTGACTGTTAAATGAGCCATAGCTGTTTCACATAATTCATGGATCAAAGCATAATAAAGTCAATCAAGCATGTACAAGTCCTTAAACCCAACACAGGCAATTGTATATGGAAAAAATCAAACCGAATATCAAACCCTAAACAACATAAACACCAGAATTTAATAATCTCACTAGAAAACAAAAATTCACCTCAAACACTCATACAATTCTCAACGTCCCACACATAAAAATTTCTCATCCATCACACAAACCAACATAAACATCACAAAAATTTCACATCAATCCCTCAAAACTATCTTCTTTAGCAATTCAATTGGTAACATAAGTGAAATATATTTACGGCAAAAATCACGATATTGTAATAGTAAGTGTCAAAATATATCTCATAGAGTAGAACAAGCATGTCTACTCAATGAAGATCATACCCATACATTTATATCGACTGAAAACATCATTTCTAATAATAACAGTAATAACTTATTCCAGTTTGGAAACATGGCCACACTCACATGCCGAATACCCATAAATTTATACCAACTAACACCATCATCTCACCATACTAAACCCACCCCAACCAACATAGACCAACCCTCTCAATTTAATAATATTCCTACAGCATAAAGAGGCGTGGAACTTATCAAAAATCGACATTGCAGTGTTGTTGGGTGCAAACAGACGGCGACGAAGAGGAGAGGTTGTTGCAGCGTAGATGCTGGACCAACGATAGAGGAAAATGGGAGAAGTTAGGGTTTGAAATTGCAATCCAAACAAATCACATTGCAACCATAACAGTAACAAAAAATGTAGTTCATACACACAATTTCACCAATTTCAGCCCTAACACACACAAAAAAGCACACACACAGCAAAACCTTAAATAGAAAAAACAAAGGAACCCTAACTCAAACGCAACAAATCACGACATTAAACCCTAAACCCTACCGCCATTTCAAACTACTTTATAAAAATTTCAGCATCAAATTGGTTAAGGCACGACAATATTACCCTCAACTAGTCTTTGAGACCTATTAAACACTCTACAAGCCCAATATTTCAAGATAAGCTACAAATATAATAGGCAATCTCAAGGTTTAAACCCAAAAATTCAATAAATGCCCTAAACCTTCTTTACATAAAGACCAATCCTTAATTTTTAAAGAGAACTAGTAACGCCAACTGTAGCATGATGTAACTTGGAAGTATTTTGGATTTTACGCTTCATCAGACAGAAATGGAGCCTGGTGGTTCATCAATAGACTGGAAAACAAATTGGATGGGCTAACAACTGGTTGACAATTTTGGCCTACTAAAATGATGAAGCCTCTAAAACCCAACAAAATTTGGAAACCATCATCTAATGCACAAGATCTAGGAGTTATTTTCAAATTATACTTTTGTATACATGTATGTAGTTTAATGCATCTACCATTACTATGTTTAATATACAACTAGTAATACTATACATCCCAAGTTTGTATTCCAAGTGATATGACCTTATTTTTAGAAATACATACCATTGATCACATAATAACATGATCCACAAAAACCACCAAAATAATGACAATATTTAGAATGCAAAACTAGGGTATATGATCTACTTCAACATATAGAGCAGCAACCACACCAATAAGTGAGCACGAAAGGACAATTGCATAAACATCAATCAGTGTATCCAAGTAAATCTCTAGCTACTAGAAAAAACCCCTTACATTGACCAACCATATATCTCTGAGGAAAGAAAAATGGCCAAGAAACAATTACCTCAAAGCTCTCTATGTTAGTAAGTAGCTTTATATTAAACATATCACTTGGAATACAATCTTGGGATGTATAGTACTACTAGTTGTATATTAAACATAGTAGTGGCAAATGCATTAAACCCAACATAATTCTGGTGTTTTAGGCATAAGAAGTTCACATTAGATGATGGTTTCCAAATTCAAATTGAAAATGAAATTGATTGGTTACGATTAGGGTTAGCGACAAGAACCGACCATATGGTCAGCCAAAATTTGAGACTCAAGTCTCACTTTCAAAGGGTGAGGAACCCACATGAAAAACAGTGAAGGTCGGCTTTCAAAAAGTTGTCTTATCGAGAGCAAACAGAGGGCGACGAAGACCCGATGTTGCTGCGGCGGAGATGGTAGACCAATGACAGAAGGAAAATGGACAACTTAGGGTTTAGGGTTGCAATCCAAACAAATCACGCAACATACAAAGGAAAGAGGGCAAACGACTTACTGGAAATATCAATCAGACTAACGAACTGGCGAACGAGATCGACGAGAAGAAGACTCCAACGACGATGAACGAGTTTTAGTGTAGAGAAGGAAATCGTGCCTATTTGTGCGATTTTGAAAAAAAAATTTCTATTATCCTATAGTTTTAATGAAGTTCAAGGGCATATTGGTCACAATATGCAAATATCTGAGGATAATATGGGTACACCAATCTTCGTGGCATTTCTGAAATAAATGATAAAAAGCAGGCAGTTTCATCCGAAAAATAAAAAAACCGAGGACAAATACGTTTGTTTGTGCAAATTGGCTATTTTGTAATTATTAATAAACCAAAGGATATTTTCGTCCGCATGATCCTCTGTTTGGGGGCACGATTGTAAATAAATTATGATTACTAGAGTAATGTTTTAATATCAACCCCTTATCAGGTAATATTATTCCTAGCAATTTACCCCCTTTTTGGCACTGTTTGTCATCTTATTTTCCGGTAATGTTTTTGTACAAAAATTCCAAACACGGTTATCTGCTCAATTAAACAAATATTACCCATGTTAAAAAATTTCAACCCGATCCAAAAGGGCCCTATATGTAATTAAAAATTAATAATCGTAATAGATTTGTAAGTCTAATAGGGTTGAACATTACTATTAATTTAGACTTTATTTTTGGAGCATTAATAGTAATGGATATATATATACCAACCCACTCCATATTTTTTGCAATAAATGATCCCCCATGGTTGATTTAAGGGGATACCATTCCATTTGATTCACAAACTCCTTGATTAATTGCAAAGTTATTAAGAACTCTTCCTTAATCTCAAAATATTATTCTATTTTATTCAATTCTTTTTAAATTCCCTAGGTTTGTTAATTTAACTAAACAGCCCCAATTTTTTTTTCTAGAGATTGAAAAAAACACCCCAGCAAGAACTCCCACATTTGCGATTCCGCGCCACCGCCTAAGTCGGCCGAAATCTGGTATAATGATGCACTATCGGCTGGATCTGGTCGGTAGTGCGCCGATCTAGCTTTTTTCGACCAGATCCACCATGGATCTAGTTGAAAAAATGCCAAATCTACGGCCAAAGATCTGGCAGTCAATGGCTAAATGTAGTCGTAGATCTGACATTTTCTGGCTAGATCCACCATGGATCTGGCCGAAAATAGCCATATCAGCACACGATCAACCAAATCCAGCTGGTCGGGCACCAATACGTTGACTCCGGCCACCCTTCGGTGGTGCTAGCTGGCTATCGGTATTTAATGGGTGGGTGGAGGTGTTTTTGGGCCCGCTTAAATCAGTAGCTTTAGGGTTTATTCATTATTGTCTTAAAAATAAAATACATATTAAGATAAATATATAATATATTTTTATTAGAATATTCTGTTATAATTTTTTTTCTCTTTATGAGATTATAAGATGAGAGTGTTTTTTTTTTTTTTTTTTTTTTTTTGGTGTGTGTGTGTGTGTTAACTAAGGTGTCCAGATCAATTTATGTACACTTCGACTAATCTTTAGGGTAGTAAATGTACTACTTTTGCCTCTAACGGGGAATTAAACCTGTGTGCAGGTTGAACTTATGGGCAGCCCCCTTGATTCGCTGGATTACCCATGGGTGGGTGGAAACTTTATAGTTTAGTTGGCATGGATGAAGTATGAATTAAATAATTCCGTGACAAGGGATCGATGCTAAAGAAAATGAGTGAAGTTTGGTACAAAATTATAATATGATCTAATCTTTTTTATTATCAATTTCCTTTTAGAACTAGTCTTACGAATCTTATGTTATAATTTGATCATCGTGGGTCCTCTAAATATTCAAAGTCATATTGTACTACATATAACCCACAATAAGGGGAGACCAAAAAAATAAAATTAATAATTAATGAAAATAATTAATAATAATAATAATAAAGATAAAATAATAAACCAATGGGTAAGAAGTTTTGTGAGTTATGAGCATAATAGAAAGATGAGAGTGTCTTGTTTTGTTGAAAAAGGTAAAGGCGTAAAGCCATAAGGCATTTTGACACCTCTTTTGAGTGTGTTTCATCTTTCACTACAATTCATTCAATATAATAATACAATTCCGCTTAATTGGGTCTTGACTTCATCAACTTTTGCCTATTATCGTCCCACAATCACAAATAAGTTATTTGTTCTGCCCTTACATGTATGAGTGAATTACCCGTTATGTCCTTACATAGGTTAATGTTTTTTGGAATTAAAAGGGTCTATTTTAATAGTTTACACTGAAAGATCTAGATAATAGTAGACCTAACTTGAGGGGGCAGATGTAAATCCATAAGACATAATGGCTCAATCGGAATCAAAATTAGAATCATAAAGCTTGCAGATGTAAATCCATAAGACATAATGGCTCAATCAGAATCAGAATTAGAATCATAAAGCTTGCTTGAGCTCACTAATTGTTGAATTAACTTAGCTTCATTCAACGCACTCAAATTCAACCAAACAATAAAGATTGACTCACAACCCAATCTTATAAACCTTTTTTTTTATAACTCTGATGTGATAGCTCGCACTTGGACAAGTAAGACTTATTGTTGGGCAGATAGGATCTATTGTAAGCCAATCAATTGTGAATTATCACGTCAAAATTGTAAGAAAAAATTTGTAAGATTGAATTATAAGTGTAATATTGTCTTTCGTTTAAATCATTACCTAAGGAAAAGCAAAACATATTTAATAACATTAATTCTTGGATTAATGATTAATGATTAAACTAATTCCCACTTATGGCTTGAGGGTAAAGTTATTTGTGATGGGCACATTTGACGGTTGAGAATGCCATTTGGTGGGCCAAAGTAGTTCCCTACCATTTATTGTCGTATGTGATGTAAAATACAAAAACAAAATTGACATATGAATGTGACGTGGAATCATGGGTGACCCAAAATTGGATCTAAGGCTAAGAAGATTCACTGGCGGCTATAATAATAAGGCCTAGAAATTAAGGAAGCATCCAATGAAATAGGACGGGACGCTACATATATATTGAATCTGGTGATGAAAAATTTGAATTGAAAAATTTGAATTGAAAAATTGCTACTCTTACAAAAAATATAAAGGGGTTATAAAGTAACATCAATAAAAAGGAAAAAATAATAAAAAAAGTGAAAAAGAGGGAGAGAGAGAAATTATGAAAATGAAGGATGAGAATTGTTTTTGTATGTCTCTTTTGTTTTTGTCTTTGCAAGACTAGTATTATTCATTAAAATGACCCACATCTTGTCTTTACAGCAAAACAATTACATTAAACTACCACAATCTGAAACAAAGACTATAATAATTCATGTTGGATTTTTTTGTGTAAAACAGAGCATAGATTTCTTGCAAGGTTGATATGGAGGATTAACTATTTCGTCTATTGACCTTACTGAAGATTTTATTTATGGAAAACCCAATGCTAATTGCAATTCAGATTATATATTATATAAAGAAAGTGTATGATAACATAATTATGTCATCATCTTTATTATAAAGTCTCTATACATTTAATATTTAACTCTAAAGTAAAGATGACTAATTTTTATTCTTTAAAAGCTATCAATTAACCATCCATCCCTCTTTTATTCTGTTTCCATTTTTCCAATGACATTATGCTTTTGTCGCAAGCTAGTCAAAAGATGATGATCAATATTCAAATATTTACGCTTTATATGTAATTAAAAATTAATAATAGTAATAGATTTGTAAATCTAATAGGGTTGAACATTACTATTACTTTAGACTTTATTTTTGGAGCATTAATAGTAATGATATATATATAGACGTAAAAATCTACCTGTACGGAAGGGGGGTCTGATCTCGTGAGGTTGAGGCCACTAACGATCTGCTACACCTGCACACGTAGAGAAACAAGTGCGTGAGCGAATGGAAAACACCTGAGTAGTGTTTGCCGTAGGCACTCCGATGCTCAAGTCAGCAAGGCTGAAAGAGGCTAATTTAGTGGGGGCTAGAGAGTAGACAGGTTACCGGAAGTCTAGTCGGGGACTGTGACTACAATAGTGATGTGTAGCTCTCAAGTAGGAGCTTCGGGTGAGAATGTGTAATGTAATGTATCTTGTGAGAAGGCTGGCCCCTGTTTATATAATGACTGTCTGGTCTCCTAATCTTGGTGAGAGTAAGAGTCCTAATGTGACTCTGATACAAAACCATAGAGGAGTTAGGGCGGTGGTGGGCTGTCTTACTAGTGTTCGGATAAGAAGGTGATCCCGAACAGGAAAATAACTTCGAGTAGGAAAGTGATCTGAATAGGAAGGTGACCTCGAATAGGAGATTGATCAGGAACAGGAAAGTGATCTGTGGGGGCCGTGGGCTCTGAACTCGCGTACAAGTCCAGGAAGTGAGCTGTGATTGGGAGGCCTGTGCCCAGATGGTTTGGGCCGGTTGTACCTCGTATCAAACAGGCCTAATCCGGCTTGGGCCGCATCGGGATTGGGCCTGGTCTCTTTCTCACCATTAGTCCTGTTTTCCTATTTCGGCCAAGGACGATTATATATATATATATATATACCAACCCACTCCATATTTTTTGAAATAAAAGATCCCGCATGGTTGATTTAGGGGGATACCATTCCATTTGATTCATAAACTCCTTGATTAATTGCAAAGTTATTAAGAACTCTTCCTTATTCTTAAAATATTATTCTATTTTATTCAATTCTTTTAAAACTCTCTAGGTTTGTTAATTTAACTAAACAGTCCCAAATTTTGTTAGAAATTGACAAGAACACCCCAACAACCCACATTTTCCAGATTCCAGCCGCCACCGCTGGAAGCTGGCCAGAATTTGGTATAATGGCGTACTACCGCTTGGATCGGCTCTGTCGCGTCGATCTAGCCTTTTCTGAAAAATGCCAGATTTTGGCCATAGCCAATTGTCAACAATAGCCAAGATATGACCGTCGTTGACGACCAAATGCGACCAGATCTGGCCGTCAATGGCTAGATGTAGCCGTAGATCTGGCATTTTCTAGCTAAATCCACCATGGATCTAACCGAAAATGACCATATCGGCACACGACTGGCCAAATCCAACCGATCGTGTGCCGATACGCTAACTCCAGCCACCCTCCGGTGGTAGTGGCCAGCTGTCGGTATTTAATTGGTGGGTGGGGGTGTTTTTATTAATTTTTAAAATTTTATTGTAAGGGTGTTTAGTAAATAAACAAACCTATGGGGTATTTTTGTTAATTTTTAAATCTTACATCGAAGTAACTACTCAATTTTATTTTTTTTCAAAATATTATTTTAAAAAGTATAAAAACCAAGTACACCCTCAATATCCTCAATAATATTATTGGGATATTTTTATTAATTTTTAAATTTTACATCATAGTAACTACTCAATTTTTTTTTTTTCAAAATATTATTTTAAAAAGTATAAAAACCAAGTACACCCTCGATATCCTCGATAATATTATTAATTCTAGCTTTAAAAAAATGATATATTAATTCTCTCCTTTCCATTTTTCCAAAATGAACGAAATCATGCACGCCGGCCAAAAAGGCTTTTGTTCAAGTCAAAAGGAGGTGATTGTATTAATTTTACAAATATATTTCACTTTTTATAAAGTTTAAATTTTATACACTACATAAGCTGTTATCAACCGACATGAGTTGTAATATCATGAACATTGCCAGATTAATCATGCTGCATAAGACGATTTGTTAAAAAATTAGTGAATATAATATAATTTTATCAAACACCAGCAAAACCCTTTTGGACCTGACGAAATCATGCATGCCGGCCAAAAAGGCTTTTCTTACGAAATCATGCATGCCGGCCAAAAAGGCTTTTGTTCAAGTCAGAAGGAGGTAATTATATTAATTTTACAAATGATAATATAATATAATTTTATCAAACACCAGCAAATCCCTTTTGGACCTGACCAAAGACTCCGTTAATGGAAAACACATGGCAATTATAATTTAGATTATTATACGTGCAGAAGAGCTAATTTTCAGAGGTAATAACTCATTGTTACGCAGTGCTTGTTCTACTTGATGATGATGATGGCTATGTCAGGGGGAAGGTTCCTTAAACATCTACTTCTAGCTGTTTTGATTCTATTCCTTTTCCAGCAAAGAGTTGCGGATTCTGACGTTATAAGTTGCAGAGATGACGAAAGAGAAGCGCTACTTGTATTTAAACAAGGCCTGGTGGACAAATATGGCCTTCTCCGTTCTTGGGGCAGTGAAGATGAAAAAAAAAATTGTTGTGAATGGATAGGAATCAAATGTCTTCAAACGGGCCATGTGTACGAACTCCTACTTAGCGACCACACCAACCTCGGACTGCCATTGGAAGGTAAAATTAATCCGTCTTTACTTAGACTGCATCATTTGAGCTATTTAGACCTCAGTTACAATAATTTTGGGGGCAGCCCAATCCCTGAGTTCATTGATTCCCTCACCAAATTGAGGCACCTTAATCTCTCTAACGCTGGTTTGAAAGGACCAATTCCCCACCGGCTGGGAAACCTTTCAAGGCTACAACTTCTTGATCTCAGCGGTAATGACCTAGAAGGTGGCTTTCCAAAGTTTGGAAATATGAGTTGTTTGCATGCGATAGACTTGTCTTCCAATAATCTGATTGGACAACTGTCTGGGTTCTTTCAAAATCTATCAGGTGGATGCACAGAGAAGAAGCTAGAGTTTTTGTATTTAGGGGGTAACAAAATCACGGGATCTGTGCCTGATTTTGCAAGATTTTCATCCTTAAAAGATTTAGGACTTGGACAAAATCGGTTAAACGGAACCATTTCTAAAAGCATCGGACAAATGTTTGAGCTTAGATCTTTAGATCTTAGTGACAACTCCTTGAGAGGTGTCATTTCTGAAGAATTTTTCTTAAATCTCTCTAAATTAGATCATTTGGACTTATCTCATAACTCTTTTGTTTTGAATGTTAGCGATGATTGGGTTCCTCCTTTTCAACAAATTACGTTTTTATCGCTTGCCTCTTGCAAAATGGGGCCTCGTTTTCCAAAATGGCTCGGAAATATGCAAGGATTTGTTCTAAATGTCTATGTTCTTGATATCTCGAATGCTGGAATCTCAGATACACTGCCTGAATGGGTTTGGGATATGCTCCATCATATAGACTATCTCAACATCTCACACAACTATATCAAGGGCAATGTCCCAGATTTTAGTGGGCTAGGTTACAATGTATATACCCAACTAGATATTAGCTCAAACTGTTTTGTGGGACCCATTTTGTCGCTACCGGATGGATCTTACACCAATCTTTCTGGAAATAAATTTTCAGGATCAATTTCTTTCATATGTTCTTCTTTTGTTGGAAATTGGAAGTATCTTGACCTCTCTAATAACCTACTCTGGGGAATGCTTCCGGATTGTTGGATAAATTTTGAAGAGTTGGTTGTTCTTAATTGGGAGAACGACTTATACATACCCAAGATTTATCGTAACGACAAGTTGGTACCCAAAAGGTTTTGAAATTGGAACGACTTATAAATCAGTAGCTTTAGAGTTATTCATTATTGTTTTAAAAACGCATATTAAAATAAATAATATATATACGAAAATGATAGAGCCACCGAAGGTTGTGCACCGAATCTATACACCGAATAACGTGACAAAATCTTGATCATTGATTAATATTAACTGATAATGAATCAAGCGGTCGAATTTTCCCCACCACGTCATTGTCGCTGACTTTGCAGACGTAACCTTTGGTGATCATATATATATATATATATATATATATATATATATATATATATATATATATATATATATATATATATATATATATATATATATATATATATATATATATACGGAAACCCCACAATGACTACCGCAAAACACATATCACGGGTTGGATTTTTTTTTTTTTTTTTGTCTAAAACAGAGCATAGCCTTCTTGCAGGTTGATCATGGAGGATTAACTATTTCGTCTATTGACCTCACTGAAGACTTTATTTACGGAAAACATAATTGGTAATTGCAATTCAAATTATATATTATATAAAAAAAGTTTATGATAACATAATTATGTCATCATCTTTACTATAAAGTCTCTATATTTTTAATATTTAACTCTAAAGTAAAAGATGACTAATTTTTATTCTTTAAAAGCTATCAATTAACCATCCATCCCTCTTTTATTCTGTTTCCATTTTTCCAACGACATTATGCTTTTGTTGCAAGCTAGTCAAAAGATGATGATCAATATTCAAATATTTACGCTTTATATGTAATTAAAAATTAATAATCGTAATAGATTTGTAAATCTAATAGGGTTGAACATTACTATAATTTAGACTTTATTTTTGAAGCATTAATAGTAATGGATATATATATATATATATATATATATATATATATATATATATATATATATATATATATATATACCAACCCACTCCATATTTTTTTGCAATAAATGATCCCGCATGGTTCATTATCATTTAAGGGCATACCATTCCATTTTGATTCATAAATTCCTTGATTAATTGCAAAGTTATTAAGAACTCTTCTTTATTTTCAAAATATTATTCTATTTTATTCAATTCTTTTCAAATTCCCTAGGTTTGTTAATTTAACTAAACATCCCCAATTTTTTTTTTTTATAAATTGACAAAAACACCCCAGCAATCCACATTTGCGATTCCGGCCGCCACCTCAGAAGCTAGCCAGAATCTAGTATAATGGTGCACTACCGATTGGATCTGGTCGATAGTACGTCAATCTAGCATTTTTCAACCAGATCCATTATGGATATAGTCGGAAAAATGCCAAATATACGGCCAAAGATCTGGCCGTAGCAAGCCGTCAACAACGGCTAAAATATGATCATGTGACCAGATCTGGTCATCAATGGTTAGATGTAGCCGTAGATCTGACATTTTTCGGCTAAATCAACCATGGATATGGTCGAAAATGGTCATATTAGCACACGACCAGCCAAATCCAGCCGATCATGCACCGATACGTTGACTCTGGCCACCCTCTAGCGGTGGTGGCTGGCTGTCGGTACTTAATGGGTGGGTGCGGGTGTTTTTGTTAATTTTTAAAATTTTATTATAAGGGTGTATAGTAAATAAACAAACTTATGGTGTATTTTTGTTAATTTCCAAATTTTACATGCAATAACCACCAAATTTTACTTTTTTAAAAATATTATGCTAAAGAGCATCAGAAGAATAATGAACCAAGTGTACCCTCAATATCCTCAATAATATTGATTCTAGCTTTAAAAAAATGATATATTAATTCTCTCCTTTCCATTTTTCCAAAGTGAACGAAATCATGTATGCCAGGCAAAAAGGCTTTTGTTCAAGTCAAAAGGAGGTGATTATATTAATTTTACAAATATATTACACTTTTTATAAAGTTTAAAACTTTAAATTTTATACTACATAAACTGTTCTCAATCGACTTGAACATTGCCAGATTAATCAATGCACCGTGAATCATGCACTCCGTGCATAAGACGATTTGTTGAAAAATTAGTGAATATAATATAATTTTATCAAACACCAGCAAATCCCTTTTCCAAAAGTTTGTGGACCTGACCAAAGACTCCGGTAATGGAAAACACATGGCAATTATAATTTAGATTATTATACGTGCAGAGGAGCTAATTTTCAGAGGTAATAACTCATTGTTACGCAGTGCTTGTTCTACTTGATGATGATGATGACTATGTCAGGTGGAAGGTTCCTTCAACATCTACTTCTAGCTGTTTCGATTCTATTCCTTTTCCGGCAAAGAGTTGCGGATTCTGACGTTATAAGTTGCAGAGATGACGAAAGAGAAGCGCTACTCGTATTTAAACAAGGCCTGGTGGACAAATATGGCCTTCTCCCTTCTTGGGGAAGTGAAGATGACAAAAAAAATTGTTGTGCATGGAGAGGAATCAAATGTCTTCAAACAGGCCATGTGTACGGACTCCAACTTAACGGCTACACAAGCCTCGGACTGCCATTGGAAGGTAAACTTAATGCGTCTTTACTTAAACTGCATCATTTAAGCTATTTAGACCTCAGTTACAATAATTTTACGGGGAGCCCAATCCCTGAGTTCATTGATTCCCTCACCAAATTGAGGCACCTTAATCTCTCTAACGCTGGTTTGAAAGGACCAATTCCCCACCGGCTGGGAAACCTTTCAAGGCTACAACTTCTTGATCTCAGCGGTAATGACCTAGAAGGTGGCTTTCCAAAGTCCATCGGAAATATGAGTTGTTTGCATGCGATAGACTTGTCTTCCAATAATCTGATAGGACAACTCTCTGGGTTCTTTCAAAATCTATCTGGTGGATGCACAGAGAAGAAGCTAGAGTTTTTGTATTTATGGGGTAACAAAATCACGGGATCTGTGCCTGATTTTACAGGATTTTCATCCTTAAAAAAATTAGGACTTGGACAAAATTGGTTAAACGGAACCATTCCTAAAAGCATTGGACAAATGTTTGAGCTTAAATCTTTAGATCTTGGTGACAACTCCTTGAAAGGTGTCATTTCTGAAGACTTTTTCTTAAATCTCTCTAAATTAGATCATTTGGACTTATAACTCTTTTGTTTTGAAAGTTAGCAATGATTGGGTTCCTCCTTTTCTAAAAGTTACGTTTTTATCTCTTGCCTCTTGCAAAATGGGGCCTCATTTTCCGAAATGGCTCGGAAATTTGGGAGCACTTGATCAAACTCTCCATGTTCTTGATATCTCGAATGCTGGAATCTCAGATACAGTGCCTGAATGGATTTGGGATATGCTCAATTATATAGACTATTTCAACATCTCACACAACTATATCAAGGGCAATGTCCCAGATTTTAGTGTGCTAGGTTGGACTGTATATACCCAACTAGATATAAGCTCAAACTATTTTGAGGGACCCATTTTGTCGCTACCGGATGGATCTTACACCAATCTTTCTGGAAATAAGTTTTCAGGATCAATTTCTTTCATATGTTCTTCTTTTGTCGGACATTGGAAATATCTTGACCTCTCTAATAACCTACTCTCGGGAATGCTTCCGGATTGTTGGATAAAGTTTGAAGAGTTGGTTGTTCTTAATTTGGCAAATAATGGCTTCTCCGGAAAAATTCCACCCTCGATAGGCTCCCTACATAATATTCAAACATTGAGATTGAGCCATAATAAGTTCTTTGGAGAGTTACCAAATCTGAGCAATTGCACCCAGTTGAAAATTTTAGATCTTCAGGATAATGCATTATCCGGAAAGATACCTGAATGGATTGGTGAGAGTCTACCAAGTTTGCTAGTTCTTAGTTTGGAATCTAACAGATTCAATGGGAATATACCATTCCAGTTATGCCGTCTAGCAAATATTAGAATCTTAGACCTTTCCTTGAACAATATTTCCGGAAGTATACCCAAGTGTTTCAACAATTTCACAGCTTTGTCTGAAGAGAGGACTTCCCAGGCTGCCATATCCCATGAATTCGATTTCGATTACTATGATGCAATATATAAGTATATCGACAGTGCATGGTTGACATGGAAAGGAAGTAAACATGAGTACAAAAACACTTTGGGGTTGGTCAAGATCCTCGACCTTTCCATTAATAAATTGGATGGATCAGTTCCTGAAGAGATTATGAGTCTACTAGGATTGATTGGCCTGAATCTTTCGAGAAACAATTTCAGTGGAGCAATCACTCCCAAGATTGGTCAATTAAAATCATTGGATTTCCTCGATCTATCAAAGAATCGATTTTCTGGTGAAATTCCATCAAGTCTTTCTCTAATAGATCGCCTAAGTGTTATGGACTTGTCAAACAACAACTTTTCGGGCAAAATTCCAACAGGCACTCAACTTCAGAGTTTCAATGCCTCAGTGTATGCAGGGAATCCCAGACTGTGTGGCCTCCCACTCCCAAAAAAATGTGTTGAAGAACCACCCCAAGGTCCAGCTACTACCGACATTCCAGAAGATGAGTTCATAACCCTGGGGTTTTATGTAAGTTTGGCCCTTGGTTTCATTGTAGGGTTCTGGAGTGTTTGTGGAACTCTAGTGCTTAGTCAGTCATGGAGACATGCCTACTTCAATTTCTTGGCTGATATCAGAGATAGGATCTACGTGATAGCAACCACGAATTTCAACAAATTGACGCAGCGTTTTAATAACTAAATGGTAATACTTCTTTTCATACTAGCTAGTGTGTGCAAGTTGTTATCGATTATGTTTAACTTTATCCGTAATTTGCTTTTAAGCTTTTTATTTAGACAAGGAATTTACTTCCCTAAATTTTTGCCTCCTTCTCTAAACGCATAATGATTCACACATATCAATTTAGCTAATAATGTTACCAAAATGTTTTTAACATCAATGTTACATAAAGATATTTTCTAAACTCACTTCCAAATAATTTATATTATATGTATTTATTCTGGTCCAAATTATGAGATTGAGCTTCTTCAAATATGTTCAGTGTTGTTTCAAAAGTTAAGAATAAATACTATGTTTTTTTATTGTAAAAGTTATATACGAATGATACTGTATTTTCTTATACAAATTTTTAGGGTACAAAATAATTCGAAGGGTAATATAATATCAATATATTTGTATATAAAAATTATATTTAGTAAGAATTATATGTTTTGTTTTCGTTTTCCTTTCAGTTGAATGTTATTTCTCAAAGTAATGCAATTTTTTTTTTCTTTTCCCAGTCTCTGGCAGCAGTTATTTTGTCTTCGGGATGACATTCTCTCCAGCTTATTATGTATTTTATATTATATAATGTTAGACTTGTTTCTTATGGAAAATAAAGAAAATGAGAATGTTACCATCTTATAAGATCAATGAATTCCGGTAATTACTCTTCAAAATACGTTATTGTAGTAGAGTTTTGTGTTTATCTTATATTTATTTCAACTTAACAAAACATTTTTTTTTTTTTTTTTTTAAGAATGAAAAATCTTTTTTAGTTAAACAAATTTTTGCCATAGAACACTTCTTTTACAACATCTTACTTCAATGCAAAAACTTTCTACAATCAAATAAATTGGTTCCTTCACCAAATTGACTCACCTAATCACAATCCAATATTACAAACTTTCTCTCACGACCATGACGTGACAGCTCACTCTTGGACAAGTGAGACCTATTGTTGGACAGGCAAGATTCATTGTGAGTTGATCAATTACGAACCGTTACGTCGAGGTTGTGAGAAAAAGTTTGTAAGATTGAGTTAATCAATTATAAACTGTAACTTTAAAAATCTCTTTTTTGTGTTATTGTTTTGCTTTTATTTCGTCCATTGATCCAGTATCAGAATCACAGGTTTAAATCCAATATCAGAATCACGGGTTTAAAACAAACTCCTGCGTAGATGCCACTATAGATCCTACATACTTCTAGTTGGTGTGAATTTCTACATCAACAACATGAAACGAAATAAATTAATACCGTTATTATATATATATATATATATTTTAACGAAATCAAAACCTCAAAACTCTTATAATCAATAAAAACTCAAAGGATTTGTGGTCCAACCTAGCTTGGGTTTTGAGATTATAAGATGAGAAGATTTTTTTTTTTTTTTTTTTTTTTCAATTCAACTTGGAATTAACACTTACTTTTTGGAAACCCCACAATGACTATTGCAAAGTACAAAGCACATATCACGGGTTGGATTTTTCTATCTACAACAGAGCATAGACTTCTTGCAAAGTTGATCCTGGAGGATTAACTATTTCATCTATTGACCTCACTGAAGATTTTATTTATGGAAAACACAATTGGTAATTGCAATTCAGATTATATATTATATAAAGAAAGTTTATGAGAACATAATTATGTCATCATCTTTATTATAAAGTCTCTATATTTTTAATATTTAACTCTAACGTAAAAGATGACTAATTTTTATTCTTTAAAAGCTATCAATTAACCATCCATCCCTCTTTTATTTTGTTTCCATTTTTCCAACGACATTATGCTTTTGTCGCAAGCTAGTCAAAAGATGATGATCAATATTCAAATATTTACGCTTTATGGGGGCGTTTGGATCATATAATATTTTTTTTATCTTAGTAATAAGATTACCAGAAAGAAATATTACATTGTAGATTACCGGGTTTAAATTATTATTGTGCTTGGTTCAATTGAGATGTATTAATAATTAATGTGTTTAGTTGACAATAATAATAGATGTCCTTAAATACCCTTTTCCTATAATGCCCTTGGGATGATTACTTGTATTACTAATTAATGTGTTTGGTTGGCTATAACAGCAGATGTCTTGATTATATTTTACTAAAATGCCTTTTAGATGATTATAGGGTATAAATAATTAACTTGTTTGGTTAATAAAAGAAATGATCAATTAGCAAAATTCTTTTTCTTATATTTTAGCAAAGTATTTTATTGTTAAGTTATTTATTGACAAATTTATACAGACTATTGAAACTCCGAAAAAAAACCTATTGTATTTTCTGTTGGGTATACATTCAACACGTGACCCTAGTATTGCAACAAATATAGTTGTCATCTCCCAATTTAAAACTCTATCTAAAACTCTGATTTTTGTATTACCACAAATTATAGTTCGTACATGTTCATTTCTACTTTAGTTCAATTGAAGCCCTTTTTTTTTTTTTTTTCAAGGCAAAAGAAAAATTGTATTTTTTTTGTTTACACCATAGCTGGAATTTAGAAGCAAGTTTCCAAATTTGAGGAAATTTGTTAACTTTTTCCACTTATCCTAGGCCGAAACTATGTGTGAAAAGTGTGAGAATTATTGATACATTTGTCATATCACATATTTTGGAGTACCTGTGCATTTACATTATGTTGAATCCAAGCAATGTACCAATAAATTAACTACAAGCTGAATAACGATGCTCTTTAAACCTGTGAACCAATAATAATACATAATTTCACACGTTGCAACAATGAACATAATCACCACCATTTTTTAAGTGAACTCAATTTGACATCTGCAAATACTAATTACACAAAATTCAATACACAAAATCATACATAAATGAATAAAACGCAGCCTATATTACTCAACTTCACACAACAGTTTCTCACGGAAGGCTGTAAATTCAGCTAGTGTAAACCAATCATGCGTCATCTGTGGAGAATAAAAATCAACAACAATAACCCGCATATTATAATTGATAAACAAATTAATCTAATCAATTAAAAGACTGCAGTACTTACAAAGTAAGGATACCCGTTATTGGTTGAAAAATCTTCTGAGGCAGCTTCCACAAACTTGGTTATATAATACAGTACGAAATATCTGCAATCCACGTGGTTCCGTTGTTGAGGGACTTGGTGAGAGCATTTATCGGTCACAACAAATACATGAAATATTGAACATATCAACCACTAATTACCGTCAACCAACACAATATACTGTTTTATCACCTTAGGCACTAGCAAAGGCAGTTTCTCAACCAATGATGGATGCTTGGGAATTGTTCTTGATTCATAAATATCCCTCACAAACCTGCATAACTAAGTTTGGACAATTTGAAACCCATTCCAGTACCACATATCCAATAATACAATTTCATCATGTGCTCAAATGTGCTTGCAAATAATTGTGAAATAATCAAAGTTTACCGTCGAATCAGAGGTTGCAACGTCTTTTCGTTTTCTGATCCAAGCGAATCAAGCAGCACCATGCATCGAATTTTAATTTCCAAGTTTACATCTTCACCAAAGTTGCACAAAATCAGTAAACTCCAATGACCCCTGTCAGCATAATTTATGCATATTATCAATATCAACCCTTAAGCAACTGAAATCAACCTATGTCCGCGTTTGGTAAGTATAAAACAAATGCCTACAACCACAATATCAAAAAACTCACCAGAGGACTATAGGAATGAACACATATTTCCTTAAGAATATGTTCAATTCGTCAATCCACTTTAGCACATTCCTTTTGTACATTTCTTCTGTGTACATAGAAAACCACATGTAGTCCAAGGTGATGAAATTGTGCAAGTTGTCTCCTTTAAAACTCCTCCACAAGTTCCTGCGGATCACTAAATATGCAGTCCATCATATGAGGTAAACATATTATGTAAATGTAGCTTGAAGCATGTAAATTGTAAAACAGTTTTGTACCCCATGTGGAGTTCAAACATACTACTGCTCAACATCCCCCTTCCCCTTCTATTTGCCAATCGCCTACTTGACCTTCGTTGATTTGTGGCACCTACATATGTTCATCATTCATTTTTATTAGCAAACAATTCCATACATCTTTCATAACTAAAAGCATTAGTCGGTTTAAGAGTTGCAAGGTTTGTACCTTTGCATTTGCTGCCTTTTAAGGCTTAAGGAATCTCCTGATTTTCTTCATGTACCGAATGACTGGTCCCGCCTACATCTGCACATCAATCAATTATGAGCTACGTTAATAAGCATTATTTTCCAACCATCCAACAAATTGACTCCATAACTATCAAATCGTAATACCTTTCACATTGCTATCCGTAGAAAACTATGTGGCTTTCTTGACATTGTTCACGAACTTTTGTGCTTTCTGTCTTCACTACTGGGCAACGTGGTGGTCCTCCCATCGTTCTTGCACACCAACCCACAAAACAAAGCACATCAAAAAGGGAAAGCAAACAAAAATTATAGAACTGAAACTTTATAACTAGTATACCTTGACCGTACTTTCCTGGTGACCTAAATGTTAATTTCCGTAAGTAAATCAAAATGACACATTCACCATACTAAGACAACAAACATTAAATGCACAGACATGTAGACATCCTTTTATACATCACTACCAAAGTTTAGAGTTTTTTACATTCCATATTAGTGATCCGTACCTTTTTGTACTAACTGCAAACATAGACCATTACCATCTAATTACTAGACAGACACGGTTTTCACAAAAATATAACAAAAGACATCATCATGTATATTGTTAGAATATAGGCAAAATACAACTACGGGAATACAACCATTGTGTCAGCATACTAATAACCCTGTGCACAAAGATGAAACCCATTACAAGACTTCAATAGAAATCAAATGTTGGTCGGTACTCATTACTTGCTCCAAGCTGCATCTTCACAAAATCTCTCTGCACGTGCATTGGTAACCCAAACAAGATATCTATCTTGTGAGGTTCCTTGCAAATCTCCGTGGGGGCTGTCAGCATCTCAGTGACTGTGAATCCATCTAATTGAGAAATGATGGAATACACCTGCCCTTTACGGTCTTTCTCTTGGGTCTCCTTCTTGAAGTAGTTAGCAATACCCTTCAGCTCAGCTCGGGTCCTAGCCAAGGCAGTCTCAAACCTGCCTAATGTCGCGTGCCAGTCTGTTGCTTTTCCAGCCTCTTTTTTCCTCCTCTTACTGCTGATCGTAACTCTACTTTGACTAGCAGCGGCCGCCTGACAAGTAGAATCAACCACATCATCCTTTGGCAACATCGATGTCAATGTAACATCGAGATCTACATTGACATCGATGTCCATCTGTTCATCATTGTTGTCAGTAGTGTCATTATCCAAATTCTCAACAGCATCAGCTACTATCTCTGCACCAGCTCCATTGGCCCTATCTTTGCCGTAGATGGCAACAAAGAAATCATAGTGCACCCACAGCTTGTGTCGCAGTGCTCTTGCAAAAGGATGACTCTACAAAAACGTTAATCATCATAAGATATACGACATTTGTATGAGTACATATAAACGTAAAGTTTAGAATTTAAAATGTACACAAATAAACCAACAGAAGCATACTTACCCGAACCCATTCATCAAAGACATCCTTGGTACATGTAATGCATTTCTCCTTATCATTCCACCCGAAGCCGCTACCTTTCTCAAGCATCTCGTTGATTGCATTATATTGTCTCCTTAACATCTTCACCCTCTAGTCGATATGTGGTTGCGCTTTTAGACCCCAATTAGGAAGCTTTTCCCACATCATCTTTTCGACCTTAGCTAGGTAACCGCATTTGAACCCCCGCTCAATTCTCTAAAGTGGCTGCTCTTTGAGCTCCAGTAGACACTCTACCAACACAGCGCCCTCCTTTTTTGTCCACTACCGCTTACTTCCCTTAGCCTTTGCCTTTGCTTTTGCCTTTCTCTTTCTGCCCTTTTTCATAGGCATAAGGTTGTCATGCATGCTAATGCTCCTGTCGGACTCATGGGACTGCGATGTTGACTTCTCCATATTATTGAAAAAAAAAGGCAGATTAGTGATATTGGGAAAAAAAAAATCATGTTACAACTTCGTTTATACACAGTGTTCAAGCTATTGATATGCGCGATATTCATAATTTTAAGTAAATCAACAAGAATAATACATAAACGAAACCAATTAACATTCAACCATCCACATTACGACAAATGTAAGTCGACGTACAAGTCCACTAACAAAGCATTTGTGTTTGGGTTCATTCATACATGGCAAATCAGAAAAGACAGAAATTTAAAAAGTCACAACACTACACATAAACTAAACACAAGCACAATCATTCATTCCGCGCAGCCATCCAAGTATTGAACATTTCAGCTGCCAAATTGTCTCTAAATCCAGTCCACGCGACACTAGGCTCAATTTGCCTAATAAATTCTCCATCGCCATCCTCTTGCCCTTCATCGTTCACCTCTTCCTGAAATTCCGCTTCAACCGAGTCAATGGGCAACTCAGACCTTATGAAATTGTGCAAAAGACAATATGCAGTAATGATTCTACATTGAGTTTTGACGGGGTAGTAAGATGTGTCCTTCAATATTTCCCATTGAGCTTTCAGGATGTCGAAACATTGCTTAATACAATTTCTAGCTTGAGAGTGTTTCATGTTGAAAAATTCTTGCGGTGATGCCGGTTCGTGACCTTGTCGCCATTCACTCAAATGATATCGTTGTCCTCGATAAGGGGTAAAAAACGTTTCCCGTTTAGTGTATCCAGCATTGCATAAATAGTATTGCCCTAAAATAAACAATTTCAAATCAATAACAATTACTAAGTGCACTATTATGGCAAACCCTAACATAAAAAATACAATTTATTTTGTCATATTACCTTGGGGGACTTTTAATCCATTTCTCCTAGTAATGACATCCCTAAGAACTCTACCATCTATAGTGGAACCTTCCTACCCAGGCAGGACATATATAAACTGCATGTCAAGTGTGCATATACCAAGGACATTAGTTGCGATTTCACTTTTCCTTGACCGGTACCTAGGTATATTATCAGCCGACACGTGAACCTTTATGTATCTTCCATCTAAGGCTCTCAAACAGTTCTAACACAGAACAACAAAAATATTTTAGAGAAAACACTAAGTCTGATTTTAATAAGCTACTGAACTACATGTGCATCCTAAACCTAGTGAGTAAACTGTACCTTGAACCATTTCCACCGCTCATCGATTGAGTTCTCGGGAATGGCCTCTGGTTTTTTAAACAGCAGGGTATGCAACCTTAACACGGCGTTCAGGACTAAGTGAAAATTGTGACTTATCGTCTCAGTGGATCTACGTATTTGACGTTTCATTACTTTGGTCTTTTGGTTATGGGCAAGGATGTGAAGAAAGGTCCCAACTAATTCTTCTACGGATAAATGACGGGTTGATTTTAAGTGACCATGTATAGTAAGTAAATTACATAATTTGTGAAATAGCGCCCTATTCATCCTACAGCTCTCAAAACATAACTCATCACTTTGGAAAAGCATGCTGTGTAAATTGAACGACTTAACCTTAAACCTAACCGCAGACTCACTGGCATATGATATAGCAGCCTTACGTCTACCCCGTATATTAAGTGCATTAGCCAACCCAAGAAAGACGAGCATGGTGTAAATGGTTTCTAACATGTCAAATGGAAGACTAGAAGGGCAACCAAGTGCATCTTCGGCCTGACTGTTAAACGAGCCATAGCTGTTTCACATAATTCATGGATCAAAGCATAATAAAGTCAATCAAGCATGTACAAGTCCTTAAACCCAACACAGGCAATTGTATATGGAAGAAATCAAACTGAATATCAAACCCTAAACAACATAAACACCAGAATTTAATAATCTCACTAGCAAACAAAAATTCACCTCAAACACTCATACAATTCTCAACGTCCCACACATAAAAATTTCTCATCCATCACACAAACCAACATAAAATCACAAAAATTTCACATCAATCCCTCAAAACTATCTTCTTTAACAATTCAATTGGTAACATAAGTGAAATATATTTACGGCAAAAATCACGATATTGTAATAGTAAGTGCCAAAATATATCTCATAGAGTAGAATAAGCATGTCTACTCAATGAAGACCATACCCATACATTTATATCGACTGAAAACATCATTTCTAATAATAACAGTAATAACTTATTCCAGTTTGGAAGCATGGCCACACTCACATGCTGAATACCCATAAATTTATACCAACTAACACCATCATCTCACCATACTAAACCCACCGCAACCAACACAGACCAACCCTCTCAATTTAATAATATTCCTACAGCATAAAGAGGCGTGGAACTTACCAAAAATCAAGATTGCAGTGTTGTTGGGTGCAAACAGATGGTGACGAAGAGGAGAGGTTGCTGCAGCATAGATGCTGGACCAACGATAGAGGAAAAATGGAGAAGTTAGGGTTTGAAATTGCAATCCAAACAAATCACATTGCAATCATAACAGTAACAAAAAATGTAGTTCATACACACAATTTCACCAATTTCAGCCCTAACACACACAAAAAAGCACACACAGAGCAAAACCTTAAATAGAAAAAACAAAGGAACCCTAACTCAAACGCAACAAATCACGACATTAAACCCTAAACCCTACTACCATTTCAAACTACTTTATAAAAATTTCAGCATCAAATCGATTAAGGCATGACAATATTACCCTCAACTAGTCTTTGAGACCTATTGAACACTCTACAAGCCTAATATTTCAAGATAACCTACAAATATAATAGGCAATCTCAAGGTTTAAACCCAAAAATTCAATAAATGCCCTAAACCTTCTTGACATAAAGACCAATCCTTAATTTTTAAAGGGAACTAGTAACGTCAACTGTAGCATAATGTAACTTGGAAGTATTTTGGATTTTACGCTTCATCAGACAGAAATGGAGCTTGGTGGTTCATCAATAAACTGGAAAACAAATTGCATGGGCTAACAACTGGTTGACAATTTTGGCCTACTAAAATGATGAAGCCTCTAAAACCCAACAAAATTTGGAAACCATCATCTAATGCACAAGATCTAGGAGTTATTTTCAAATTATACTTTTGTATACATGTATGTAGTTTAATGCATCTGCCACTACTATGTTTAATATACAACTAGTAATACTATACATCCCAAGTTTGTATTCCAAGTAATATGGCCTTATTTTTAGAAATACATACCATTGATCACATAATAACATGATCCACAAAAACCACCAAAATAATGACAATATTTAGAATGAAAATCTAGGGTATATGATCTGCTTCAACATATAGAGCAGCAACCACACCAATAAGTGAGCACGAAAGGACAATTGCATAAACATCAATCAATGTATCCAAGTAAATCACTAGCTACTAGAAAAAACCCCTTACATTGACCAACCATATATCTCTGAGGAAAGAAAAATGGCCAAGAAACAATTACCTTAAAGCTCTCTATGTTAGTAAGTAGCTTTATATTAAACATATCACTTGGAATACAAACTTGGGATCTATAGTACTACTAGTTGTATATTAAACATAGTAGTGGCAAATGCATTAAACCCAACATAATTCTAGTGTTTTAGGCATAAGAAGTTCACATTAGATGATGGTTTCCAAATTCAAATTGAAAATGAAATTGATTGGTTATGATTAGGGTTAGCAACAAGAATCGACCATATGGTCAGCCAAAATTTGAGACTCAAGTCTCGCTTTCAAAGGGTGAGGAACCCACATGAAAAACAGTGAAGTTTGGTTTTCAAAAAGTTGTCTTATCGAGAGCAAACAGAGGGCGACGAAGACCCGATGTTCCTGCGGCGGAGATGGTAGACCAACGATAGCAGGAAAATGGACAACTTAGGGTTTAGGGTTGCAATCCAAACAAATCACACAACGGACAAAGGAAATAGGGAAAACGATTTACTGGAAATAGCAATCAGACTAACGAACTGGCGAACGAGATCGACGAGAAGAAGACTCCAATGACGACGAACAAGTTTTAATGCAGAGAAGGAAATCGTGCCTGTTTGTGCGATTTTGAAATTTTTATTTTCTTTTATCCTGTGGTTTTAATGAAGTTCAAGGGCATATTGGTCACAATATGTAAATATCTGAGGATAATATGGGTACACCAATCTTCGTGGCATTTCTGAAATAAATGATAAAAAGCAGGGCAGTTTCATCCAAAAAATAAAAAAACTGAGGACAAATACGTATGTTTGTACACATTGACTATTTTGTAATTATTAATAAACCAAAGGATATTTTCGTCCGCATAATCCACTGTTTGGGGGCACGATTGGAAATAAATTATGATTACTAGAGTAATGTTTTAATATCAACCCCCCCTCAGGTAATATTATTCCCAGCAATTTACCCCCTTTTTGGCACTGTTTGTCATCTTATTTTCTGGTAATGTTTTTGTACAAAAATTCCAAACACGGTTATCTGCTCAATTAAACAAATATTACCCATGTTAAAAAATTTCAACCCGATCCAAAAGGGCCCTATATGTAATTAAAAATTAATAATCGTAATAGATTTGTAAATCTAATAGGATTGAACATTACTATTAATTTAGACTTTATTTTTGGAGCATTAATAGTAATGGATACATATATACCAACCCACTCCATATTTTTTGCAACAAATGAACCCCCATGGTTGATTTAAGGGGATACCATTCCATTTGATTCATAAACTCCTTGATTAATTGCAAAGTTATTGAGAACTCTTCCTTAATCTCAAAATATTATTCTATTTTATTCAATTCTTTTTAAATTCCCTAGGTTTGTTAATTTAACTAAACAGCCCTAATTTTTTTTCTAGAGATTGAAAAAAACACCCCAACAACCCACATTTGCCAGATTCCAGTCACCACCGCCGGAAGCTGGTCGGAATCTGGTATAATGATGCACTATCGGTTGGATTTGGTCAGTAGTGCGCCGATCTAGCTTTTTTTGACCAGATCCACTGTGGATCTGGTCGAAAAAATGCCAGATCTACGGCCAAAGATCTGGCAGTCAATGGCTAAATGTAGTCTTAGATCTGACATTTTTCGGTTAGATCCACCATGGATCTGGCCGAAAATGGCCATATCAGCACACGATCAATCAAATCCAGCCAGTCGGGCACCAATACATTGACTCCGGCCACCCTCCGGTGGTGCTAGCAGGCTGTCGGTATTTAATGAGTGGGTGGAGGTGTTTTTGTTAATTTTCAAAATTTTATTATAAGGGTGTTTAGTAAATAAACAAACTTATGGGGTATTTTTGTTAATTTTTAAATCTTATATCGTAATAACCACCCAATTTTACTTTTTTTTTTAAATATTATTCTAAAAAGTTTTAGAATAATGAACCAAGTGCATTATACTTTTTTCAAAATATTATTCTAAAATGTATCATAATAATGAACCAAGTGCACCCTCAATATAATATTAATTCTAGCTTTAAAAAAATGATATATTAGTTCTCTCCTTTCCATTTTTCCAAAATGAACGAAATCATGTATGCCAGCCAAAAAGGTTTTTGTTCAATTCAAAAGGAGGTGATTATATTAATTTTACAAATATATTACACTTTTTATATTACGTAAACTAGGGGTGAGCACGGGTAGCGGGTAGAACCGGAACCGAGGGTAAGAACCGAATCCGAACCAAACCAAACCTACCTATCGACGACGGACCTACCTTGCCTGGAACTAGCGGTTATTCTGGTTCTTGCAGTGGAGGTTCCGAACCTGGATCGTAAAAAGGGTGCAGCCCGGAACCTCGTATTGCTGCATGTTTGGAAGTACCTACCTTAACCTCGTAGGGTTAACCTGCCCCTTAACTGCTTTGGAACTCGTTTAAGGAAGTTTAACGCTTTTGGAACCCGTTTTGAACTCTTTGAACTATTTTGGAACTCGGACTATAATGAAATATTTGTGAAATGTAAATAATGGGGGAGTTTCTATTATTTTACATATAAAAAAATTTAAAATAGAAAAAGTTAAATTTTTAGAATAACCTAATTAAATAAATATACGAATACAATTATACTTATTACATATAAATTACACCATATTAAAAGCTTTAATATATTATAATACATTAATATTAAAGTTTTGATCAATTAAGTGAATAATTGGAATTATGATCCAATTAAAAGTGTTTTACATTTTTAATGTTATTAAAAGAATTATTTTTGAATAAAATAGTATATTTGATTGAGTAATAATATATTTAGTTATTTACTTCAATTATCAAGTTCTAAGTATATCTATAATAAATTAGTAATTAATTAATTATATATGATAAATTGATAAACATTAATAAATTTAAGTACTAGTTAAATATCATACTTAATTAATTATAACATTACATTATAGTTAAATGATTACTTAATTAATTATAATTTTATAACATTACTTAATTGATTTATAGTATAATTAATTATAGCATTACATTAATTGATTACTACTTAATTAATTGATTTATAAGTTATAACATAATTAAATAGTTAATTAATTGACTTATAATTAGAAATTTAATTAATTATAATATTACATTAAAAATTTATAGTATGATTACTTAATAGTTAATTCACTATAACATTACATTATAGTATGATTATATAATTAATTATAACATTACATATTTAAATAATTACTTAATTGATTATGTCATTATATTATAAATATTAGTAATTACTAATTTACTACATAAACATTAGCATAATACTTAATTAAATGATAAGAAATTTAATTAATCATAACATTACCTTATAAACATTTCATTATGAACATTAATTAAGCATTACATTATAGTTAAATAATTACTCAATGAAATTATAATATTATTATATTACATTATATATTATGATCACTTACTTAATTATAGCATTATATAGTTAAATGATTATATAATTACATAATTAGTTATGAATTTATAACATTACATTATAAACATTAGTAATTTACTAATTTACTATATTATTACATTACTTAATTAAACGATTAAAAATTTAATTAATTATAACATTACTTTATATATTTATAATATGATTACTTAATCATTTATAACATTTCATTATAAACATTAGTATATTAATCAAATAATTTGAAATTTAATTAATTATAATATTAAATTATAGATTTATAGTATGATTACTTAATTTATTATAACATTACATTATACTATTATAGTATGATCATATAATTAATATAACATTACATAATTAAATGATTACTTAATTGATTATGAGTTATGATATTATGTTTTAAACATTAATAATTACTAATTTACTACATAAACATTAGCACAATATTTAATTAAATGATAAGAAATTTAATTAATTATAACATTACCTTACAAACATTAATTAAGCATTACATTATAGTTAAATAATTACTCAATTAAATTATAATATTATTATATTACATTATATATTATGATCACTTACTTAATTATATCATTACATAGTTAAATGATTACATAATTAGTTATGAATTTATAACATTACATTATAAACATTAATAATTTACTAATTTACTGTATTATTACATTACTTTAAACGATTAAAAATTTAATTAATTATAACATTACCTTATATATTTATAATATAATTACTTAATCAATTATAACATTCCATTATAAACATTAGTATATTAATCAAATAATTTGAAATTTAATTAATTATAATATTAAATTATAGATTTATAGTATGATTACTTAATTCATTATAACATTACATTATACTATTATAGTATGATCACATAATTAATATAACATTACATAATTAAATGATTACTTAATTGATTATGAGTTATGATATTATGTTTTAAACATTAATAATTACTAATTTACTACATAAACATTAGCACAATATTTAATTAAATGATAAGAAATTTAATTAATTATAACATTACCCTACAAACATTAATTAAGCATTACATTATAGTTAAATAATTACTCAATTAAATTATAATATTATTATATTACATTATATATTATGATCACTTACTTAATTATAGCATTACATAGTTAAATGATTACATAATTAGTTATGAATTTATAACATTACATTATAAACATTAGTAATTTACTAATTTACTATATTATTACATTACTTTAAACGATTAAAAAATTAATTAATTATAACATTACCTTATATATTTATAATATGATTACTTAATCAATTATAACATTCCATTATAAATATTAGTATATTAATCAAATGATTTGAAATTTAATTAATTATAATATTAAATTATAGATTTATAGTATGATTACTTAATTCATTATAACATTACATTATACTATTATAGTATGATCACATAATTAATATAACATTACATAATTAAATGATTACTTAATTGATTATGAGTTATGATATTATGTTTTAAACATTAGTAATTACTAATTTACTACATAAACATTAGCACAATACTTAATTAAATGATAAGAAATTTAATTAATTATAACATTACCTTATAAAAATTTCATTATAAACATTAATTGAGCATTACATTATAGTTAAATAATTACTCAATTAAATTATAATATTATTATATTACATTATATTATGATTACTTACTTAATTATAGCATTATATAGTTAAATGATTACATAATTACTTAATTAGTTATGAATTTATAACATTACATTATAAACATTAGTAATTTACTATACTATTACATTACTTAATTAAACGATTAAAAATTTAATTAATTATAACATTACTTTATATATTTGTAATATGATTACTTAATCAATTATAACATTCTATTATAAACATTAGTATATTAATTAAATGATTTGAAATTTAATTAATTATAATATTAAATTATAGATTTATAGTATGATTACTTAATTCATTATAACATTACATTATACTATTATATACGATCATATAATTAATATAACATTACATAATTAATTGATTACTTAATTGATTATGACATTATATTATAAACATTAGTAATTTACTAATTTACATAATACTTAATCAAATTATTATGACATTATATTATAAATTTATAGTATGATTATTTAATTAATTATAACATTCTATTATAAACAATATTACAATACTTAATTAAATGATTAACAATTCAAGTGTTGCTTAGAGATTACAGGTTATGAGTTACATTGGACACAAATGAATGAATAATGAAAATTTGTTAGGGGTGTATTTGTAAACTTATAAGGTGTTTTTGTTATTTTTTAAACTAATAGGGGGGTAATTGATTTTTTACAGGGTACCCTGGAAAGGAACCGGAACCTGCATTTTAGGTTCCGATTCCTTGAATTGAAGAAGCTGCACTGTGCAGTTCTGGTTTCTGTTCATTTTTTTGGGAACCTGCCCTGTGCGATTCCAGTTCCGGTTCCCCCGAAAAATACAGGGTACCCAGAATCGCTCACCTAACATAAACTGCTATAAACCGACATGAGTTGTGATATCAAGAACATTGCCAGATTAATTAATGCATCGTGAATCATGCTCTGCGTGCATAAGACGATTTGTTAAAAAATTAGTGAATATAATATAATTTTATCAAACACCAGCAAATCCCTTTTCCAAAAGTTTGTGGACCTGACCAAAGACTCCGTTAATGGAAAACACATGGCAATTACATTTTAGACTATTAAACGTGCAGAAGAGCTAATTTTAAGAGGTAATAACTCATTGTTACCCAGTGCTTGTTCTACTTGAAGATGATGATGGCTATACCAGGTGGAAGGTTCCTTCAACATCTACTTGTAGCTGTTTTGATTCTATTCCTTTTCCAGCAAAGAGTCGCGGATTCTGACGTTATAAGTTGCAGAGATGACGAAAGAGAAGCGCTACTTGTATTTAAACAAGGCCTGGTGGACAAACATGGCCTTCTCCGTTCTTGGGGCAGTGAAGATGAAAAAAAAAATTGTTGTGAATGGAGAGGAATCAAATGTCTTCAAACGGGCCATGTGTACGGACTCCAACTTAACGGCTACGCAAGCCTCAGACGACTGCCATTGGAAGGTAAAATTAATTCGTCTTTACTTTAACTGCATCATTTAAGCTATTTAGACCTCAGTTACAATAATTTTACGGGGAGCCCAATCCCTGAGTTCATTGATTCCCTCACCAAATTGAGGCACCTTAATCTCTCTAACGCTGGTTTGAAAGGACCAATTCCCCACCGGCTGGGAAACCTTTCAAGGCTACAACTTCTTGATCTCAGCGGTAATGACCTAGAAGGTGGCTTTCCAAAGTCCATCGGAAATATGAGTTGTTTGCATGCGATAGACTTGTCTTCCAATAATCTGATAGGACAACTCTCTGGGTTCTTTCAAAATCTATCTGGTGGATGCACAGAGAAGAAGCTAGAGTTTTTGTATTTATGGGGTAACAAAATCACGGGATCTGTGCCTGATTTTACAGGATTTTCATCCTTAAAAAAATTAGGACTTGGACAAAATTGGTTAAACGGAACCATTCCTAAAAGCATTGGACAAATGTTTGAGCTTAAATCTTTAGATCTTGGTGACAACTCCTTGAAAGGTGTCATTTCTGAAGACTTTTTCTTAAATCTCTCTAAATTAGATCATTTGGACTTATCTGATAACTCTTTTGTGTTGAAAATTAGCGACGATTGGGTTCCTCCTTTTAAACAAATTACGTTTTTATCTCTTGCCTCTTGCAAAATGGGGCCTCGTTTTCCAAAATGGCTCGGAAATTTGGAATTATCTCTTGAAACTCTCCGTGTTCTTGATATCTCGAATGCTGGAATCTCAGATACAGTGCCTGAATGGATTTGGGATATGCTCAGTTATATAGACTATCTCAACATCTCACACAACCATATCAAGGGCAATGTCCCAGATTTTCGTATGCTAGGTTGGACTAATTATACCCAACTAGATATCAGCTCAAACTATTTTGAGGGACCCATTTTGTCGCTACCGGATGGATCTTACACCAATCTTTCTGGAAATAAGTTTTCAGGATCAATTTCTTTCATATGTTCTTTTGTCGGACATTGGCAATATCTTGACCTCTCTAATAACCTACTCTCGGGAATGCTTCCGGATTGTTGGATAAATTTTGAAGAGTTGGTTATTCTTAATTTGGCAAATAATGGCTTCTCCGGAAAAATTCCACCCTCCATAGGCTCCCTACATAGTATTCAAACATTGACATTGAGCCAAAATAAGTTCTTTGGAGAGTTACCAAATCTGAGCAATTGCACCCAGTTGAAAATTTTAGATCTTCAGGATAATGCATTATCCGGAAAGATACCTGAATGGATTGGTAAGAGTCTACGAAGTTTGCTAGTTCTTAGTTTGGAATCTAACAGATTCAATGGGAATATACCTTTCCAGTTATGCCATCTAGCAAATATTAGAATCTTAGACCTTTCCTTGAACAATATTTCTGGAAGGATACCTAAGTGTTTCAACAATTTCACAGCTTTGTCTGAAGAGAGGACTTCCCAGCCTGCCATAACCCATGAATTCAATTTCACTCTCTACTATGAAATAATATATAAGTATATCGACAGTGCATGGTTGACATGGAAAGGAAGTACACATGAGTACAAAAAAACTTTGGGGTTAGTCAAGATCCTCGACCTTTCTGTTAATAAATTGGATGGATAAATTCCTGAAGAGATTATGAGTTTAGTAGGATTGATTGGCTTGAATCTTTCGAGAAATAATTTCAATGGAGCAATCACTCCCAAGATTGGTCAATTAAAATCATTGGATTTCCTCGATCTATCAAGGAATCAATTTTCTAGTGAAATTCCATCAGGTCTTTCTCTAATAAATCGCCTAAGTGTTATGGACTTGTCAAACAACAACTTTTCAGGCAAAATTCCAACAGGCACTCAACTTCAGAGTTTCAGCGCCTCAGTGTATGCAGGGAATCCCGGACTGTGTGGCCTCCCACTCCCAAAAAAATGTGTTGAAGAACCACCCCAAGGTCCAGCTACTACCGACATTCCAGAAGATGAGTTCATAACCCTTGGGTTTTATGTAAGTTTGGCCCTTGGTTTCATTGTAGGGTTCTGGAGTGTTTGTGGAACTCTAGTGCTTAGTCAGTCATGGAGACATGCCTACTTCAATTTCTTGGCTGATATCAGAGATAGGATCTACGTGATAGCAATGACGAATTTCAACAAACTGAAGCAGAGGTTTAATAACTAAATGGTAATACTTCTTTTTATACTAGCTAGTGTGTGCAAGTTATTATCTATTATGTTTAACTTTATCCGTAATTTGCCTTTAAATTTTTTATTTAGTCAAGGAATTTACTTTCATAAATTTTTGCCTCCTTCTGTAAACGCATAATGATTCACGCAGATCAATTTAGCTAATACTGTTACCAAAATGTTTTTAACATCAATGTTAAGAGCACTTCCAAATAAATTACGAAACGTCTTTGATATTAGATGTATTTATTATGGTCCACATTGTGAGATTGAGCTTCTTCAAATATGTTCAGTGTTGTTTCAGAAGTTAAGACTAAATACTATGTTTTTTTATTGTAAAAGTTATACATGAATATACGAATGATACTGCATTTTCTGATACAAATTTTTAGGGTACAAAATAATTCGAAGAGTAATATAATATCAATATATTTGTATATAAAAATTATATTTAGTAAGAATTATATGTTTTCGTTTTTGTTCTCCTTTCAGTTGAATGTTATTTCTCAAAGTAATGCAATTTTTTTTTTTTTCTATTCCCAGTCTCTGGCAGCAGCTATTATGTCTTCGGGATGACATTCTCTTCAACTAATTACGTATTTCATATTATATAATGTTAGACTTGTTAAACTTGCTAATGGCCAGTCAAGACTCATTGTGAATTGATCAATTACGAACTATTATTTTAAAATCTCTTTTTTTGTACTATTATTGTGCTTTTATTTCGTTCATTGATCTAGCATCAAAATCATGGGTTTAAAACAAACTCATGTATAGATTCTACTACAGATCCTACATACTTCTTATGAGTGTGAATTTCTGCATCAATAACATGAAACCAAATAAATTAATACCGTCATTATATAATTATAGCATTTTTTTTTTTTTTTTTTAATTACGATATCAAAACCTCAAACTCTTATAATCAATAAAATACTCGAAAGATCTGTGGTCCAACCGAGCTTGGGCTATGTTATAAACCATTCTCTATGGATTAGGCTGTGGTGCTTCTTTGTGAACGTAAAAGTTAACAAAAGATGGGTGTCTATTTCCTCCGCTCAGTGCCCACCCTTGAATGGCCCAGCAACAAATAAAAGAAGCTAGGTTTGGGCCCGGTTAAATCAGTAGCTTTAGGGTTTATTCATTATTGTCTTAAAAATAAAATACATATTAAGATAAATATATAATATAATTTTATTAGAATATTCTGTTATAATTTTTTTTTTTTCTTTATGGGATTATAAGATAAGAGGTTTTTTTTTTTTTTTTTTTTTTAATTGTTAACTAAAGTGTCTAAATCAACTTACGCGTACTTCGACTAATCTTTAGGATAGCTTAAATGTACTACTTTTGCCTCTAATGGGTAATTGAACCTGTGACTGCAGGTTGAAATCATGGACAGCCCCTTGATTCGCTGTTATCGTTGGGTTACCCATGAGTGGATGGAGACTTTATAGTTTATGTTGGCATGAATGAAGTATGAATTAACTAATTCCGTGACAAGGGATCGATGCTAAAGAAAATGAGTGAAGTTGGGTACAAAATTATAATATGATCCAATCTTTTTTATTATCAATTTCCTTTTAAATCTAGTCTTACGAATCTTATGTTATAATTTGATCATCGTGGGTTCTCTAAATATTCAAAGTCATATTGTACTACATATAACCCACAATAAGGGGGGACCAAAAAAGTAAAATTAATAATTAATGAATATAATTAATAATAATAATAGTAAAGATAAAATAATAAACCAATGCGTAAGAAGTTTTGTGAGTTATGAGCATAATAGAAAGATAAGAGTGTCTTCTTTTGTTGAAAAAGGTAAAGCCATAAGGCATTTTGACACCTCTTTTGAGTGTGTTTCATCTTTCACTACAATTCCACTTAATTGGGTCTTGACACTTCGTCAACTTTTGCCCATTGTCATCCCATCAATCATAAATGAGTTATTCGATATGCCCTTACATGTACGAGTGAATTACCCATTATATCCTTACATGGGTTAATGTTTTTGAGAAATGTTAACCTTACAAAAAGAAATACAAAGAGGGGTATACAAAGACAAATCTTGCCTTTAATCTTCATGATTGTCTCTCTCTCTCTCTCTCCCTTCTTTTAAGGGTAGGATTTGTCTTTGTATGCCCTTCTTTGTATTTCTCTTTGTAAGGCTAGCATTTCTCAATGTTTTTTGGAATTAAAAGGGTCGATTTTAATAGTTTAAACTGCAAGATTTGGATAATAGTAGACCTAACTTGAGGGGCCAGCTGTAAAACCTAAAGGGGCAGATGTAAACCCATAAGACATAATGGCTCAATCAGAATTAGAATTAGAATCATAAAGCTTGCTTGAGCTCACTAATTGTTGAATTAACTTAGCTTCTTTCAACTCACTCAAATTCAACCAAACAATAAAAATTGTCTCACAATCAAATCTTATAAATTTTCTCTCACAACCCTGACCTCACAGCTCGCACTTGAACAAACAAAACTCATTATTGGGCAGATAAGATTTATTACGAGCTGATCAATTATGAACAGTCATGTCGGAATTGTAAGAAAAAGTTTGTAAAATTGAATTATAAGTGTAGTATTGTCCTCCATCCAAATCATTACCTAAAGAAAAAACAAAACATATTTAATAACATTAATTCTTTGATTAATGATTAATGATTAAACTAATTCCCACTTATGGCTTGAGGGTAAAGTGATTTGTGATGGGCACATTTGACGGTTGAGAATGCAATTTGGTGGGGCCAAAGTAGTTCCCTACCATTCATTGTCGTATGTGATGTAAAATACAAAAACAAAACAAAAGAACCTTATCACCATTCACACAATCACAATCAATCAAATGGCCCAAAGCCCAACCATGAAGCAAACCCACTATCTAACACTTAAAAAATTTCACACACTATACAATTTTTTGGGCCTTTTTATTTATTTATTTATTATTCAATTCTTTGTCTTGTTTTTTCATTTTTGGTCACTTGATTGATGTTACTGTAACTGACAAATTGTGGGTGGCATTATTGAGGACCATAACTAGCCTATCCAAGTTAGGGTTGGGACCCAGATGGTCTAGACCCAATTTCACCTCTTGGGTCCGGTTGCTGTGGTGTGGACCCTTTTCTTTCCCAACTGTGGCTGCCATTAGAGCTATCATTGTAGTTTAGTATCCGATGCTTGTTTGATTTTGATCAGACGGTTGAAATTTCATTGATGGGACTCGTCATATTATACTATGGGGCCTATAACCTGAATTGTAGTACCCACAATCATTGTTTGATCGCCGTCATTATTATTATTATTATTATTAAAATGTTTCAATAATTTATATATACGTTAACTAATTTTTTAAATATTTTAAAATAAAAAAAAATGATTATTCTTGTGTTATATAACCTTAAGATTTAAATCTAAAAGCTTAAAAAAATAAGTAAAATTTATTGACAGTCAAAACAATATTTAAGAGTTAATTATGTTCGATATGATTGATCGTATTAATTTTTCCATTTATTAATTTGATAATATTACCCCAAGGTAACTTTAACAAGAAATCAAAGATTCAGATTAAAACCGAAATACGATAAAAAGGGCAAATCAAAATTGACATATCAATGTGACATGGAATCATGGGTGGCCCAAAATCGGATCTAAGGCTAAGAAGATTCATTGGCGGCTATAATAATAAGGCCTAGAAATTAAGGAAGCATCCAATGAAATAGGACGGGAAGCTAATTATTGAATCTGGTGATGAAAAATGGCAATAAAAATGACCCACAGCTTGTCTTTACAGCAAAACAATTACATTAAACTACCACAATCTGAAACAAAGACTATAATAATTCATGAGATGTAAGTTGAGAAGAGAGAGCTCCTGCCTAAAGACAAGATCTGGTTATGAAATTTAGCCGCCACCGCCACCCTCCGCCACCGCAAAAAACACCCTTTTGTTGTCACTTCATATAGCAGGCTTGAGCTCAGTCGTTGCTGAGTTTAACTTAGCTTCCGAGTCCAACTCGACGGAATCATTGCTCAAGAAAAAATATAAAATGTATTTTTAATGGATAATTATAATATTATAATAATCAATCAATTACTTAACCATTAAATCCGGTTTGGCTCCACACTGCGTCTCTCACGCGCCTTAAGTCGCGTCCCTTGAGGGTCCGTCCCACGCCCTCGAAAACCGAAGCCCCGGCCGTTCTGCGGCTCCGAGCCAGGTACTCGTGTGGGGGGATGATCTCTGAGTCACGATCTTCCAACCCGTCGTCCGAGTCGTGCAATGACTCGACTGAGTCAACCCGGTAAATCTTACTCCAATCCGGGACGTTCACAGGTGCTGACGTGGCCATTTGATGCCCACATGGGGATGCAGCCACGGTGTCACTCCCGCCTCTGAACTGGTGTACAATTCTCTGTGAGGACACCGTTTCGAAGGCCAGGGACAACCCTCCCACTTGGCGGTCGTACCCTCCCACTTGGCGGTCGTCACGTGGTATTCGACGGTGCCGATGACTCCCGTTACTCTCAACCGAAGCGCGTGGACTCCATTCGCTTTGAGAATTATTGTTATTAAGGACCACCGGGTCGTTTCTGTCTGAAACATCGTCAACCGTCGACCACACATCTTCCTCTCCAAGCTCCGACACGTCGGTCACGTTCGCCCCTTGGCCGTTACCGTAGCCGTAACTCCCCAAATACCTCTCGCTTCTGCTCGCGGTTAACCTCCGACCTTTCGCCATAATAGCATTCGAAGACTAAAAAGAACTAAATACAATTCAAAGTCGTTGTCAGAAGATGAAGAAAGAAGCTAAGTGGGGAGTGTTATGAGTCCATTACCGAGTTTCAAACCTTGTTATTTCTCTCCGCCACAGCCACAGATTAGCGACATAGAGTTCGAATGACAGTAGACAACTGATCATTATCATCACCGTTCTCAAGCCTAGCTAGACTTCATTCTAAAAGCATTTCTATGGTAAAAAGGTATATATTTTGATTCCGGATCATAAAGAAAAGGGGATTTCTGAAATGAAGATTTGATGGAAGAAAATGGAAAGATGAAGGTGGAAATTGAGTTCTGCACCAGAAGGAATCAATTGATTCCTTATAGCAACATAGGTTGTGTTTTGGGGAAGAAGACGTGCATATATAACAGTTTTTATTGAAGTTCATTTCATTTGAAGTGAATTTGGACTTCATTTTGTCTGAATTTCATTAATTAAAGATTGATGGATGGTGAGATTTGATTATGGACAGGAGATGCCAAGATGGGTACGAAACTGTAAAAATTAAATAAATAACAATGGGGTTAGAGTTGTCACACGTGTTCAACACTCACTACTTCTTGGGAGTTCACTACTTCTCGGGAGTGAACTGAGCTCCGAAGCACAACTATTTTGGACTCTTTAATATTTAGGTTAGTTTCCGTATAATTTAATTAATTTTTAGGACCTTAAAATTAATTTTTATCAAATCACTTGCTTTCTTGAAATAATATTTTTTTAATGTATTCTTAAGTATGTGGTGTTGTTTTCGAGATAAAAGAAAAAAATATAAAAAATGAAGTGATATCGAAAGTCATTATTGGCGATTGTGGAACACGCGCTCCATGTTTAGGTTTGAGACAAGACTCAATTGAGTTTAAGATTAGATATCTCCACGTCAGATTTTCCATAGTGGATCACATCCTGTTTGACTAAGTAAATGTATCTAAATACGGGTCCCACTGTCCACGTGGGCACACATCTTACACATCAACCTCACTCGTCATTTGGAAACGCAACACGTGTACTTCCAATAAAGTGTGGGGGACTACGATCCCCCGTCTCCTTCCATTACGTGTCACCATATGTGACCTGTTAAATATATCAAAAGTCCTGGATGCTAATGGAGTAATGCTAGTGTCAACTAAATTACTTGGACACCATTGATGGTTTATGATTTCAATTATTATTATTATTATTTTTTTTTTTATGACAAATGTGGTATAATCAACCAATCTTGAGATGCCATGTTAGCATACGTGACATACACATATCACATGGTTAGTTGGTTGCATCAATGATCGTGATGGGGAAGAATTTCTTCAAATAATATGGATATATCGTAAACTGATTTTCATGTAGATATATCAGTAGTACATTAATTATAAGATTTTTGTGGATGATATTGTGTTTCTTATTATCAATGTGATATTAACATAACATACAACATGCATATAATTGGAATCCACAATCACTCTTATTTCATATATCTTGTCTATTAGATCTATTAATTTGAAATTGTATATATAATTATCGGAAAGTATAAAACACCATTGAGATTATTAAAACTCTATACAAAAGTAGAAAAAATCCTCAGGGATTTTAAAAGTTTCCAAAAATAATTGGTGCACTTTAAATTACTCCCATCCTATATGCATAAACATAAAATTTTATTATGTTTGAGAGATTGGATTGGAGCATGAACTAGGTAGCTTTGTAATTAAGGTTGACATGAATGAAGAATGAAGTACAAATTCGGTGCAATGGGATGCTAAAGAAAGTTAAGAACATCACAAATGAACCAATGGCTAAAAATTGTTGCGAGTTGTGAGCAGAGTAGAATGACAAAGAGTAAACATCAAGAGGTTGGTTTGACGGTTAAAAAAGTTTTTTTTTTTTTTTAATAACCAAGGTGTTCGAGTTAGCTTGCACGCACCTCAACTAATTATCGAGATTTATTGAACATCTTACAAGCCTAAAGAATCAGGTACACTATAATGTTATTGTGGTGAGTGACCTTAAGGTTTGAACCCATAAACTCAATAAATGAAACAAACGTCTTGACCGATAGGCTAACCTTTTAAGGTTTACTCTCTTTATTGACTTTCTAAGTTTGAACGTTGAGGCCACGTATCACATTTGTGACTTATCTTGGAACACCTACCGTATTTGTGACTTATTTAAATTATTAGATTTATAAGGTATTTAATAGGTTCTAAAAATTAGTTAAGATGAACACAAATTAACCTAAACAGCTCCATCATTCAAAAAAAAAAAAAAAAAAAAGTCAATTTTGTTGAAAATGGAGTGTTTCTTCATCTTTCATTACAATTCATTCAAATATAATACAATTCCTCAAAGTTGAGTCCTGGGTTTGTCAACTTGTGCCCCCTTGTGACGCCATCAATCACCTTCCATTAAAAGCAATTGGTTTAATTAATTAATTTTTTTTTGCATCTCTCCTGAAATTGGGTCCCCTACAACAATTATTGTCCGTTTTATGTATCTTTAATTTCATTTATTCCTTCCAATTTACCAAACCCTTCTCTATTTTGTACTACTGGACTTGATTCTCTCATCTCAACCGTCATACACATCACCTACATCACTCTCTCTTCAAATTAATTTCAACCCCAAGTGTTGCCACGTAAAAAAAAAAAAAAAATATATATATATATATATATATATATATACAAATTATCGACCCATCAAAATCATAACATTATTAAATCGATAATATAATCACCCGTCATCAATTTAGTAATTTAGTTGCGAAATTGAGATATTTTTTTTGTCATTTTTCTTTAACCCATATCATCCAAACCAATAAGATATACACACTCTTTTGAAAGAAAACGATACTTTTGGGCAATTTGTCAATGAATATGGACACAATTAACCCATCATCCAAGTATTATTGGGGATCATCTGTGAGTCACGAACATTCAACGTATCATTTAATTTATATAATAACTTAACTAATATTTTTTTTGTTTTTAATAATCGAGGTGTGTAGATAAGTTTACTCGTATTTGGACTGATCTCCAAAGTCTCTTGAACTAATAAATTTTACTGCTAATGAAGAATGTTTATGGAATCTGAAGTGTCGTTTCAATGATGATCCGTTGAATAATTTTTTGAATGCTGATTAAACTAATCCGACTTCTGGTAAAGAAGGGGAGTTTAGAAAGAAAGAAAAAGGCAAAGTGTATTGTGATGGGCACATTGGACGGTTGAGAATAGAATTTGGTGGGGTCAAAGGAGTTCCCTACCATTAAATGTCACAAGTGAAGTAAACAAAAGAACCTTGTCACCATTCACAAAATCCCAATCAATCACAAGAGGCAAAAGCCCAAGGGGAGCAAGAGCAACCCATTAATTTGCTCATAAAAATTGACACTCTTTACTGTTTGAGAGTTTTGCTTGTATGATTGTGTTGGGCCCTCCTTTTTTTTTTTTTTCTCTTCTTTTTGGTCACTTAATTTCACTGTTAAATGTCAAAATTGTGTGTGTGACTGTGTGAGGACCATAGCTAGCCTTGAGCCACCTTTGTTGTTCAAGTGGAGAGTGGGTTGGGACCCAGATGGTCAGTGACCGAACCTGGGTCGGGACCCAATACCACTGGTTGGTGTGGACCCTTTTTCCAACAGTGGCTAACAATAGTGCTATTTATTATTATTTAGATTGTATATCCTATGGTTGTTGATTTTTATCAGACGGTTATAGTTTTATTGCTAGGATATATAATATTGTAGGGGCAATAGCCGAATTTTAGTACCCATTATGTTTTTTTTTCAATAATACTATATTTACAACAAAATCCTACAAAAATTTCCATATAAAGTGAGGTGACAAAAAATAAATCGAAATCTTACAAAAATTTTCATAATACTATGTTTTTTTTTTTACTAAGGGTGTTTAGGTCAGTTTGCACATATTTCGATTAATCTCTTGAGACCCTGAAATTAAAGGCCGACAAACTTTCCAGTGACAACCCCTATTAACAATCGAGAGGAATCAAACTCAATACTTTTTGAATAATACACTCAAGAGTCTTTATTATCTCACCCGACCATGCACCCAGAGGTGGTTACCCACCATGTTCATTGATTGATCATACTTTATATTAGAAAATTGAAAATATATAAACTATAATTAATCAATTAAAGATTCTTAATGCATGTCTATTTTATGAGTAATTCATCCTCACCAAGTTGAGGATGATGACAAGAAAAGAATCATTTATCCAACAAATAAAACTATACAATCACATTGATTGAATTTTGCTAATTTGGAGCTAACAATGAAGAAATATAAAGTTAAAAAATCAAGTCGTGAACTAAACGGAAAAATAATCATATCTTTATTATTGATTCGACGATTTATGTTGATTCGATAATATTGTCGATTCAGTAACTTGACTTAACGGCACATATAAAATTCTAGTAATTTCAAACGTGAAGAACATGGTAAATCAAAATATGAGATTGAGATATCAATGTGAAATGGAATTATGGAATCATGTGCACCCAAAATTGGAGCCGAGGGTAAGATTCATTGGCGGCTATAAAATAAATTTAATTAAGCAATAAAAAGGAGAGGATATTTTAATTTATATTATATTAATGAAAAAATGGCAATAAAATAATACATGACAGCTAAGGAAATCACACGAATCAGAGACACAGTTCCTTGGGTTTGGGTGCCAAAAGACAAGATCGGGTTGTCTTGTGATATATATATATATATATATATATATATATATATATATATATATATATATATATATATATATATATAAGAAGAATAAGAATCTCACCAGCTAATTTCAGGCACCGCCCAAACCCACCACCTCCCACCACCACCAGTCCACGACCACCAAAACCACCCAAGTGTTCTCCATGTGCTCCCATTGTTTCCAAAGCCTAGGTGAGTAAGACTCCAACAATTTTATATATCTTGCAATAATTTCATATTATATTTAAATTATGAGTTAATTATTTTTTTCTACTCAACTAACGACTTAATGACATTTTTATATATCTTGCACTAACGGTTTGAGTCCATTGTTATATTATTGAATATATTCAAACGGTAATTTGATTTGTTAGGAGTTTGCAATTGGCTTTCTGTAACATATTCTCTCTCTCGAAACATATTATAATTGAATTTATATATTGTTAATTACACGGTTGAATTAGAGATGAAGTTAAGAGAGGAAATACTCATTAGGTTAATTTTTTAAAGAATTTAACGACAAAAACATTGTTATATGTAAAGTGAAGCTTTTGACTCAGTTTGGATAGATGATATTCGAAGAA